>NC_069476.1:25619579-25838829 GCF_026875155.1 Cherax quadricarinatus | reverse complement strand
GTATACAAATCCATTGAAATGACTGCAACAAGTTATAACGTGGGCGAAACATAAAGGGGCCTCCAAACACGTATTTCAGAACACCAATACGCAAGCAGGTCTGACGACACAAGGAATGCCTGGGTACAACACCGTATTTCACTCAACCACTGGAAAAACTACAGAAACTCAAGACTTATCGCCACAGAAGACAACACTCAATACCGAAGAATCCTGGAATCATCACTTATTTCTATATCTGACAACTTCAACCAGAATACTGGCTTCTATAACATAGCTGAACCACTTGCCAAGAAACTTCTTCATCGCTATCCCACATAAGAACACTGTAGAAGGTCTGCTCAGAAACTTATCCAATCTCCTTTCCAAGCTACCCAAGATTTTAGACTCTATAACCCCACTCGGTACATCATCAGATGCAGCATTCTCCACCTGACCTCAGCATTCTGAACCTGACTATAAATACTCGCGTTCCTTCCACCCCAGGTAGTTCTATTTGTGACTTGAAAAAGCCCACTGTGTGGACGAAACGTAGTCAATAAAGGATCACATTATACTGCATATGTGTTTATATTTCCATTGTGTCGGTATTTTATACCATTCATTCCCATCGTGTCAAACACTGCAGAAGAAATGGATCCTTCACACAGAGAATACCTGGACCTTCTTCTAAAAGCATACTCACTTCGCAACAGACACAATTTTCTTCGTGATTGCATCGAAGAAATGGTCATACCAAGATCTACTCCTCCTCAAATTGCCAACATCAAACCACCTTTCTCTGCTACAGCTCGGACCTACCTTGAAGAGTGTGCAGACGACTTATACAATGCTACAAAGGAAGCTTTTCTCCAAGCCAGAACACTAGGCACAACACTCCAGGGCAACATGAAGACGCACCGCCGAAATCATTCGCAGCAGAGTTACCACAGCGAATGTTCAACAGAAGATCAGACTAACTAGGAAACTACAAACACTCTGCGATAATAGTAATTGGAAAAGTTTAGGAAGACATGAAATTATTCAAAATCTTTCATCTCGTCCACTGTCAACCACAGAAACTGAAGCCCTCAGCTTAGGCCTCAAATTCGCAACAGGAATTACGAAACCAAAACAAGACCTCAATTTCATCGCCAAAAACTAGACACAATGACTCCGACTTCCAAAAAGGCTATCTTCAAGGCATCATCTCAGCAGCCATCTCAACACGCAGCTCCCCAGTCATACCTCGACGTTACATCAATGCACTCAAAGGTTTAGCAGAAGACACGACCATCAGGGTCACCACCGCTGACAAAGGAGGTGATGTTGTTATCATGAACACTGACGATTACAGGAACAAAATGCTCAATCTACTTAATGACCCAGATACCTACAAACCTCTCACAACTAACCAAGTGGACAACCTTACTAAAACTTTTCTTCAAAGGACTCGCCGCATTCTGAGGGGCTCAGAACAAGGGAAGAAACTTCTGCACACCATACCCAGCAACCCCAGACCTGCCAGGATGTATGGCCTGCCAAAAACTCACAAGTCAGGTATCGCACTGAGGCCTATATCCTCGGGAATAGGCAGTGCTCCCATCCAGCTCTCAGGAATTCTCGCAAAACACCTCTCTAAACTCTTGGGCACTATCAGTCCAGCACATCTCAAACACTCTGGTGATCTTCTCAATCTCATTCGCTACATCAACATCAGGAACAAGAAACTGTCCAGCCTTGACGTGACTTCCCTATTCACTAATGTACCTACTACACAAGCCATCGATCTCTTGCGCAGGAAAATTGACGATTCACTTGACCTTCCCATTCCAGCCAGCGATTTCATCGACCTTTTGAACTATGTGTTGGCTTTACATGTTTCTCTTTCGAAAATCACCTCTTTCAGCAGACTTTTGGACTACCCATGGGTTCGCCACTCATTGTGGTCCTGACGAACCTATTCATGGAACATGTAGAAGCCGAACGTTTCTCCACCATTATTCCTTCGTCTGTCACCTGGCTCCGTTATGTTGACGACATTCTCCTCATAACTCCTAAACGCTTCAATGTTAAAGCTTTCCAAGACAAGCTCAACCAGGTCGACCCTTCAATCCAGTTCACACTTGAAGAAGAAGTCGACAACACTCTTCCTTTCCTGGATGTTCTGCTTTGCAAAGCTGACCACGAACTTCGTTTTAAAGTCTATCCAAAACCCACCAACCAAAACGATCTTCTCCACTTTTACTCTCACCACGACACCAAAACCAAACGTGGTGTAATTATAGGCTTCTTCCTGCGTGCACTCAGAATCTGCAGCAATGAGTTTCTTGAAGAAGAATGCACGATGATTGAACAAGTATTTTCTAAACTCCACTATCCTCGTCACTTCATCAGAGACTGCAGACGACGGGCATTAAACATCTTCAACACACCCAGAGAAGACACTGCCGAGAAGAGATACATAGTCCTCCCCACCAACTCCATTGCAAGACACGTTTCCAACATCTTTTCCAATACCTCATTTCAAGTATCTACCTCCACAACCACGACCATCAAGGACATTACCAGTGATAGACAGGACAAGCTTCCACCCTCTGCAGGGGTATACATAATCCCTTGTAATGACTGCAACAAGTTATACGTGGGCGAAACATCAAGGGACCTCCAAACACGTATTTCAGAACACCAATACGCAAGCAGGTCTGACGACACAAGGAATGCCTGCGTACAACACCGTAATTCACACAACCACTGGATAAACTACAGAAACTCAAGACTTATCGCCACAGAAGACAACACTCAATACCGAAGAATCCTGGAATCATCACTTATTTCTATATCCGACAACTTCAACCAGAATAGTGGCTTCTATAACAAAGCTGAACCACTTGCCAAGAAACTTCTTCATCGCTATCCCACATAAGAACACTGTAGAAGGTCTGCTCACAAACTTATCCAATCTCCTTTCGAAGCTACCCAAGATTTTAGACTCTATAATCCAACTCGGTACATCATCAAATGCAGCATTCTCCTCCTGACCTGAGCATTCTGAACCTGACTATAAATACTCGCGTTCCTTCCACCCCAGGTAGTTCTGTTTGTGACTTGAAAAACCCCACTGTGTGGGCGAAACGTAGTCAATAAAGGATCACATTATACTGCATATGTGTTTATATTTCCATTGTGTCGGTATTTTATACCATTTATTTCCATCGTGTCTAACACTGCAGTAGAAATGGATCCTTCACACAGAGAGTACCTGGACCTTCTTCTAAAAGCTTACTCACTTCGCAACAGACACAATTTTCTTCGTGATTGCATCGAAGAAATGGTCTTACCAAGATCTACTCCTCCTCAAATTGCCAACATCAAACCACCTTTCTCCACTACAGCTCGGACCTACCTTGAAGAGTGTGGAGACGACTTAAACAATGCTACAAAGGAAGCTTTTCTCAAAGCCAGAACACTAGGCACAACACTCCGGGGCAACATGAACAGACGCACCGCCGAAATCATTCGCAGCAGAGTTACCACAGCGAATGTTCAACAGAAGATCAGACTTACTAGGAAACTACAAACACTCTGCGATAATAGTAATTGGAAAAGTTTACGAAGACCTGAAATTATTCAAAATCTTTCATCTCGTCCACTGTCAACCATAGAAACTGAAGCCCTCAGCAAAAGGAATTACGAAACCAAAACAAGACCTCAATTTCATCGCCAAAAACTACAGACACAATGACTCCGACTTCCAAATAGGCTATCTTCAAGGCATCATCTCAGCAGCCATCTCAACACGCAGCTCCCCAGTCATACCTCGACGTTACATCAATGCACTCAAAGGTTTAGCAGAAGACACGACCATCAGGGTCACCACCGCTGACAAAGGAGGTGGTGTTTTTATCATGAACACTGATGATTACAGGAACAAAATGCTCAATCTGCTTAATGACCCAGATACCTACAAACCTCTCACAACTAACAAAGTGGATAACCTTACTAAAACTTTTCTTCAAAGGACTCGCCGCATTCTGAGGGGCTCAGAACAAGGGAAGAAACTTCTGCACACCATACCCAGCAACCCCAGACCTGCCAGGATGTACGGCCTGCTAAAAACTCACAAGCCAGGTATCCCACTGAGGCCTATATCCCCGGGAATAGGCAGTGCTCCCCACCAGCTCTCAGGAATTCTCGCAAAACACCTCTCTAAACTCTTGGGCACTATCAGTCCAGCACATCTCTAACACTCAGGTGATCTTCTCAATCGCATTCGCAACATCAACATCAGGAACAAGAAACTTTCCAGCCTTGACGTGACTTCCCTATTCACCAAAGTACCTACTACACAAGCCATCGATCTCTTGCGCAGGAAAATTGACGATTCACTTGACCTTCCCATCCAGCCAGCGATTTCATCGACCTTGTTGAACTATGTGTTAGCTTTACGTGTTTCTCTATCGAAAATCACCACTTTCAGCAGACTTTTGGACTACCCCTGGGGTCGCCACTCAGTGCGGTCCTGGCGAACCTATACGTGGAACATCTAGAAGCCGAACGTTTCTCCACCATTATTCCTTCGTCTGTCACCTGGCTCCGTTATGTTGACGACATTCTCCACATAACTCCTAAACGCTTCAATGTTAAAGCTCTCCAAGACAAGCTCAACCAGGTCGAGCCTTCAATCCAGTTCACACTTGAAGAAGAAGTCGACAACACTCTTCCTTTCCTTGAAGTTCTGCTTTGCAAAGCAGACCACGAACTTCGTTTTAAAGTCTATCGAAAACCCACCAATCAAAACGATCTTCTCCACTTTTTCTGTCACCACGACACCAAAACCAAACGTGGTGTAATTATAGGCTTCTTCCTGCGTGCACTCAGAATCTGCAGCAATGAGTTTCTTGAAGAAGAATGCACGATGATTGAACAAGTATTTTCTAAACTCCACTATCCTCGTCACTTCATCAGAGACTGCAGACGACGGGCATTAAACATGTTCAACACACCCAGAGAAAACACTGCTGAGAAGAGATACATAGTCCTCCCCACCAACTCCATTGTCAAACACATTTCCAACATCTTTTCCAATACCTCATTTCAAGTATCTACCTCCACAACCACGACCATCAAGGACATTACAAGTGATAGACAGGACAAGCTTCCACCCTCTGCAGGGTATACATAATCCATTGTAATGACTGCAACAAGTTGTACGTGGGCGAAACATCAAGGGGCCTCCAAACACGTATTTCAGAACACCAATACGCAAGCAGGTCTGACGACACAAGGAATGTCTGCGTACAACACCGTATTTCACACAACCACTGGATAAACTACAGAAACTCAAGACTTATCGCCACAGAAGACAACACTCAATACCGAAGAATCCTGGAATCATCACTTATTTCTATATCTGACAACTTCAACCAGAATACTGGCTTCTATAACATATCTGAACCACTTGCCAAGAAACTTCTTCATCGCTATCCCACATAAGAACACTGTAGAAGGTCTGCTCAGAAACTTATCCAATCTCCTTTCCAAGGTACCCAAGATTTTAGACTCTATAACTCCACTCGGTACATCATCGGATGCAGCATTCTCCACCTGACCTCAGCATTCTGAACCTGACTATAAATACTCGCGTTCCTTCCACCCCAGGTAGTTCTGTTTGTGACTTGAAAAAGCCCTCTTTGTGGGCGAAACGTAGTCAATAAAGGATCACATTATACTGCATATGTGTTTATATTTCCATTGTGTCGGTAGTTTATGCCATTTATTTCCATCGTGTCAAACTCTGCAGTAGAAATGGATCCTTCACACAGAGAATACCTGGACCTTCTTCTAAAAGCTTACTCACTTCGCAACAGACACAATTTTCTTCGTGATTGCATCGAAGAAATGGTCTTACCAAGATCTACTCCTCCTCAAATTGCCAACATCAAACCACCTTTCTCCGCTACAGCTCGGACCTACCTTGAAGAGTGTGCAAACGACTTAAACAATGCTACAAAGGAAGCTTTTCTCCAAGGTAGAACACTAGGCACAACACTCTGGGGCAACAGAACAGACGCACACCGCCGAAATCATTCGCAGCAGAGTTACCACAGCGAATGTTCAACAGAAGATCAGACTTACTAGGAAACTACAAACACTCTGCGATAATAGTAATTGGAAAAGTTTAGGAAGACCTGAAATTATTCATAATCTTTCATCTCGTCCACTGTCAACCACAGAAACTGAAGTCCTCAGCTTAGGCCTCAAATTCGCAACAGGAATTACGAAACCAAAACAAGACCTCAATTTCATCGCCAAAAACTACAGACACAATGACTCCGACTTCCAAAAAGGCTATCTTCAAGGCATCATCTCAGCAGCCATCTCAACACGCAGCTCCCCAGTCATACCTCGACGTTACATCAATGCACTCAAAGGTTTAGCAGAAGACACAACCATCAGGGTCACCACCGCTGACAAAGGAGGTGGTGTTGTTATCATGAACACTGACGATTACAGGAACAAAATGCTCAATCTACTTAATGACCCAGATACCTACAAACCTCTCACAGTGGTGACGTGTACTTAGCTCAGTGGTGACGTGTACTTAGCTCAGTGGTGACGTGTACTTAGCTCTGTGAAGACCTGTTTGTGTGCTCTCTGTGAATCTGAACCAGGATGCCCTCTCTTGAGCAGCTTTACCAGCAGCTGAGAGAAGAACTCAGAATTGCTAAACTGGAGATACGGCGATTAACGGAGGAGAACAAGAGGATTCGTAGTAATCCACCTGTTGTGATCCCCAGGTTAAGAGGGGAGCTTGGTCAGTGGCCGGGCAACATGGAACCAAGCTGAAGATTAAGAAAACGGTTGGAGAGGCAGAAACAACGAGAAACCAAAGAATGCCTTGGAAACCTTCCAACTCATTCCTCATGTGCTACCTGACGAATGTGAGTGTTCTACAGGGAAATTGCCAACAAACGAGCACCAAGGGAAGCAATTGCAGACGTGAGTGAGACGACCCTAGAAACCCCAACGAAGACCATCGAGAACATCATGAAAAATTCTTCTAACAAGTGGTGTAATGCAACCTGGCGAATGTGAGTCGACAACTCGGGCATCAACTACGGACGACGCCAAGGAAGGTAAAAAACATTGTTGTTGTTGGGGATAGCCAAATTAGGTACAAGGATAGGGCATTCTTGTTGAAGGATAGAGTAGATGCTGAGAGTGTGTTTACTGGGGCTGGGATGAAGTATATTGTTAGCCATCTGGATGAAATCATGAGAGGTAAATGGGAGCAAATCCCTATTATCTGTCTCATTCTCATTGCTGGAGGCAAACGCTGTTGTGCAGACGTAGGAGATGAGGACCTGATTAGTCAGTATATGTCAGGCAATAGAGATAAATAGGAAGAAGGGTGGAAACCGTCATATGTGGCATTTTGCCAAGGAGAGGATTGGAAATGAATGGGTGTCCAAGCAATTGTGATCAATTGCTGGCTGGACAAATACTGTAAGGAAAATTCAGTAACATTCATTGACAACTGGGACCTCTTCATGGCAGAAATGACAAGTATGCCAGGATGGGGTTCACTCTGTCTAGTGTGGGGTGGGAGCACTGGCCAACCGCAGTGGAGGGGAGCTGTTAGGTCTTCAAACTAGGAATATGTTATATGTTATGGGGTTTGGCGGGAAAACTGTGAAGTCCCAGGGTAGTAACATGAGTACTAGTAGAACTAGTAATAGGCAAAATTGAGGAGGAATATTGGAAAGCCAGTGGCACTAATGACAATGACAGTAATAGGTTTAGTGGAATAACAGAAAGGACAGGAAGGTAAAGAGAAACGAGGGGTCATTAAATATTTATTACACAAATAGTCGCAGTGACTAGGAAATTAAGATGACGAAGTTGAGACTATTTGCTAGTGCATGGTAACTAGATGTATTTGCCATTACTGAGACGTGGTTTAATTCAAAAAGTCGGGACATGCCTGCAGAAATCACATTCAGGTTTTATTGTTCCAATAGATAGAAGTATCGGGAAGTGGGGGGGGGGGTTTGGGGTGGCATTGTATGGTCCGATGATTCGCTTGACTGTTTTTCATAAAAAAACCGGGTATAACAGTAAGTCTTGAAGTAACACATACGGAGTCTGTTGGATCGATTTTTTTCAGAGGCATGAAAAAATAAATTTTATTTGTGATATACCGTCCCCCAAAATTAGATAGGGACCAGTAGACTACTATGGGAGGAAATTGTTAGGGCCACAAGGCACGATAATGTTATTAATTACTAGAGATTTAACTTTAGTTCATATTGATCGGAATTTTCTTGAACTGGGAAATAGAATCAATACATAAACGATTTCTTAGAATATAGTTCATGATTATTGTTTTTTTAAGCAGTTTGTGACAGAGACCTACCAGGGGTAATAAACCTGCTTGACTTAGTTCTGTCATAGCAATGAATCCCTTGTTAATAATTTAGAAGTTTCAGAGGAACTGGGTGCTAGCGCCCACAAATCAAATTTACATGTAGAATTGAAGGAAGTATGAATGTAGGGATAACTCAATAACAGTCCCAGATTTTCGCGTAGCATATTACGATGGGCTTAGAGGAACAACTTGTCATCTATAGACTGGGTAACGAAGAGAGCTATCAATATGAACAATTTTTTTCTTGAACCACAATACATGCTGCTCAAAGAATCGTTATCTTATATCCCTTATAAGGAAATTAGACAAATAGAAATGACCCAAAATGTGATGAATAATAGGCTGAAATATCTACTAGGCAATAAGAAAGGAATTTATAGCGTATCAAAAGAGGGCGAGGGACATCTTATTATCAGTATATTGACATTAATAGGACATTAAAAAGGGGATTAAGAAAAGCTAAAAGGGACTATGAAATTAAAGTTGCTAGGGATTTCTAATACTAACCCCAAAAAGTTTTTTTCCGCAGGTCTATAGAACAAAAGTCAGAGATAAGATAGGTCCCCTTAAAAATAACTCTGTGCAATCTTACTGACAAAGAGAATGAATGTGCTTCGATTATTAAATAATTATTTTCTCTAACGGGTTTTAACACAGGAAGACACTAATAATATTCCGGTAATTAATTTTTATAGTGGATCAGAAGAAGATAAATTATGTAACATCACAATCACTAGTGAAATGGTTGTGAAGCAGATAGACAGACTGAAGCAAAATAAGTCACCGGGTCCTGATGAGGTTTTTTCAAGGGTTCTAAAGGAATGCAAAATGGAAGTCTGTGAACCATTAACTAATATTTTTAATTTATCTCTTCAAACAGGTGCAGTGTCTGATATGTGGAAGATGGCTAATGTAATTCCTATTTTTAAAACAGGGGACAAGTCGTTACCGTCAAATTACCGCCCAATAAGCCTGACCTCAATTGTAGGAAAATTACTAGAGTCAATTATAGCTGAGATTATAAGAAGCCATCTCGATAAGCATAGCTTGATTAATGATACTCAGCATGGATTCACAAGAGGCCGGTCTTGTCTAACTAATTTATTAACTTTCTTCAGTAAAGCTTTTGAGGCTGTTGACCACGATAAAAAAATTGATATTATTTACTTAGATTTTAGTAAGGCATTTGATAGAGTTCCGCACCAAAGACTGTTGAAGAAAGTAGCAGCTCATGGCATTGGGGGAAGGGTGCTCTCGTGGATCGAATCATGGCTCACAGACAGGAAGCAAAGAGTGTCCATAAATGGGGTTAAATCCGAGTGGGGATCAGTAACAAGTGACGTTCCATAGGGATCAGTCTTGGGCCCGTTGTTGTTTATAATATATATCAATGATCTTGATGAAGGAATTACTAGTGATATGAGCAAATTCGCCGATGACACGAAGATAGGTAGGATAATTGATTCAAACGTAGATGTTAGGGAACTTCAGGAGGATTTAGACAAACTCTACTCTTGGTCAGAAAAGTGGCAGATGCAGTTCAATGTAGATAAATGCAAGGTTCTGAAGCTCGGGAGTGTCCATAACCCTAGCACTTATAAGTTAAATAATGTAGAACTTAACCATACAGATTGCGAAAAGGACTTGGGGGTTATGGTAAGCAGCAACCTTAAACCAAGACAGCAATGCCTAAGCGTACGTAATAAGGCAAATAGATTACTGGGATTTATATCAAGAAGTGTAAGCAACAGAAGTCCAGAGGTCATACTGCAGCTTCATACATCATTAGTAAGGCCTCACCTAGATTATGCAGCTCAATTCTGGTCTCCATATTACAGAATGGACATGAATTCGTTAGAAAACATTCAGCGTAGGATGTCTAAATTAATACATAGCATTAGAAATCTTCCTTATGAAGAAAGATTGAAGACTCTTAAGTTACATTCACTTGTTAGACGAAGAATGAGGGGAGACCTGATTGAAGTGTATAAGTGGAAGATAGGTATTAATAAAGGGAATATTAACAAGGTCTTGAGGATATCTCTCCAAGAGAGAACCCGCAGTAATGGATTTAAATTAGATAAGTTTAGATTTAGAAAGGACATAGGAAAGTATTAGTTTGGAAATAGGGTAGTAGATGAGTGGAACAGTCTACCTAGTTGGGTTATTGAGGCTAGGACTTTGGGTAGTTTCAAATTTAGGTTGGATAAATTCATGAGTGGGATGGGTTGGATTTGAGAAGGACTTGCATATCAGAGCTTATTTCTTGGGTAGCATTGAAAATTGGGTAGGTCAAATGTTTGTTAGTGGGATGAATTGTAAAGGACCTGCCTAGTATGGGCCAACAGGCCTGCTGCAGTGTTCCTCCTTTCTTATGTTCTTATGTAACTAACCAAGTGGACAACCTTACAAAAACTTTTCTTCAAAGGACTCGCCGCATTCTGAGGGGCTCAGAACAAGGGAAGAAACTTCTGCACACCATACCCAGCAACCCCAGACCTGCCAGGATGTACGGCCTGCCAAAAACTCACAAGCCAGGTATCCCACTGAGGCCTATATCCTCGGGAATAGGCAGTGCTCCCCACCAGCTCTCAGGAGCTCGCAAAACACCTTTCTAAACTCTTGGGCACTATCAGTCCAGCACATCTCAAACACTCTGGTGATCTTCTCAATCGCATTCCCAACATCAACATCAGGAACAAGAAACTTTCCAGCCTTGACGTGACTTCCCTATTCACCAAAGTACCTACTACACAAGCCATCGATCTCTTGCGCAGGAAAATTGACGATTCACTTGACCTTCCCATTCCAGCCAGCGATTTCATCGACCTTGTTGAACTATGTGTTGGCTTTACGTGTTTCTCTTTCGAAAATCACCTCTTTCAGCAGACTTTTGGACTACCCATGGGTTCGCCACTCAATGCGGTCCTGACGAACCTATACATGGAACATCTAGAAGCCGAACGTTTCTCCACCATTATTCCTTCGTCTGATAAATTAGACACATGTGCAACTCTTGGGTATCTTTATTGAGGAAACGTTTCGCCACACAGTGGCTTCATCAGTCCATACAAAGGAGAATCTTGAAGAACAGGAGGAGAATGAGGTAATCAGTCCCTCAACCTTAAGTCGATGTGGTCAGTCCATCAATCTTGAATAGAATGCGGCATACGTGCTGAGAAGGAGCTTATAAACCGTTGGCAGGAGAGGTGTAGCAGTCATAGGTGGTGTAACATTTGTTCAATGTTGAAGTAGGTCGTGCCCAAGAATTAGGCAAGCGAAGAATTCCCAAGTATTAAGATCCCAAGAAGTTGCAGTGTCTGACAGGTTTGTAGATGAATGGTTCAGAGAACCGACATGTTGATAAATTAGACACATGTGCAACTCTTGGGTATCTTTATTGAGGAAACGTTTCGCCACACAGTGGCTTCATCAGTCCATACAAAGGAGAATCTTGAAGAACAGGAGGAGAATGAGGTAATCAGTCCCTCAACCTTGAGTCGATGTGGTCAGTCCATCAATCTTGGGCACGACCTACTTCAACATTGAACAAATGTTACACCACCTATGACTGCTACACCTCTCCTGCCAACGGTTTTATAAGCTCCTTCTCAGCACGTATGCCGCATTCTAATTCAAGATTGATGGACTGACCCACATCGACTCAAGGTTGAGGGACTGATTACCTCATTCTCCTCCTGTTCTTCAAGATTCTCCTTTGTATGGACTGATGAAGCCACTGTGTGGCGAAACGTTTCCTCAATAAAGATACCCAAGAGTTGCACATGTTGTCTAATTTATCAACATGTCGGTTCTCTGAACCATTCATCTACAAATTCCTTCGTCTGTCACCTGGCTCGTTATGTTGACGACATTCTCCTCATAACTCCTAAACGCTTCAATGTTAAAGCTCTCCAAGACAAGTTCAACCAGGTCGAGCCTTCAATCCAGTTCACACTTGAAGAAGAAGTCGACAACACTCTTCCTTTCCTGGATGTCTGCTTTGCAAAGCTGACCACGAACTTCGTTTTAATGTCTATCGAAAACCCACCAACCAAACGATCTTCTCCACTTTTACTCTCACCACGACACCAAAACCAAACGTGGTGTATTTATAGGCTTCTTCCTGCGTGCACTCAGAATCTGCAGCAATGAGTTTCTTGAAGAAGAATGCACGATGATTGAACAAGTATTTTCTAAACTCCCACTATCCTCGTCACTTCATCAGAGACTGCAGACGACGGGCATTAAACATCTTCAACACACCCAGAGAAGACACTGCCGAGAAGAGATACATATCCTCCCCACCAACTCCATTGCCAAACACGTTCCAACATCTTTTCCAATACCTCATTTCCAGTATCTACCTCCACAACCACGACCATCAAGGACATTACCATGACAGACAGGATAATGCTTCCACCCTCTGCAGGGGTATACATAATCCCTTGTAATGACTGCACCAAGTTATACGTGGGCGAAACATCAAGGGACCTCCAAACACGTATTTCAGAACACCAATACGCAAGCAGGTCTGACGACACAAGGAATGCCTGCGTACAACACCGTAATTCACACAACCACTGCATAAACTACAGAAACTCAAGACTTATCACCACAGAAGACAACACTCAATACCGAAGAATCCTGGAATCATCACTTATTTCTATATCCGACAACTTCAACCAGAATAGTGGCTTCTATAACATAGCTGAACCACTTGCCAAGAAACTTCTTCATCGCTATCCCACATAAGAACACTGTAGAAGGTCTGCTCACAATCTTATCCAATCTCCTTTCCAAGCAACCCAAGATTTTAGACTCTGTAACCCCACTCGGTACATCATCAGATGCAGCATTCTCCACCTGACCTAAGCATTCTGAACCTGACTATAAATACTCGCGTTCCTTCCACCCCAGGTAGTTCTGTTTGTGACTTGAAAAAGCCCACTGTGTGGGCGAAACGTAGTCAATAAAGGTTCACATTATACTGCATATGTGTTTATATTTCCATTGTGTCGGTATTTTATACCATTTATTTCCATCGTGTCAAACACTGCAGTAGAAATTGATCCTTCACACAGAGAATACCTGGACCTTCTTCTAAAAGCTTACTCACTTCGCAACAGACACAATTTTCTTCGTGATTGCATCGAAGAAATGGTCTTACCAAGGTCTACTCCTCCTCAAATTGCCAACATCAAACCACCTTTCTCCGGTACAGCTCGGACCTACCTTGAAGAGTGTGCAGATGACTTAAACAATGCTACAAAGGAAGCTTTTCTCCAAGCCAGAACACTAGGCACAACACTCCAGGGCAACATGAACAGACGCACCGCCGAAATCATTCGCAGCAGAGTTACCACAGCGAATGTTCAACAGAAGATCAGACTTACTAGGAAACTACAAACACTCTGCGATAATAGTAATTGGAAAAGTTTAGGAAGACCTGAAATTATTCAAAATCTTTCATCTCGTCCACTGTCAACCACAGAAACTGAAGCCCTCAGCTTAGGCCTCAAATTCGCAACAGGAATTACGAAACCAAAACAAGACCTCAATTTCATTGCCAAAAACTACAGACGCAATGAGTCCGACTTCCAAAAAGGCTATCTTCAAGGCATCATCTCAGCAGCCATCTCAACACGCAGCTCCCCAGTCATACCTCGACGTTACATCAATGCACTCAAAGGTTTAGCAGAAGACACGACCATCAGGGTCACCACCGCTGACAAAGGAGGTGGTGTTGTTATCATGAACACTGACGATTACAGGAACAAAATGCTTAATCTACTTAATGACCCAGATACCTACAAACCTCTCACAACTAACCAAATGGACAACCTTACTAAAACTTTTCTTCAAAGGACTCGCCGCATTCTGAGGGGCTCAGAACAAGGGAAGAAACTTCTGCACACCATACCCAGCAACCCCAGACCTGCAAGGATGTACGGCCTGCCAAAAACTCACAAGCCAGGTATCCCACTGAGGCCTATATCCTCGGGAATAGGCAGTGCTCTCCACCAGCTCTCAGGAATTCTCGCAAAACACCTCTCTAAACTCTTGGGCACTATCAGTCCAGCACATCTCAAACACTCAGGTGATCTTCTCAATCGCATTCGCAACATCAACATCAGGAACAAGAAACTTTCCAGCCTTGACATGACTTCCCTATTCACCAAAGTACCTACTACACAAGCCATCGATCTCTTGCGCAGGAAAATTGACGATTCACTTGACCTTCCCATTCCAGCCAGCGATTTCATCGACCTTGTTGAACTATGTGTTGGCTTTACGTGTTTCTCTTTCGAAAATCACCTCTTTCAGCAGACTTTTGGACTACCCATGGGTTCGCCACTCAGTGCGGTCCTGGCGAACCTATACATGGAACATCTAGAAGCCGAACGTTTCTCCACCTTTATTCCTTCGTCTGTCACCTGGCTCCGTTATGTTGTCGACATTCTCCTCATAACTCCTAAACGCTTCAATGTTAAAGCTCTCCAAGACAAGCTCAACCATGTCGAGCCTTCAATCCAGTTCACACCTGAAGAAGAAGTCGACAACACTCTTCCTTTCCTGGATGTTCTGCTTTGCAAAGCTGACCACTAACTTCGTTTTAAAGTCTATCCAAAACCCACCAACCAAAACGATTTTCTCCACTTTTACTCTCACCACGACACCAAAACCAAACGTGGTGTAATTATAGGCTTCTTCCTGCGTGCACTCAGAATCTGCAGCAATGAGTTTCTTGAAGAAGAATGCACGATGATTGAACAAGTATTTTCTAAACTCCACTATCCTCGTCACTTCATCAGAGACTGCAGACGACGGGCATTAAACATCTTCAACACACCCAGAGAAGACACTGCCGAGAAGAGATACATAGTCCTCCCCACCAACTCCATTGCCAAACACGTTTCCAACATCTTTTCCAATACCTCATTTCAAGTATCTACCTCCACAACCACGACCATCAAGGACATTACCAGTGATAGACAGGATAAGCTTCCACCCTCTGCAGGGGTATACATAATCCCTTGTAATGACTGCAACAAGTTATACGTGGGCGAAACATCAAGGGACCTCCAAACACGTATTTCAGAACACCAATACGCAAGCAGGTCTGAGACACAAGGAATGCCTGCGTACAACACCGTAATTCACACAACCACTGGATAAACTACAGAATCTCAAGACTTATCGCCACAGAAGACAACACTCAATACCGAAGAATCCTGCAATCATCACTTATTTCTATATCCGACAACTTCAACCAGAATAGTGGCTTCTATAACATAGCTGAACCACTTGCCAAGAAACTTCTTCATCGCTATCCCACATAAGAACACTGTAGAAGGTCTGCTCACAAACTTATCCAATCTCCTTTCGAAGCTACCCAAGATTTTAGACTCTATAACCCCACTCGGTACATCATCAGATGCAGCATTCTCCACCTGACCTCAGCATTCTGAACCTGACTATAAATACTCGCGTTCCTTCCACCCCAGGTAGTTCTGTTTGTGAGGTAAGACACATACGCAACAGTTAGGTATCTTTATGAAACGTTTCGCCTGCACAGTAGGCTTCTTCAGTCAAGTACAGAAAAGTTGATAGAAGCAGAAGATACTTGAAGACGATACTTGAAGAAGAGAAGCTCTCATCTTTCTTATGTCTTCCACTCTTATGTCCTTAATGATAGATGGGATCTTATACTCTTTGTCGTGATGTTTCACCTGGAGTCCATACATCATCACTGAACTCTCTCTTTCATCCTCCCGTTGCTTTTATCTTTACACAGGTTTTTACAAGGATAGACTAAGGTTCCTAACCTTATATACAAGCTAAGAGTTGTTACCTATATGAGCTCATTTGAAAGCCTTTTTATTGCTAAGAGATGTTGGAACCATCTGTTGGGCCAGCAATTTTAGACACAATTTTCTTTGATATCGTTATGCCGATTTTCCCTTCATATTTCTTTATCAGTTTTCACTATTTTCCTTGTTTCTCTTATCACCTTTTTTATCCTATTTTCAGAGAGTATCACTGTGAGTGATTTTCCTTCTTTGTCCTCACGGTTTCTCTGTTCATTCTCACTCTTTTTTCAGCCCTGATTCACTTTCCCCTCATTTATGCTACATCCTCTTTCTGATTTTTCATTCTCTTTACTAGTTTGACGTGTTTTTTCCTGCCATATTAGCACTATTTACCTGTTCTACAGCCTCTTCCCTCGCTCTGTTAAATATTGCAAAAGTTTCCTCCTAAAGGAAACTGAAAATTTCCTCAATGTTCTCCGTGGATGTCTCTTCCTGCCAGTTGTTATAATGTCGTGTTTACTTCCTTCCCTGCTTCCTCCTCACGCTGTTTTAATGTTCCCTGGATTCCCAACATTTCAGGACTCATACTGCTGGTGGTAGTTGATCCTGGGCCACGTTTTTCTCACCATCATCACTCACTCCACACGATACCAGGTACATCAATACTGAAAGGTACGGAACAACACCAGTGAAGGTCTCGTTCTCCTGGTGGTTACAGCTCCTGGACCACATCACTCACACTATATAACACTATTTTTCTTTCGCATGTAAATAAGTGTGCACTCACGTGCTTGACCAGGTGTGGATTCCAAACTGGTGCTGCATACTCTAGTATGGGCCTGACGTAAATGGTGTATAGAGTCTTGAACGATTCCTTACTGAGGTATCGGAAAGCTATCCTTAGGTTTGCCAGACGCCCGTATGCTGCAGCAGTTATCTGATTGATGTGCGCCACAGGAGATATGCTCGATGTTATACTCATGCCAAGGTCCTTTTCCTTGAGTGAGGTTTGCAGTCTTTGGCCACCTAGACTGAACTGTGTCTGCGGTCTTCTTTGCCCTTCCCTGATCTTAATGACTTTGCATTTGGCAGGGTTAAATTCAAGGAGCCAGTTGCTGGACCAGTTGCTGTCCAGTCGCTTTGTAGTCCTGCCTGATCCTCGACCGATTTAATTTTCCTCATTAACTTCACATCATCTACAAACAAGGACACTTCTGAGTCTATCCCTTCCGTTATGCCATTCACAAAAACAGCACAGGTCCTTGGATTGACCCCTGTGGAACCCCGCTTTTCACAGGCGCCCACTCTGACACCTCGTCACGTACCATGACTCGTTGTTGCCTCCCTGTCAGATATTTTCTTATCCATTGTAGAGCCTTTCCTGTTATGTGTGCCTGATCTTCTAGCTTTTGCAGTAACCTCTTGTGAGGAACTCTGTCGAAGGCCTTCTTGCAGTCCAAGAAAATGCAATCTATCCACCCCTCTCTCTTGTATTACTTCTGTCACCTTGTCATAAAACTCCAGTACGTTTGTGACACAGGATTTACCTTCCCTGAAACCGTGCTGGTTGTCGATTACACACTTTTTTCTTTCCAGGTGCTCCACCACTCTCCTCATGATGATCTTCTCCATGACTTTGCACACTATATCACGTTAGTGACACAGGACTATAGTTTAATGCCTCATGTCTGTCTCCCTTTTTAAATATTGGGACTACATTTGCCATCTTCCATACCTCAGGGAGTTGCCCAATTTCAATGGATGTGTTGAAGATCTTTGTTAGTGGCACACACAGCATCTCTGCTCCCTCTCTAAGGACCCACAGAGAGATCTTGTCTGGTCCCACTGCGTTTGAGGTATCAAGTTCACATAGATTCTTCACCTCCTCTTTGGTTATGTGTACATCATCCAGCACTTGTTGGTATACCTCCCTGTTCTGATTTCTTGGAATCCTACCAGTTTCCACTGCAAATACTTCTTTAAATCGTGTGTTGAGCTCCTCACATACCTCTTGGTCGTTTCTTGTGAACTCCCCATCATCCTTCCTCGGTCTGATTACCTGGTCCTTGACTGTTGTTTTCCTACAACAGCTTCAGGTCAGACTTGACTTTCGATGCTACGTCATTTTCGTATTGTCGCTGAGCCTCCCTTCTTATCTGTGCATATTTGTTTCTGGCTCTTTGGCTGATCTCTTTGTTTTCCTGGGTACTTTGTCTTCTGTACCTTTTCCATTCTCTAGTACACCTAGTTTTTGCCTCCCTACACCTTTGGGTGAACCAAGGACTCGTTCTGGTCTTACCTGGAGAGAGTTTACCTGGAGAGAGTTCCGGGGGTCAACGCCCCCGCGGCCCGGTCTGTGACCAGGTCTTCCCACTATTTCTGTTTACCTTGGGAACAAACCTTTCCTCTGCCTCCTTGCATTTTGTTTCACATAGTCCATTTCTTTTACTGATTTTCCTGCCATTTCTCTCTCCCACTGAACGTCTTGCAGGAAGTTCCTCATGCCTGTGTAGTCCTCCCCTTTTGTAGTTTGGTTTTTCCCATTCTATTCCTGCTACTCTCTCCACTTGTAGCTCAACTATGTAGTCGAAGCACAGAACCACATGATCACTTGCTCCTAGGGGCCTTTTATACATGATATCCTCGATGTCTGAACTACTCAAGGTGAATACAAGGTCCAGTCTTGCTGGATCGTCCTCGCCTCTCTCTCTGGTAGTGTCTTTAACATGTTGATGCATGAGGTTTTCCAGTACCACATCCATCATCTTAGCTCTCCATGTTTCGGGACCCCCATGAGGCTCCAGATTTTCCCAGTCAATCTCCTTGTGATTGAAATCACCCATGACTAGTAACTTTGCTTCCCCCATGTGAGCTCTTCTGGCCACCTCTGCTAGCGTGTCGACCATTGCTCTGTTTCTCTTGTCATATTCTTCTCTTGGCCTCTTGCAGTTTTATGGTGGGTTGTATATTACTGCAATTACCACCTATGGCCCTCGGACTGGACTGTTCCTACTAAGTAGTCCCTTTCGCCTATGCCATCTATTCTTTCCATTTTCTCAAATCCCCACCAGGTTTTAATGAACAGTGCAACTCCTCCTCCGCCTCTCCTCCCTCTATCTTTCCTGAGGATTTGATATCTGGGTGGAAAGATTGCATCTGTTATCATCCTGGTGAGCTTTGTTTCTGTGAGTGCTATTATGTCTGGAGATGTCTCCTTGATTCTTTCATGCCACTCCTCCAAACCTTCAACTTCTGTTCTAAAACTGTGGTCCTGGTATTATATTGGGGTTGGGAGAGCAGGAGCCCTGGCGGGGGTCTATGGCGGGTTGTGGTGGGGTGGGGGAAGAGTTCCCATAGGGGGTTGCTTTAGGGGTGGGGTTTGTGGTGTTGGGGGTGGGGACAGAGGGATCGGTGTGTGATTGTTGGTTTAGATTGTTCAGTTGCCTTGGGGTTGTCGTGGTTGGAGTCCTTCTGCGGGTGTTTCTGGGGGGTGTGTTTGCCCTTCCTCCTGTGTCTTGGTTATTCAGCTTTTCTTTGTCATTTCCTCCCATTCCTCCTTTCGTTTTTGCACTCTCTTTTTCAGCATCATCCTTTCCTCTTGCATTCTGTCTCGATTGAGGTACACTCTCTAGAAGTGCAATTTGTCTTTCAACCGTTTTTTCTCCTGCAGGATCATGGTTGAAGTTGATTCTGCCTTGAAAATTACTTTGAGAGACCGTTTCCTTCTCCTTGCGAACCAACCAATTCTCCGAAAATTTGCCACCTGGGTCATGTCTCTCTCGCCTATCACCTTCATGATACCTTCAATTGCTTTTATCTCCTCTTGTTTTCTTTCATCACAGGTTTCCCCTTCGGCTTCCTCGAGCACATAGACAAAAATGATCTCTCCCTTTCTTTCTCCTACTGTTTCTCCCATTGCGTCCTCTGAGGTGTTTTAATTCCTTCCCTTGGAGTGTTCCTTCCTTCAGACCCTTCCCTAGCTGAGGCCCCAATGCTCATTGGCCTGTCTTTCGTGCTCATCTGTTCCAGGCCTCTGCAAAAGTCTGGTAGAGTTCTTGCATATATCCTAGCTCCTACAATGTCTTCAGATGTCTCATTTGTTCCTAGTGTGCTCTATGTCTTTGCCCGTGTGGGTCTGACAGGACCTTTGCATCCAGTCCCCTTGTCTGTGTCTGATGTAGGAGTTCCTGATGTAATGTTTGGACTGCTATTTTTTCCTTTGGGTTGTTTCAGATTTCTCAGTTTCTTTTCTAAGCACTGTATCTTGGCTTCTGCTACTATGGCATATTGCTCCCACACACACACAAAGTATGTGTGTGTGTGTGTGTGTGTGTGTGTGTGTGTGTGTGTGTGTGTGTGTGTGTGTGTGTGTGTGTGTGTGTGTGTGTGTGCATGTGCATGTGCTCACCTAGTTCCTCACCTAGTTGTGGTTCCAGGGGTCGAATCACAGCTCCTGGCCCCGCCTCTTCACTGGTCGCTATTAGGTCACTCTCCCTGTTCCATGAGCTTTGTCATACCTCTTCTTAAAGCTATGTATGGATCCTGCCCCTACATCCTCCCTTTCCAGACTATTCCACTTCCTGACCACTCTGTGACTGAAGAAACACTTCCTAACATCCCTGTGATTTATCTGAGTCTTTAACTTCTAACTGTGACCCTTTGTTGCTGTGTCCCGTCTATGAAACATCCTGTCTCTGTCTACCATGTCAATTCTTCTCAGTATTTCATATGTCGTTGTCATGTCCTCCCTATCTCTCCTGTCCTTCTGTATCGTCAGGTAGATTTGACTTAGCCTTTCCTCGTAAGACATGCCCCTTAGCTCCAGGACTAGTCTTGTTGCAATTCTTTGCACTCTTTCTAATTTCCTGACGTGCTTGGCCATGTGTGGGTTCCAAGCTGGTGTTGCATACTCCAATATGGGCCTGACGTACACGGTGTACAGAGACCTGAACGACTCCTTACTGAAATGTTGGAATGCTATTCTTAAGGTTGCCATTCACCCATATGCTGCAGTAGTTACTTTGTTGATGCGCGCCTCAGGAGAGGTACCCGGTGTTATATTCACCCAAAAGCCCTTTCCCTTAATGAGGTTTGTAGTCTCTGGCCCCTTAGACTGTACTCCGTCTGCTGTCTTCGTAACCCTTTCCAAATCTTAATGACTTTTGCACATGGTGGGGTTGAACTGGAGGACCAGTTTCTTGAAAAAGCCTGCAGCCCGTCCAGATCATTATGTAGTTCTGCATAGTCCTCATCCGATAGAATTCTTCTCATTAACTTCACATCATTTGCAAACCGGAACACTTCTTAGTCTGTTTATTCCGTCATCTCGTTCCCAAATACCAGAAACAGCACCGGTCTTAGGATTGACCCCTGTGGAGCCCCGCTTGTCACAGTCGCCCACTCTGACACTTCGTCACGTACCATGACTCGCTGTTGTTTTCCTGATAGGTATTCCCTGATCCATTGCAGTGCCTTCCCTGATATCCCTGCTTGGTCCAGTTTTTACATTAATCTCTTGTGTGGGACTGTGTCAAATGCCTTCTTACAGTCAAAGAAAATTCAGTCTACCCACCCCTCTCTCACTCTTGTCTTACTGCTGTCACCCTGTCATATAAATCCTGTAGGTTTGTGACACAGGATTTCTTTTCCCTGAAACCATGCTTGCTGTCGTTGATAAGCTCATTCCTTTCTAGGTGTTCCACCACTCTTCTCCTGATAATCTCCATGACTTTGCATACTATACATGTCACTGACACTGGTCTGTAGTTTAGTGCTTCGTGTCTGCCTCCCTTTTTAAAAACAGAAACTACATTTGCTGTCTTTCATACCTCAGGTATGTGTGTGTGTGTGTGTGTGTGTGTGTGTGTGTGTGCTGGCTGGTAGTTCAGGGAGAGACTTAATATGTGTGTTTATTTTTGCTTTGATTTACACTAAGTGCTTTGCTGTATAAACGATACGCAGTTCCGTGGTGTTGCCTCCGCCATCTTGGGTACTAGAGTACAATGTGCTAGTTATTGCATGTATTGCCGATTTGTGACAGTTGTATATTATTAGGCTGAAGTATATGGGTGTGTTACGTGTGTATTATTCACATTATACCTGCTATTGAATTCTAATTGCACCGAATACTATTTTAATCCCCAGAAAAGGCCGTGGAAAACAAAATATAAAAGAAACTCTGAGCAATTACATTTTCACTTTGATCCGTAGGAGTTTCACTCAGCATGGGAAAGTTGGAAGTGATACGCAGCTGCGTGACTAGTGTCAGTGTCATAGTTTGTAGCATCAATCTTCTTGCTGGGCTCTACTTATCTGACAATATACACGAGAATGTATTTATATCACGAGGCTAATGTTTTGTGCTTCGCATTGAGAACAGAGAAAGAGAAAGACAGAAAGAGAGAGAGAGAGAGAGAGAGAGAGAGAGAGAGAGAGAGAGAGAGAGAGAGAGAGAGAGAGAGAGAGAGAGAGAGAGAGCAACGGGTATGGTACAGTGCGTTGGAATTGGTATTTTCCTATAAATTTTGCTGTGTAATTTATATACATAGATAAATATGTCAATTCTTTATATAGATCATATGAAAATGAGACTGGGATTTGGCACTAACAGTGACAAATGTCTGCCGTAGTGCCTTACCTGTAGTGCCTTATCTGTGGCCCAGTTTTGATATACTTTATTACCAGCACTACTGGAACAATAAAATTATAAGATAATAAATGTCGATTTCTTAATCAATTCTCTTTGCAAAAAGAATTCAGTGAGATCAATCTTATATTTTCTATTTTTTTTTTTGACTCGTGTCACTTCTCTGATTACTCGGTAAATTGAATATCTCTGACTTAATGATGACTTGGTTAATTTAATATGTTTAACCTGAGTCACTTCTACGATGACTTGGTTAATTTAATATGTTTAACCTGAGTCACTTCTACGATGACTTGGTTAATTTAATAACTCTGACCTGAGTCACTTCTCTGATGACTTGGTTAATTTAATATCTTTAACCTGAGTCATTTCTCTGATGACTTGGTTAATTTAATATCTCTGACCTGAGTCACTTCTCTGATGACTTGGTTAATTTAATATCTCTGACCTGAGTCACTTCTCTGATGACTTGGTTAATTTAATATCTCTGACCTGAGTCACTTCTCTGATGACTTGGTTAATTTAATATCTCTGACCTGAGTCACTTCTCTCAAGGCAAGATTAATTGAATATATTTTATATTTCACAGAAGACTTCGTCAAGCAAAGTTCTCTGATAAGTTAAAATCAAGATAAAACAGCATTAAGGAAGTATGTGTTCCTGACCTTAGTGATCTATAATTAAGGACCTTCAAGTATTTTTTTTTTTTTTATTATCACACCGGCCGATTCCCACCAAGGCAGGGTGGCCCGAAAAAGAAAAACTTTCACCATCATTCACTCCATCACTGTCTTGCCAGAAGGGTGCTTTACACTACAGTTTTTAAACTGCAACATTAACACCCCTCCTTCAGAGTGCAGGCACTGTACTTCCCATCTCCAGGACTCAAGTCCGGCCTGCCGGTTTCCCTGAATCCCTTATAAATGTTACTTTGCTCACACTCCACTGCACGTCAAGTATTAAATAACATTTGTCTCCATTCCACTCCTATCAAACGTACGCATGCCTGCTGGAAGTCCAAGCCTCGCACACAAAAACCTCCTTTACCCCCCTCATTTCCACCCTTCCTGGCGACCCCTTCCCCGCCTTCCTTCCATACTGACTGATTACTCGTGAAGGCATTCTGTTTCGCTACCTGCTCTCTAAATGTCCGAACCACCTCAACAACCCTTTCCCTCCCCCTCTGGCTCAGTTTTGGTAACCCCCGACCTCCTCCTAACTTCCAAACTACGATTCTCTGATTATTTCACACCACACATTGCCCTCGACATGCTCCCACTCCCTCCAGCCTTCCCCTGCTGAAAACATTCATCCCCCGCTTCAACCCTATAAGAGGTTGGTAAAAACTTCTCTAAACTTTCCCCCTCTTCCCCTCCAAGGACAAAGTTCTTTTTCCCCACAGACCCCTAAGTGACCACTCACTCTTTTTCCCTCACTTTTCTATGTTTCCCCATTTTCATGACCTCCGTGACCGTCACCCCCAAAATATCTGAATACGTTCACCCCCACTCTCTCCCCCCCAAATTTGATTTTCAATCTTTTCCTTTTCTTTTTGTTACCCTCTTAACCCTTACTCTTTCCGTTTACCTTTAATTTTCTTTTTTTTGCAACCTACCAAAATTCATCCCCAATTTCCTAAATTTCTTCGAATCTCCCAGAGCACGTGCATGGCAAAGGCGCTGTGAAAACTCCCACTTTGTGTGTGATTCTTTCTTTTAACTCCACCCCTCTTCCCAAAGCCCTCGCATTTCTTCTCTTAAAACCCCCATTAAAATTTTTAAACAACCACGGTGACACAACATCCTTGTCTAAGGCCTACTTTTCGGGAAAAAAAAATTTCCCTCTTTCCACTTCTCACTTGGCCTCACTATCTGTAAAAACTCTTCACTGCTTTCAGTAAACCCTACCTCCTCACCTACACTTGCAAATCTGAAACATTGCCCCCTACCCACCCTGTCATACGTTTTTTTCCCAAAATCCTAAATGCCAAAAAGACCCTTTAGCCTTATTAAATACGTTCCTTTTATGTTTCCTGTAAACACCGGTCCACCACCCCCTACCTTTCCTAAGCCCCTTTTTTATCTGCTATCCTTTTCTCCGTCTTCTCTTTAATTCTTCAATTATAACTCTACCATACACTTTAGGTAAATCAACAGAATTATCCCCTTAATTTTTGCATCTTTTTTACCCCTTTGCCTTTATAAAAAGGAAACTATGCAGCTCTCTGCCAATCCTGGGTACCTTACCCTTTCCCATACATTTTTTAAAAAATTTGCCCCAACCCACTCCAAAACTTATCCCCACTGCTTTTAACATTTCTTCTTTATCCCATCAACCCCGGCTCCCTTACCCCTTTCTTTTTCCCTACTGCCCTCACGAACTTCCCCCACATCACAACTGGCTCTTTCACCCCTACAAGATGTATTCCCCCTTGCCCTATACACGAAATCACACTTCCTATCTTCATCAACTTTTAACAATTCCTAAAAAATTTCCCTTCCATCTTCCCAAACCTCTAACTCTCCATTTAAAAACTCTCCTCTCCATTTTTAACTGACAAACCCATTTGCTCTGGCTTTTTAACTTGTTAATCTCCCAAATTTTTTTATTTTAAAACAAATTTGTTGATAACTCTCACCCACTCCTCATTTGCTCTCTTTTTAATTGCTTCACCACTCTTTAAATTCTCTCTTTTTCTCCATATATCTTCCCCTTTTTGCTCCTTTTCACTTTGTAAAAATTTCTTCTAACTTTTTCCCCCTTACTACCTCTTTCACATCATTCCCCAAATGCCCCCTTTCCCTCCGCACCCATTTTCCTGTAACCAAAACTTCTGGAACACTCTAACACTACTTTTTTTTAAACCCTACCCCACCCCTTTGACCCATTGCCTATGCTCTCATTAGCCCATTATCCCCAATAGGTTTATATTTTACCCTAACGCCCCTCTTTTAGTTTAAAAACCCTTCACCTCTCTTTCCCTGATGTTTTCTATTCTCCGTACCCATTCCCTTTACTTCAGTGTCACAACTAAAAAAGTGATCTGATAATCTGGGCCCCTCTTAAACATGTACTCCTGAAGTCTATAAACAGTTTTTATCTCCAAATTTCTAATCCAACAAATCTGTCATTTCGCCCACCATACTGTAACTTATTATCCTCTTTTTTTTAAAAATATGTTTTATAAACTAAACCCCTTTCTATACAAAGTTAAATCAAAGGGCCCCATTACTTTACACCTGGCCCCCCCAAAATTTCCCTACCACAACCCCTCTCAAAAAGTTTCCTTTTTTAGCATTAAAGTCCCCAACCACAATTACCTCTCACTTGGTTCAAAGGTCCTTCATTACTTAACATTCCCAAAATCTCTCTCTCCCCCTTGCATTCCTCTCTTCTCCAGGTGCATAACCTTATTATGCCCCATTTCTGACCAAACCTTTACTTTAATCCACAAATTCTTGATTTTACACATTTAATTCTCTTTTCTCCTTCCATAACGATCATTTAAATTTCGCTACCCTTCTTTGCTCTAAATCTCTCAGTACCCAGATTTAAACCCCTTTTTTTTTCCCCCCCCTGAAACTCTCCTACCCCCCTTTAGCTTTGTTTCGCTTAGGGCCAGGACATCCCAAATTTTTTCATTCAAACTCAGCAATCATCTGTTTTTTTGTCATCCGCATACATCCCCCGACATTTAAGACCCCGTTTTATAAGTTTTTCTTCTTTTCCCTTTTTTTGTAATTGTATACAGGAGAAGGGGGGATAGCCCATTGCTCCCCCCATTTTTGTCGCCTCATACGACCCATGGTTACGGAGGAAAGATTCTTTCCCCTTTCCCCCTGGACAATAGAAAAAAAAAAAGAACAAGAGCTATTTAGAAAAAAGGGGAAAAAATAGATGTATGTTATATTATTGCATGGGTGCTGTGAAGTTGACAAAGTGTAAGTAGGGGGTAGAAAATATCCCCGTTTCTTGCGGGTTATGAGACAGAAAAAGAAACGCAAATTCCCACCATATGCAAAACAGTTACAGGTTTTTGTTTCACGTCATCTGGCGGACGGTTGTACTTCCCTGGGTGGTTGCTGTCTCCCCAACCTCTACCTTTAATATATTCATCTATATATCCCGGGGGTATACTGACTGCGAAACACACCATTTTCACTTTCTTTAACAGTAAACACATTCTTCATAACAAAAAAGTTTATATGAATGAATGAATGAAACTGAGAATGAGGTGCTGTAGGTAGTCTTTTCCTGTGCAAGATTTAGTAAATCCGGCTGGTGGATCTTGCCTGCAGACACCTGGAGTCGTCAAACTTACAACATTAACTTGTATGTAATATTCACTTACCAGCATTGACTGGAAAATTCTGTATCAGTCAGAAGTTTGTTTTCTCGGTGTGAGAGGCAACACGTTCTTACACGCAGGAAACTTCTAATATGATCTTTTGCTTTAGGAGAATCTTAAGTCCGAAGATATATCGTAGACGGTATTATTTACTTCAAATACAATACAATTTACATATATTTTGAAACATATTTTTTTTTAAATTATAGTTAAAAAATATTATTCCCCAAAATATGCCGCTGCCAACACTGACATCTGGTTGTACTCTTCTGACGGATGTTACTCAACTAATGATAATGTATTACTCGAATAATTCACATACATAAGATAAACATAATATACACATTCAATGAAACACATTCACGTCTATAAATATTCGGTTTAAAAATCGTATAATAAAGACATTTTATATCTGATTTATCTCTCCTTAGAAAGTTTTAGAAGTTATGTTTTCACCTATAATAGTGTTAGCAAACACGTCCTTAAAGATCTCAAACCTAACTTGTCTGTAACAAACAATTAAACAGTATTTCAATTGCTGTTGTCTAAAAAGAATGGATATATCAGGTCTATAAAACGAATGGATATATCAGGTCTGTAAAACGAATGGATATATCAGGTCATAACTACACTGAGTATATATTTTTAATACCAACTGAACGGAATTTGAACAGCACAAACCACCCTGAGGGAGTGCGGTATCCCAGTAAACAGAACGTTGGTTTCAGACATTCCGCTTTGTAGCCCAAAGTGCATCGGTGGTATCCTGGATTACATCATTCCTTCAACTGCCTCCAAATGCTCAGTGAGAGCACTTGGTGGAGGGAAGGGGTGCAGGCTAGGGCCTTCACCGAACGTATTTCCGAGTCATCGGTGGAGAACCTCAGAGATTAATATCATATATGCCTCTGTGGTCCACCCACCTCGACAGTTCAGGGTAATTAAGGAGGTCTACTTACCTAACTGGAGATCTTTCCCAGGGTCAACTCCACTGCGTGCCCAGCACTTGACCAAGCCTCTCGGTGGATCAGGGCCTGATCACTCAGGCTGTTACTGCTGGCCGCTCGCACGAACCGCAGCTTGACTGATCGGGCACTAACTTTAGGTGTCTAACCAGTTCCCTCTTTAAGGCAGACAGGGGTCTATTGGAATTTTTCCTTATGCACAGTGGGAACCTGTTTAACTGTCTTTGACCTCCGAACATTTATAATATTTTCTGTCAGTATAATAATGGCACCAATGCTTTTCAATTAGGGTACGTTGCATCCCTCCCGGATTTTCCAGGTGTAGATTATGATGCATCTTTCTTGCCTGCGTTCTACGGAGTACAGGTCAAAGGACTTCAAACGTTCCTAGTAATTAAACTGCTTGACTGAACTAATACATGCAGTTAGGGCTTTCTGTACATCTAGCACACGGTCTCTACTCACTGCCGTTACGCCCTTTTGACGCATGTCGTATTTATGGCTTGTGAGATTTTGGCTGCTGGAATCCTATGCAACAGGTGAGCTAAATCTGATGACACAGGAAAAGAACCTTCAGTTATCAAAAGCAGCGTCCGTTTATTAGTTATGATTGGTTTTGAAGCAATATGCATCTGCTGGGTAACACGAATACAGGTAGTAAGTTTGTCAGACGTTGGAGGTTGTGCTCTTTCGGTTTGATTTCACACATTTGAAGCGCACGATCATATGAGACATGTAAGACCATGTTTCCAAGAACTAGCAACGTAACGTAAGTAAACAACAGCTAAAATGTAACCCAAAGCTTACCCTTGACCCTGACCTTGAGCATATAAGGCTGACTATAGAAGCATACAGAAACATTGATGTATAAAATATGCATTCCAGGGAGTACACTGGCATAGTATATGTTCTGAGTTGCTTTAATCAAGCAGTGAGAGTTCTCTGTACATTCTTTAGAGCTGCACATTTGCCTGCCGTGAATAGGGCTATTGTATATAACAGTGTTCTAGTTTAGAGAGAATAAGTGCCTTGAAGAATAGTTAGCAGCCACTTAACAAATGTTTGCCTAGTGTAATTTTGAATAATGAAAAAAAAAATTGAATTTCCTCATTTTTTTCACTGGAATAACTGTCATCAACAAATGAGGTTAATGAATACCTGCTATTAGTACGACCTGAGGTAGCAGCACATGTGCTGGTCATTTGGAGCAAGACGCACGCTCCTGAGGTGGCAGGTATGTTGCCACAGATGACAGACTAACAAGAACATGTCGACAAATATTTTTATGTCATACAGTATATCAGAATATTTTATCCAACAACAGTCAAGGGGAAAAATAAAATATTTAAAATGCAATTAATCTCCCCTAAAAACTAGGCAGGTACAACACTGATTTTTTGAAAAATTTGGTTCCTAAGCTTTGCTGGACCAACAAATCAAGTAATAAAATCAACAAAACCCTTTGACCCACCATGGTCTACGGGAAAACGTAAATTACATTAGCAAAAATAAAGCGCTTTATTTACTACTGTACGGCAAAAAAAGTGTTGCGTACCACCACTCTCACGTGGTAAATTTTAGAATTTTTATGGGCTGCAAAACTAACGTAGCCGATTTTCTTTAAAACGCAGCAAATTATCAAAGAATTGCACGAAAAAAGGGGATACCCCAAACAACGCAGTGTAAACAATATAATAACACCAGTATAACAGCCATCTTTTCCCGCCAGATATCTTTTTTTGACGAAAAATAAAGCAGTCTGAAATTTTTGTCTGGACAAAAGAGGAGCCAGGTGATCCACTTCGTACCCATACTATAACTTTGTGCATTTTTTAACCAAATTTTATCAAACAAAACTAAACCCAACCCACAACGAATTATATCTTGCACTTGCAAATGCATTTGAATGGTAAAAATTGGGAAAAAAAAAGTAGAAGCCTTTAAGAAAATGCCAAGATTTCCCCTCCAATGTTGGATTTAACGGGTGTAATGAATACGTGGACCAGTTGGCTACCAGCAACAAGACCCTGGTTGACCAGCTAAACATCAGAAAAACATTTAGATGTGGGAGTAGGAAAACTGTTGAAATCGATCAACTCTCTGACTGGTGACTCGTTATGGCCAGGTACAACAACCTTTGAATTTGCTGCGTGAGTTCGTTATAGATTATATTATTTTTGTTACTTGCATTGCTGTTATTGTTGTGATTTGCAATGTTGTTGTCGTCGATGTTGCTGTTGTTGTTGATGTCGTTACAAGTGTTGTTGATGGTAATGTTGTTGTTGTTGTTGATGTCGTTACAAGTGTTGTTGATGGTAATGTTGTTGTTGTTGTTGATGTCGTTACAAGTGTTGTTGATGGTAATGCTGTTGTTGTTGTTGATGTCGCTACAAGTGTTGTTGATGGTAATGCTGTTGTTGTTGTTGATGTCGCTACAAGTGTTGTTGATGGTAATGTTGCTGTTGTTGTTGATGTCGTTACAAGTGTTGTTGATGGTAATGTTGTTGTTGATGTCGTTACAAGTGTTGTTGATGGTAATGTTGTTGTTGATGTCGTTACAAGTGTTGTTGATGGTAATGTTGTTGTTGATGTCGTTACAAGTGTTGTTGATGGTAATGTTGTTGTTGATGTCGTTACAAGTGTTGTTGATGGTAATGTTGTTGTTGATGTCGTTACAAGTGTTGTTGATGGTAATGTTGTGTCGAAAAATGTTTTTGTTATGTTCACTTTTGCACATATTTTTGTTATAGTTACTTGTTTCTGATATTGTTCTTTCTGTTCTTGATGTTGTTGTTGATGTTGTTTATGTTTTTCTTACTTTTCTTGAGCTTTTCTTTATTGTTTTTGTTTTAGTTGAAATCTGGACTGTTGTTGTTGTTGTTGTTGTTGTTGTTGTTGTTGTTGTTGTTGTTGTAGTCCAACACAAGAGTGATGGACAGTACGACTCAATCAATCACAAAAGTGATGGACAGTACGACTCAATCAATCACAAGAGTGATGGACAGTACGACTCAATCAATCACAAAAGTGATGGACAGTACGACTCAATCAATCACAAGAGTGATGGACAGTACGACTCAGTCCATCATAAGAGTGATGGACAGTACGACTCAATCAATCACAAGAGTGATGGACAGTACGACTCAATCAATCACAAGAGTGATGGACAGTACGACTCAGTCCATCATAAGAGTGATGGACAGTACGACTCAATCAATCACAAAAGTGATGGACAGTACGACTCAATCAATCACAAGAGTGATGGACAGTACGACTCAGTCCATCATAAGAGTGATGGACAGTACGACTCAATCAATCACCAGAGTGATGGACAGTACGACTCAATCAATCACAAGAGTGATGGACAGTACGACTCAATCAATCACAAGAGTGATGGACAGTACGACTCAATCAATCACAAGAGTGATGGACAGTACGACTCAGTCCATCATAAGAGTGATGGACAGTACGACTCAATCAATCACAAGAGTGATGGACAGTACGACTCAGTCCATCATAAGAGTGATGGACAGTACGACTCAATCAATCACAAGAGTGATGGACAGTACGACTCAATCAATCACAAGAGTGATGGACAGTACGACTCAGTCCATCATAAGAGTGATGGACAGTACGACTCAATCAATCACAAGAGTGATGGACAGTACGACTCAATCAATCACAAGAGTGATGGACAGTACGACTCAATCAATCACAAGAGTGATGGAGAGTACGACTCAATCAATCACAAGAGTGATGGACAGTACGACTCAATCAATCACAAGAGTGATGGACAGTACGACTCAATCAATCACAAGAGTGATGGACAGTACGACTCAATCAATCACAAGAGTGATGGACAGTACGACTCAGTCCATCACAAGAGTGATGGACAGTACGACTCAATCAATCACAAGAGTGATGGACAGTACGACTCAGTCCATCACAAGAGTGATGGACTTTACGACTCAGTCCATCACAAGAGTGATGGACAGTACGACTCAGTCCATCACAAGAGTGATGGACAGTACAAACTCAGTCCATCACAAGAGTGATGGACAGTACGACTCAGTCCATCACAAGAGTGATGGACAGTACGACTCAGTCCATCACAAGAGTGATGGACAGTACGACTCAGCCCATCACAAGAGTGATGGGCAGTACGACTCAGTCCATGACAAGAGTGATGGACAGTACGACTCAGCCCATCACAAGAGTGATGGACAGTACGACTCAGTCCATCACAAGAGTGATGGACAGTTCGACTCAGTCCATCACAAGAATGATTTACAGTACGACTCAGTCCATCACAAGAGTGATGGGCAGTACGACTCAGTCCATCACAAGAGTGATTTACAGTACGAAACAAATCGATTCCAGGCTGAGTGACCTACTTATCTCAAACTCCTCATCTCCTACTCATCTCTGCTTGTACTGGACTGAAGAAGGCACTGTGTGGCGAAACGTTTCCTTACTAAATATTTCCATATGTCGCTTTTTAAACGATGTATACAATGATTTTGCTCAATAGGATTTCTAATCAAGAATGTTTAATAAAAGCAATGAAGCAATCTTTGCCTTACCTTCAAGAACGACCTTTCAAAGGTGTTTTGATGTTGTTGAGCGGCGTTCGATTCCACGTATCAAACACAATAGCCTCCAGTCTCCACTTAATTATTCCTACGGGTTTACCACTCTTCTCCCTGAATAAAACCCAGGTGAAATAAATGTTTCATTCTTATGGTTTAACAGATTGTGTTGAGATTTTTAAGACTAGAAGCAGATTCTCTTTTCCAGGATGACACAAACAAAGGTCGTTGTCACCTAACACGTTGATACCTGCTTAAGACTAATGAACAGGAGCACCATTTATGAGAAACATGTCCCTCGTTTCACCCGTGCCGGGAGCGATCCCTGGTCCTTCTCTGTGTGTGCTGAGAACGCTTTCATCCCAGCCACGAGTACCTAACCACCTTTCCAAGGTAGTGTCTTGGGTTAGAGCACAGCAGCCATACAACATTAACCACAGCAGCCATACAACATTAACCACAGCAGCCATACAACATTAACCACAGCAGCCATACAACACTAACCACAGCAGCCATACAACACTAACCACAGCAGCCATACACCACTAACCACAGCAGCCATACAACACTAACCACAGCAGTTATACAACACTAACCACAGCAGCCATACACCACTAACCACAGCAGCCATACAACACTAACCACAGCAGCCATACAACACTAACCACAGCAGCCATACAACACTAACCACAGCAGCCATACACCACTAACCACAGCAGCCATACAACACTAACCACAGCAGCCATACACCACTAACCACAGCAGCCATACAACACTAGCCACAGCAGCCATACAACATTAACCACAGCAGCCATACAACATTAATCACAGCAGCCATACAACATTAACCACAGCAGCCATACAACATTAACCACAGCAGCCATACAACATTAACCACAGCAGCCATACAACACTAACCACAACAGCAACACAACACTAATCACAGCAGCCATACAACACTAACCACAGCAGCCATACAACGCTAACCACAGCAGCCATACAACATTAACCACAGCAGCCATACAACACTAACCACAACAGCCACACAACACTAATCACAGCAGCCATACAACACTAACCACAGCAGCCATACAACGCTAACCACAGCAGCCATACAACATTAACCACAGCAGCCATACAACATTAACCACAGCAGCCATACAACACTAACCACAACAGCCACACAACACTAATCACAGCAGCCATACAACACTAACCACAGCAGCCATACAACGCTAACCACAGCAGCCATACAACATTAACCACAGCAGCCATACAACACTAACCACAGCAGCCATACAACACTAATCACAGCAGCCATACAACACTAACCACAGCAGCCATACAACACTAACCACAGCAGCCATACAACACTAACCACAGCAGCCATACAACACTAACCACAGCAGCCATACAACACTAACCACAGCAGCCATACAACACTAATCACAGCAGTCATACAACACTAACCACAGCAGCCATACAACACTAACCACAGCAGTCATACAACACTAACACAGCAGCCATACAACACTAATCACAGCAGCCATACAACACTACCCACAGCAGCCATACAACATTAACCACAACAGCCATACATTAACCACAGCAGCCATACAACACTAACCACAGCAGCCATACAACGTTAACCACAGCAGCCATACAACACTAATCACAGCAGCCATACAACACTAACCACAGCAGCCACACAACACTAACCACAGCAGCCATACAACACTAACCACAGAAGCCACACAACACTAACCACAGCAGCCATTCAACATTAACCACAGCAGCCATACAACATTAATCACAGCAGCCATACAACACTAACCACAATAGTCACAAAACACTAACCACAGCAGCCACACAACACTAACCACAGCAGCCATACAGCACTACCACAGCAGCCACACAACACTAACCACAGCAGCCATACAACATTAACCACAGCAGCCATACAACATTAACCACAGCAGCCATACAACATTAACCACAGCAGCCATACAACATTAACCACAGCAGCCATACAACACTAACCACAGCAGCCATACAACACTAACCCCAATAGTCACAAAACACTAACCACAGCAGCCACACAACATTAACCACAGCAGCCACACAACACTAACCACAGCAGCCAAACAACACTATCCACATCAGCCACACAACACTAACCACAGCAGCCAAAAAACACTAACCACAGCAGCCACACAACACTAACCACATCAGCCACACAACACCAACCACAGCAGCCACACAACACTAACCACAGCAGCCACACAACACTAACCACAGCAGCAACACAACACTAACCACAGCAGCCACACAACACTAACCACAGCAGCCACAAAACGCTAACCACAGCAGCCACACAACACTAACCACAGCAGCCATACCAACACTAACCACAACAGCAGTACAACATTAAACCACAGCAGCCATACAACACTAACCACAGCACTCATACAACACTAACCACAGGAGCCACACAACACTAACCACAGCAGCCACAAAACACTAACCACAGCAGCCACACAACACTAACCACAGCAGCCATACAACACTAACCACAACAGCCATACAACATTAACCACAGCAGACATACAACACTAACCACAGCAGCCATACATTAACCACAGCAGCCATACAACATTAACCACAGCAGCCATACAACACTAACCACAGCAGCCACACAACACTATCCACAGCAGCCATACAACACTAACCACAGCAGCCACACAACATTAACCACAGCAGCCATACAACATTAACCACAGTAGCCATACATTAACCACAGAAGCCATACAACACTAACCACAGCAACCATAAACACTAACCACAGTAGCCATACAATATTAACCACAGCAGACATACAACATTAACCACAGCAGCCATTCAACACTAAAAACAGCAGCCATAAAACATTAACCACAGCAGCCATAAAACATTAACCACAGCAGCTATACAACATTAACCACAGAGCCATACAACACTAAAACCCCAGCAGCCACACAACACTAACCACAGCAGCCATACAACACTAACCACAGCAGCCACACAACACTAACCACAGCAGCCATACAACACTAACCACAGCAGCCACGCAACACTAACCACAGCAGCCATACAACACTAACCACAGCAGCCACACAACACTAACTACAGCAGCCATACAACACTAACCACAGCAGCCACACAACACTAACCACAGCAGCCACACAACACCAACCACAGCAGCCACACAACACCAACCACAGCAGCCACACAACACTAACCACAGCAGCCACACAACACCAACCACAGCAGCATAAAACATAACCACAGCAGCCATACAACACTAACCACAGCAGCCATACACCACAAACCACAGCAGCCATTACAACACTAACCACAGCAGCCATACAACACTACCACAGCAGCCATACAACCTAACCACAGCAGCATACACCACTAACCACAGCAGCCATACAACACTAACCACAGCAGCCATACACCACTAACCACAGCAGCCATACAACACTAACCCCAGCAGCCATACAACATTAACCACAGCAGATATACAAAGTTTAACCACCAGCAGCCATACAACATTAACCACAGCAGCCATACAACATTAACCACAGCAGCCATACAACATTAACCACAAGCAGCCATACAACACTAACCACAACAGCCACAAACACTAATCACAGCAGCCATTACAACACTAACCACAGCAGCCATACAACGTAACCACAGCAGCCATACAACATTAACCACAGCAGCCATACAACACTAACCACAACAGCCACACAACACTAATCACAGCAGCCATACAACACTAACACAGCAGCCATACAACGCTACCACAGCAGCAATACAACTTACCCACAGCAGCCATACAACATTAACCACAGCAGCATTACAACACTAACCACAACAGCCACACAACACTAATCACAGCAGCCATACAACACTAACCACAGCAGCCATACAACGCTAACCACAGCAGCCCTACAACATTAACCACAGCAGCCATGCAACACTAACCACAGCAGCCCTACAACACTAATCACAGCAGCCATACAACACTAACCACAGCAGCCATACAACACTAACCACAGCAGCCATACAACACTAACCACAGCAGCCATACAACATTAACCACAGCAGCCATACAACACTAAAACCCCAGCAGCCATACATCACTAATCACAGCAGCATACAACAATAACCACAGCAGCCATACAACACTAACCACAGCAGTCATACAACACTAACCACAGCAGCCATACAACACTAATCACAGCAGCCATACAACACTACCCACAGCAGCCATACAACATTAACCACAGCAGCCATACATTAACCACAGCAGCCATACAACACTAACCACAGCAGCCATACAACATTAACCACAGCAGCCATACAACACTAATCACAGCAGCCATACAACATTAACCACAGCAGCCACACAACACTAACCACAGCAGCCATACAACACTAACCACAGAAGCCACACAACACTAACCACAGCAGCCCTTCAACATTAACCACAGCAGCCATACAACATTAATCACAGCAGCCATACAACACTAAAACCCCAGCAGCCATACAACATTAACCACAGCAGCCATACAACACTAACCACAGCAGCCATACAACACTAACCACAATAGTCACAAAACACTAACCACAGCAGCCACACAACACTAACCACAGCAGCCATACAGCACTAACCACAGCAGCCACACAACACTAACCAAAGCAGCCATACAACATTAACCACAGCAGCCATACAACATTAACCACAGCAGCCATACAACACTAACCACAGCAGCCATACAACATTATCCACAGCAGCCATACAACACTAACCACAGCAGCCATACAACATTAACTACATCAGCCACACAACACTAATAACAGCAGCCAAAAACATAACCACAGCAGCCACACAACACTAACCACATCAGCCACACAACACCAACAACAAAAAGCCACACAACACTAACCACCGCAGCCACACAACACTAACCACAGCACTCATACAACACTAACCACAGCAGCCACACAACACTAACCACAGCAGCCCCAACACACTAACCACAGCAGCCACACAACACTAACCACAGCAGCCATACAACACTAACCACAACAGCCATACAACATTAACCACAGCAGACATACACACTAACCACAGCAGCCATACATTAACCACAGCAGCCATACAACATTGACCACAGCAGCCCTACAACACTAACCACAGCAGCCACACAACACTATCACAGCAGCCATACAACATAACCACAGCAGCCACACAACATTAACCACAGCAGAAATACAACATTAACCACAGTAGCATACATTAACCACAGAAGCCATACAACACTAACCACAGCAACCATGCAACACTAACCACAGTAGCCATACAATATTAACCACAGCAGACATACAACATTAACCACAGCAGCCATACAACACTAACCACAGCAGCCATAAAACATTAACCACAGCAGCCATAAAACATTAACCACAGCAGCTATACAACATTAACCACAGAAGCCATACAACACTAACCACAGCAGCCACACAACACTAACCACAGCAGCCATACAACACTAACCACAGCAGCCACACAACACTAACCACAGCAGCCATACAACACTAACCACAGCAGCCACGCAACACTAACCACAGCAGCCATACAACACTAACCACAGCAGCCACACAACACTAACTTCAGCAGCCATACAACACTAACCACAGAAGCCACACAACACTAACCATAGCAGCCATACAACACTAACCACAGCAGCCACACAACATTAACCAAAGCAGCCATACAACACTAACCACAGCAGCCACACAACACTAACTACAGCAGCCATACAACACTAACCACAAAAGCCATACAACACTAACCACAGCAGCCATACATTAACCGCAGCAGCTATACAACACTAACCACAGCAGCCATACAACATTAACCACAGCAGCCATACAACATTAACCACAGAAGCCATACAACATTAACTAAAGAAGCCATACAACATTAACCACAGAAGCCATACAACATTAACCACAGCAGCCATGCAACCAAACCACAGCAGCCATACAACATTAACCACAGCAGCCATACAACAGTAACCACAGAAGCCATACAACATTAACCACAGAAGCCAAACAACCTTAACCGCAGCAGCCATACAACATTAACCACAGAAGCCATAAAAACATTAACCACAGCAGCCATACAACATTAACCACAGAAGCCATACAACACTAACCACAGCAGCCATACAACACTAGCCACAGCAGCCATACAACACTAACCACAGCAGCCACAAAACACTCACCACAGCAGCCATACAACACAAACAATAGCAGCCACACAGCACGACCAGAGCAACCACACAACACTGACCACAGCAGCAATACAACACTAACCACAGCAGCCACAAGCACTCACCACACAGCCATACAACACTAACCCCAAAAGCCACACAACACCAACTACAGTAGCCACACAACACCAACCACAGCAACCACACAACACCAACCACAGCAGCCACACAGCACCGACCAGAGCAACCACACAAACACCACCCACAGCGGCCACAAGCACCCATCAAAGCAACCACACAACACCAACCACAGCAGCCACACAACACCAACCACACCAGCCACACAACACCAACCACAGCAGCCACACGGCACCGACCAGAGCAACCACACAACACCAACCGCAGCAGCCACACAGCACCGATCAGAGCAACCACACAACACGACCACAGCAGCCACACAACACCAACCACAGCAGCCACACAACACCAACCACAGCAGCCATTCAACACTAACCAGAACAGTCAGAAAGCACTAGCCAGAGCAGCCAAACAACACCAACACCAGCAGCCACACAACACCGAACACAGCAACCAAACAACATCAACACCAGCAGCCCCACAACACCGAAACCCGCAGCCACATAACACCAACAACAGCAGCCACACAACACCAACAAGAGGAGCCACACAACACTAACCACAGCAGTTATACAACACTGACCCCAGAAGCCACACAACACCGACAACAGCAGCCACACAACACCAACCACAGGAGCCACACAACACCGACAACAGCAGCCACACAACACCGACAACAGCAGCCACACAACTCCAACCACAGCAGCACCCAACACCAACCACGTAGCCACACAACACAACCAGAGCAACCACAAACACCGACCACAGCAGCTCACACACAACCACAGCAGCCACGCAACTCAACTACAGCTGCACAGAACACCAACGAAAGCAGCCATACAACACTAACCACAGCAGCCCTGCAACACTAACAGAGCAGTCAAAAAACACTTACCAGAGCAGCCAAGCAACACCAACACCAGCAGCCAAACAACACAAAACACACCACAGAACACCAAAAAAAGCACCCACACAAACCACAAGAGATCCCCCAACCTAAACCACACAGCCATACAACATAACCACGCCAAAAACAAGAACGACCAAGGACCATAAAAACCGACTACAGCAGCCAGCAACCCGACCTCCCAGCCACACAACACCGACCACAGCAGCCACACAAAACCAACAACACAGCCAACAACACCGTCAAAGGGGGGGGGGGGGCCACCAACACCAAAAAAGAAGCCACACATCACCGACAAAAGATGCCATCAACGCTGGGCCCCCAGCAGCCATACATCCAACCCCAGCACCACACAGCACCGACCACACCACCCCACAACAACCCCACCCCCACCACCACACAAACCGACCACTGCGGCCACACAACACCAAAAACAAAGCCACACAACACCATTTAACAGAAGCCAACAAAACCGAAAACAAAAATACCAACACTAAACCCGCAGCCACAAGACTAACCACGTAAACCCCCAATACCCACCACAGCAGGCAGACATCAAACCCCAGCAGCCACACAACATCGACCAAGCACCACACAACACCGGGGACAGCAGTAACACAACACCCACCCCAGCAGCCACAAACACCCAAAAACACAGCCACCAAACTAACCAGAACACCATACAAACACAACCACAGCATTCCAACACTCACCCCCAAACGACATACAAAAACAACCACAGCGTTATACAACAGTAACCAAGCAGCCACACAACAGTAACCACAGTAGCTACACAAAACTAACCCAGAGCCATACAACACTAAACCCCAAACAGCAACACAAGAAAACCACAGGGGCCATACAACACCGATACAGCACCACCAACCCGACCTCACCGCCACACAACACCCACCACACACCACACAACACCAAAAAAGCAGCCCAAACACCTAAGGCGCCACACAACACCAAAACGAAGCCAACATCACCGAAAGAATCCACTCAACGTGCCCACAGCCCATACATCACAACCACAGAACCCCACAGCCCGACCACACAGCCACACAACACCGACCACACCAGCACACAACACCCACCACTGCGGCCACACAACACCCAAAAACAACAGCCACACAAACCATTTAAAAAACCCACAACACCGAAAAAGAAACAGCATCACTAACCAAGCACCCCACGCACTAACCACAGTAAACACACAATAAAGACCACAGCAGGCAGACATCAACCCCAGCAGCCACACAACATCGACCAAGCGCCACACAAAACCGGGCACAGCAGTAACACAAAACCGACCCCCAGAGCCACACAAACACCAACAAAAGCAGCCACCCAACACAACCAGAAAAAACCAAACAACACTAACCCAGCCTTCAAACACCCCACAGGACAACAACAATAACCCAGCAGTTTACAACATAACCCAGCGCCCACAACAGTAACCAAGTAGTACACAACCAACCCCCGCACCTTTCAACACTAACCCAAAAAGCCCCACAACGCCAAACCCCAGCGCCTTACAAACAAACCCCACACCACCAACAAAAACACTGCTGCATACAACATAAAAACCCGCTTTTAACACTAACCCCAGCACCCACCACCTCACCACAGCAGCCATAAAACACTAACCACAGCACCACACAAAACCCCTCTACAGCAGCCACACAACACTAACACAGCAGCTCAATAGCCAACTACGGCAGCCACACAACACTAACCACAGCAACCCACAAAACTAACCCAAAAAAGGAACAAAGCCAAACCCCGAACCCCATAACACTAAAACAGCACCACCCACAACCAAAGCAGGCAACAACCCAAACCACGAGGGAACAAAACGACCACGCAGCCACACAAACAACCCAAAACAGGCACACAACGCCAACCCCCAAAACCCCCAAAAAACACAACCAAGCAGCCCAAACCCCCAACAACAACGCGACTCAACAACAACCACAGTTCCACACAGCGCCAACCACAGCAGTACTAATGAAACCACAGCACAACTTATCACCAAACACAGCCCTCAACACCAAACCCCACACCCCCACAACAAAAAACCACGCAGCAACACAAAAAACCACAGCAGCCCGCGAACCCAACCCAGCAGCCCAAATCACTACGACGCGCCCTACACAACCACAGCAGCCATTCAACACTAACCTGACAGCCACACAGGCCAACCCACAGCCCCACAAAAAAAAAGAGCCAGCGCCACAAACACCAACCCGCGCCACACAAAAACCGAGCACAGACCCACACAAAACCCAAACCCCAGAGCCACTAACAAAAACCCAGTAACCACACAACACCAACAATGCAGCCACACAACACCAAAAACACAGCCCCCACAACATCACAACGCACCCACAAACACTTAGAAAACAGCCATACAACATAACCACAGCGCCCCAAACACCAACCACAGCGCCACACAACACTAACCAAGCATCCCACAGCACTCCCAGCGCCCCCACAGCGCCAACCACAGCAAACAACACCAAACCCCAGCAGCCCCCCAAAACCAACCACAGCAAAACCCAAACACTAAACCACAGCAGCCATACAATCCAACCAAGCACCACAAACACCCAACCAAGCAGCCACACAACACCAACCAAGCCCCACACCACCAACCACAGCACCACACAACACAAACCCCAGCACCACACAACACCAAAACCCCAGCAGCCCACAGCGCCAAAAACAGACCACACAAAACCCCCCCACAGCACCACCCCAACACCAACCAACACCACCAGCGCCAACCACAGCACCACACAACACCAACCCAGCACCACACAACACCAACCACAGCAGCCACACAAACCAACCACAGCGCACACAAATTAACCCCAGCACCACCAAACCAACCACAAGCCACACAACACCCAAACCCCAGCAGCCCAAAAACACCAACCCCGCAGCCACACAACACCAACCACAGCAGCCACAAACCCAACCACCCAGCAACAACACCAACCACAGCAGCCACACAACACCAACCACAGCACCACACAACACCAACCACAGCACCCACCCCAAAACCCAGCACCACACAACACCCAAACCCAGCAGCCACACAACACAACCACACAGCCACACAACACCCAAACCCCAGCGCCACACAACACCCAACCCAGCAGCCCACAACACAGCCGACAACAAGATCCCACAAAAAAACAAACACAAGCTTAAATCCCGTTTGCATGAAAAAGCAAAAAAAAGAACAACATAGTATCTAATAAAAAACAACACACAACAAAAAAACACACAAGCAACAAACACCAAGCAAAAACACACAAGCAACAAACACAAAGCAACACAACACACAAAACACAACACCAACAACACAACACACAAGCAACCAACCAAACAAAACAACACCAAGCAACACAACAACAAGCAACACAAAACACAAGCAAAACAACCACAAGAACACAAACACAAGCAACACAACACACAAGCAACACAACACAAAGCAACACAAAACACAACAAAACAACACACAAGAAACCAACAACAAGCAAACAAAAACAAGCAACACAACACACAAAAACGCAACACACAAAACACACAACCACAACAACCAACCCAAGCAACACAAAAACACAACAACACAACACACAAGCAACCAACACACAAGCAACACAACAACAAAAACAAAAAACCACAAGCAACAAACACACAAGCAAAACCCAAAACCCCAAGCAACACAACCACAGCAAACAACACACAAGCAAGCAACACACAAGGAACACAACACACAGCAAACAACACACAAGCAAAACAAAACACAAGCAACACAAACACAAGCAACACAACACAAGCAACACAAAACACAAGCAAACAACACAAAGCACAAAACACAAGCAAAACACACAAGCAACACAAACACAAGCAAAACAACACACAAGCAACACAAAACACAAGCAAGCAACACACAAAGCAAACAAAAACAAGCAAACAACACCAAGCAACACAACACACAAGCAACACAACACAAAAACACAACACACAAGCAAAACAACACACAAGAAAAAAACACACAAGCAACACAACACACAAACAAAACAACACACAACAAAAACACACAACAACACAACACACAAGCAACAAACACACAGCAACACAACACACAACAACACAAGCAACACAACACACAACAACACAACACACAAGAAAACCCAAAAACAAGCAACACAACACACAAGCAAACAAAACCAAGCAACACAACACCAACAACACAACACACAAGCAACACAACCAAAGGAACCAAAAACCCAAACAACTCAACACACAATCAAAACAAAACACAACAAAACAACACAAAAACAACAAACACACAAGCAACACAACCACAAGCAACACAAACACAGAACCCCAACACACAAGCAACACAAAACACAAGCAACAAACCAATGCAACACAACACACAAGCAAACAACACACAGCAACACAACACACAAGCAACAAAAAGAACACAAAACACAAGCAAAACCCAAAACATAAGCAAACAACACAATCAACACAAACACAAGCAACAAACACCAACAAAACAAAACAAGCAAACAGCACACAAGGAACACAACACACAAGCAACACAACCCACAATAAAAACAACACACAAGCAACACAACACACAATCAACACAACACACAAGCAACACAACACACAAGCAACACAACACACAAGCAACACAACACACAAGCAACACAACACACAAGCAACGCAACACACAAGCAACACAACACACAAGCAACACAACACACAATCAACACAACACACAAGCAACGCAACACACAAGCAACACAACACACAAGCAACACAACACACAAGCAACACAACACACAAGCAACACAACACACAAGCAACACAACACACAAGCAACACAACACACAAGCAACACAACACACCATCAGTACCGCAGACCAGAAACAAAACACCGATGCCAACACATCAAAGGAAAGCAAAGTTTGTGTCCAGCTGCACGAAGCAGCAGTTCGTCTCGTTACAGAACACAACTACAATTACAGTGACTAACTACTGCTACAATTACAGTGACTAACTACTGCCTCAACCATCGCCTGATTGTTCAAAGGAACAACATCGTGATTTATATTTAAAAATAGTTATAATTTAAGCATATAATATTTTTCATGTTTGCTATTACCTGCTATTGTTTCTGTTTCTGTTAATATGTAGTTCATATCCCTATCGCAAGTGACGCACATATGACGCACAAGTAACACACATGTGTTGCACCACTAACGCATAATTGAGGCACTGGCGAAGCGCAAGTGACTCATGGCGGACGCCTAATTAACTCACAAATACTACACATATGACGCACAATTAACGCACAAGTTGCCAATTTCACTCAAATGACGCACAAATAATTCTGCGTATTATGGCGTCAGTCATATTACTGATGACTAATACCATTATACCAGAGGAGAAAATCGGTCATACGCGAGTGCAATGGTAAAATACACAGATATTCATTTATGTTTATATATATAAGCATATATATATATTCATAAATTAAAAGAGCTCAGTGTTACACGTGATATGTGTTGCAACCCCTGAATGGGTTGCAATGTATGTTATGTATTTATATTACATGTATATTACCTTTTCATATAATTTTATCTTGCTTATATTTGCGATAATAGCTAAATCGTAAATATATTGCTTTATATTATTATTTGTCTTAGCTATGTTGTTAGGTAGGATGTAACACATATATTATGTGCTCAAAGTTCAAGTCTTGATTGTCTAACTACTGTAATTATCGCTTGTGGCTCGTTACTCTGCCGGCTTCTGTTGCTGAGCTGCAGCTGTCCACGGAGCTATCACGTGATCGAGGGGGGGGTTCTCACCTCACCTGATGTATTCAGTCTGGTCTAGACTCTCTTGGTGGTTGGACGTATCCCAGACAAGAAGTGCCTAAATCTCCCTTATAGGCCCTTGTTGGAAGATCGTCTCTGTCTCATTATTATTGTTGTTAGTTCTGGAGACTCTGTTCACAGAACATTGTATAGACTTAGTGATTTTCGACGTTGTACTGAGGTTGTGTGTCGCATAGACACTCTGAGGAACTCAGGTCCTGAGCTGTAGCTTCTGACCTAATTTGTACTGGTATCTGTGTACTGTCACAGTCGGGTATTTTCTTATGCTGAACTTAGATTCAGTAGTATGGGAGTTTTGTGACTTTTGTGGAGGATCTGCAGATGGTCCCTACTTAGTGTCGTTATATTATCTCCTTGTTCCTGATTCTGTGTCGCAGTTGCTTGTTATATTGCTATTGGGCTTAGCATTCTTTTTATTGTTCAAGCAGACTGTTCTGATTGCCAGTTGGTTAAGAAGTTAGTTTATTTGAGGACTTTGTCAGTCACTTGTTTAAGTCTAGGTAAGTCGTGAGACATAGCGAACTACTTAGAGCACTTACACACATACACACAAACTTACTTGTACATATTTGTAATATCTTATTAAATGCTAATGTACCAGACGGTACTTAAGAATTATAAATATGATATGTGCTTTCAGCACAATACTACTGTACACGAGAGAAGTGATTAATATTATGTTGATTACTGTGATTAATTTAATTTGATATACCCCTAGACAACTTAATTAATAAATTTATTAAATTTTAATTTCTCTAGTTAGTAGCCAACCAGTTGTAATCCTGAAGCACTAATAATTCTTACTGAATTCTAATGGATATTTGGACAAGGATACTGACTAATTGTTACGAAAACCCAGTAACAGGCTGAATGCTAGAAGGGCAGTCCTTTCTTGTATTCACTGGAGATATCTAAGCTTTCAGAATCGCGTTTTTGTAACAATATGACAGCAAACTATCCTATGTATCTCATCTGTCTAGAAAAAAAAATATAGTTTATATAACTTGCTAAAATCATTGATAAAATAACGTTCGCGTTAGGATCACATTTTTCATTGAGTTTGTATGGGAATCAAAAAGAATTCGAAAACGTTAAATCACAGAAACGTATATTTAGGAAAGGAAACTTGTGAAGACCTTCTTGACACACCTGGATCAATGTCAAGTCACAACTGAGCGAGGAAAAGCAGAGAACGCCAGAAGATAAAACGGGAGGAAGCAGAAGGAAGGACTTTTAGTAGTGCCAGCAGTAGTAGTAGTAATAATAATAATAAGAACAACACGAACAAGAACAAGAATAATGATAATAATAGAGGAAGTAGTAATAGTAGTTGTAATAGTATTGGTATAACTAGCAGAATCATTAGTGGTAGTAGTAGCAGTAGTAGTAATAGTAATGGAAGCAGCAAAAATAGCAGAAGAACGAAAGACAAAGTTTATGGAGAGGGCTTTGAATAGTAGACAGAGGATTTGCTTTCCTAGGGCTGGGATAGAGGATATTGTTAGCCATCTTGACCACATCATCAATGGTAATGTAATCAATCCCATCATCTGCCTCAGGTTCACAACTACAAACCCAAGTCTCCTTTACAATTATTGTTTACTAAAATCACATAAGGAGATTGTACCCTTGAGACTTCTTACAACCCAGGATTCCAAATGGCCTGTTACCCCGGGTGTAATGGGAGCAAAATAAACACAGCAGAAAAAGTTTAGACTTATATTATCCTTCACCAATTTAGAACAGCAATATGTACACTATGTACAGTGATAAGTATAGTGCACTCCACGGTAAGCAAGGCAGAAATAGAAGCCACAAGATAGCAGACCGTGCTTCAACCAGCTCTAGAATGGGAATGACAAGGGCAGACAGGAGAGTGGTACCCACATAACCTCTGCGATTGCCAAAACCATCTTCTTATTGGCTAGAACCTGGCCACTAGTTGAACGACGGGGCCCCATCATCAACTCTTAGCAAACTGGTTCGCTGGTTGGGGGAGATAGCCTGTAAATGAGGGTGTGTACATGCGCCGAATAAAGGTTACGTACTCTTTGCATGCCACACCCCCACCCCGAGAAGGCTCATGATTAGGCTGCCACCTCCCAGTGGTAACAGTGCCGCCATGGCACAAAATAATGGGACCGCCTTTCCTCTCCACCATCCAACTCTTAGATAGAGCTCAGCTTTTCTTGTGACCAAAAGCCAAACCCTAAACTTAGAGTGAGACAGCAGTCAGACAGGCTAGCATAGGTCCAAGATACAGGCGGACAGTAGCCCGCATCCCCTCACTAAAAAAAAACCCACACCAGGGGATAAAAAAAAAGAGCGTGAAAAGGGGTTACCACAAATAACATACTAACCTAAATAAATAAAAATATTAGACTCTAGATAAAGAGTCTGCCAACATATTTTCTTTGCCGGCAATGTATTTAATGGAAATATTATAGGGCTGCAGCCTTAGCGTCCAGCACATGAGCCTTGTGTTGTGGTTCTTCATGACTTGGAGATATACTAGAGGATTGTGATCACTGTAGACTGTGACCACCTGCGATGTCTGGCCCACATAAACATCGAAATGCTCTAAAGCCAGTACCAGCGCGAGGGCTTCTTTTTCAATGGTAGAGTAAGCCCTCTGATGTGGCTGGAACTTGGCTGAAAAGTATGCTACAGGCTGCAACTCCTCGTTCCCGATTTGTAATAGTACTGCCCCAACCCCAGACTCACAAGCATCAACCTGTAATGAAAAAGGTTTGGAGAAGTCTGGAGACAAGAGAATGGGTGCAGTACACAATAATCTATTTGCTTTATTAAAAGCAGTGTTACAGTCTGAGGTCCAATTAAAGGAAACTTTGTGACTGGTAAGAGAGGTAAGAGGGGCTACAATATCTGAGAAATTCTTACAGAATCTTCTGTAAAATCCTATCATGCCTAGGAAACGTTGAAGAGATTTCCTATCATGAGGAACTGGATAATCTTTAATAGAAAGAACTTTAGCAAGTTTAGGTGCAACTTTACCACTACCTACTTCATGGCCTAGAAAAGTGACAGTGGCCTGGCCAAAGGATAGGTCAACATTCCCTCCAGACAACCCTTGGGATGTTGCCCGAGTTATGGTCAACACCGGAGAAGAATTAATCATTATAGGTTCAGGACATGAACTAATAGTAGTAATGTTATTACCCAGTAATAACATGGCATCTTTCATGGGGAATCCTTTTGAGACACCTACAGTCAAGTACCCAGTGTAATATTTGCACTGAACATAAATTTTATGCAAAGGAACAGAATATATAGCTCCTCCAAATGCTTCCAATAAAACAGAGGAATTCAAAGAAGTATTCTCTGAAAAAGGTAATATTCCTTCTCTTACAAGAGATCAATATTCTCCAGTATCTCTAAAGGTCTTTACTTTAGTTGTTTCTGAGTTTTCCTGAAGGGAAATTAGACTCTTGCAATAATAAGGGGCCATACCTTTTTCTACTTCTCTAGGGGACATGTTACTAGGGATATTAGAGATTTTTCCAATGGGTTGGGGTTTATGGGGGCAGTTGGGACGGATGTGACCTACTTTGTTGCAGAGGAAGCAGACGACAGGCTTGCCCTTTACTTCCTGCTGACGTTGCAAATGGTGTCGTTCTGGCTGGTGTCTCTCTGGATACTGTTGTAGAGATGCACCATGAGTAGTTTGCCTCTCCGCAGGTGGACCATATGTTGAGAAGCGTGGCTCACCAGGTGGCTTAGTTGGCTGATGCTACGGCCTCCTGCCAAACTAGCGGTTAAATAGTTAACCTGCCGGCCGGCAGTACCACTGGTTACGTCATCAAACCCATTGTGGGGACTGCTGAGCAGGCCTTAGAGCATTAAGTACCTGAACTCCTCAAGGTACGCATCTAAGCAGTAGGTACCTGGACACCAAATGGTACACATCTACTGGCTTTAGAAACATTAAGTACCTGAACACATAACGGCACACATCTAAGCAGTATGTACCTGAACACCTCATGGTACGCATCTAAGCAGTAGGTACCTGAAGACCTAATCGTACACATCTACTGGCTTTAGAAGCATTATGTACCTGAACACCTCATGGTACGCAGCTAAGCAGTAGGTACCTGAACACCTAATGGTACACATCTACTGGCCTTAGAAGCAGTAGGTACCTGAACACCTAATGGTACACATCTACTGTCAGTAGAGTATTCTACTGGCTTCTACTGATTTTAGAAGAAGCGCTCACCGCAGCTCACTGAGTCTGTTGGCTTCAGTTATCTGACGGCCGCATTCAGTGAGCTTGCAACATAGTGTGCGCTGCACCGGACCACCTTGCGGTGTGTCAACCGGCTTTTGAGAGTATTTACAGGACTGCCGGTGATGTCTGCGGACTCACCGCCTACGCTTGTCAACTGTGGGCCGGAGTCATCGGATGCTGTTTAGTGGGACATTACATGAAGAAAAGGTTGGAGTGTTACACTGAACTGGGCCAGGACCGTAGTGTGACACTTAAGCAAGTATGATGGAGTGGAACACTGAGATATGCACAGGACCGTAGTTGAACACTGAGAAGAAAAGGGTGTCGTGTGACACTGAAGATGGCCTGGTTGTAGTGTACATTGAATAGTGTCATGTGACTGGCCTCGACGAAGACGCTATGCGGGTAGTGTGACGCAGAGACAAGGGTGTCAAGTGTGACACGGTTGCGAAAGTGTGTGTATTACACGGAGAAAAGGGTGTCAAGTGACACGGTGGAGAAAGAGGGTCACAACTCGGATAAGTGTCGTGAGAAACGCAGTTGATTGTAATTTATTATTTTAAATGTTACTTAATTTATTATTTTAGCATGTAGATATATGACACAGTAGTGTCAAAAGTTGTACCCTGTGGAGGGTTACGAATTATTTATTATTTTAGTTAGATGCTAATTATAATTTATTATTGTAACATGTATATATTATCAGATGTTAGTTCAAATACCTCTAGACCAAAGATCGTTGATTTTTATATTATATTAAAGATTAATTTATTTTAATGTGTGTATTTATGTATCCCGACCTCTTTATTACAAAATGAGTAAAACTTACAATTTTTAAAAATTACTTTTCTTGTAATAGCTGACGTAGACGTTCTCCCTACGGCTGGCACTTCATTCTCCAAGGTTGACGATGTCTGCTCATGCCAGGCTGTTGAAAAGGGAGACGGGACCGCTCGGACAAGGAGCGGTTAGTTTCGAAGGTATCAGCCAACCTGGCTGCCTCCAATGCAGTGGTTAAGTCACGATCCTGCAGAAAGACTCGAACCTCTGGTCCCACAGACTCCAGCAGGTTATCAATCAGAATAAGCTGCACCAGCTCCTCAAAGGTAGAGACACCACTTGCTTTATACCAGCTGGTAAAAGCTTTGGTTTGCTGTCTCACAAAGTCCACTAGGGATTGACCAAGCTGTCGTCTGCCCAGCTTAAATTTTTTTTTATATTTGGCTGGGATACACGTATATGCTCCCAACACTGTGGTCTTCACTACTTGATAATCAGAAAATTCAGCGTCATTTAATACTGACGTAAATTCCTGTGCCTTACCCAATAAAGCTGTATGAACCAACGATGCCCAATGCTGTTCCGGCCACCTCAAGGCTCGAGCCTGATTTTCGAAGCTTTCGAAAAATTGCTCTGGTTCGGCCTCATTGAAGCGGGGAAGAAGCTGTACTGCTTTTTGTAAACTAAAATCATTTACAGAATGCGAAAACTGCCTCCTTTCTCTTTCCCTATCATATTCTTCCCTTGCAAATGCTCTCTGTTCCCTAGTTTGCTCAAGATTGATTTTTGCCAGCTGAAGTGCCAACGGCTCTCTGTTCCCTAGTTTGCTCAAGATTGATTTTTGCCAGCTGAAGTGCCAACGACGCTGATTCACCCTGAGACAACCCAGCTGCACTATACTGACCATTTTGCTCCGTAGATGTATCATCTTCCTCCTGCGAGAACATAGGAGTTTTTGCCCTAGCTCCCGTAGAGGGAGGAGTCTGATGTGCCATCTCTTCTTCTATAAGTTTGCCAGCAATCCGTGAACGCAGTTGCGCAGCTGTGAGAGTGCGTTTGTATTTAATGCCAATGGAACGAGCAATTTGCCAACAACGCTGTAGGGACAATTTAGGTAGGTTATGCAAAGTATATGCCGACACCAGACGTCTGACTGTCTAGGTGGCATAAGTTATTCGCTATGCACAGTACGATTGCAGAATACCCCAACGTAACACGTTAATTTGCAGAACATGCTTAGCTATACACAGTACGATTGCAGAATATGCATACAAGCAAAGCCGACTGCAAAATTCTCCACACCGAACAGGCTAGTAACAACTGACACGCAAAATTTGTAAAGCAATGCCAGACAGCTACACTGTTCTAGAAGATTGACCGTAGCGAAGCGAGCACACCGAACACGCTAGTAGAGAGCTGTTGAACAATCACACAATAGCAAGGCTGACCATAACAAAGCAACTGACATGCAAAATTTGTAAAGCAATGCCAGACAGCAAGCTGCACAATGTTCCTGCTACGAGCTTAACCCTAAGCGCACCCGTTTCTCTAAGTTCAGCTCCAGCTCCCGGAGAGGCCCCCATATTACAACCCAGGATTCCAAATGGCCTGTTATCCCGGGTGTAATGGGAGCAAAATTAACACAGCAGAAAAAGTTTAGACTTATATTATCCTTCACCAATTTAGAACAGCAATATGTACACTATGTACAGTGATAAGTATAGTGCACTCCACGGTAAGCAAGGCAGAAATAGAAGCCACAAGATAGCAGACCGTGCTTCAACCAGCTCTAGAATGGGAATGACAAGGGCAGACAGGAGAGCGGTACCCACATAACCTCTGTGATTGCCAAAACCATCTTCTTATTGGCTAGAACCTGGTCACTAAGTTGAACGACGGGGCCCCATCATCAACTCTTAGCAACCTAGTTCGCTGGTTGGGGGAGATAGCCTGTAAATGAGGGTGTGTACATGCGCCGAATAAAGGTTACGTACTCTTTGCATGCCTCAAGACTCATCATCACCAGCTCAGCAGCAGCCGCAGCAGCACCAGAGAACAGCACCGTGGACCAGCATGCAGCCACAAAACAGGCACCACCAGACACACCAGCAGCACCAGCTGCACCAGCAGACACCTGGCAGCACCTGCACCAGCACATGCACAAGCACCAAGCAGCACCATCAGCAGCACCAGCAGCACCAGCGGCTCCAGCGGACCAGGCACAAACTAGCAGCCCAGCGCAGAATACCAGTAGCTCAGTACCAGCAGCAGGGACCAACAGCTGCAGCACCTGCAGCAGCTCAAGCAGCAGTACCTCAGTTAGTACCAACGCACCAAGCAGCACCAATCAGCAACAGCACCAGAACAGTGGTAGCAGTGCTAGCAGCAGCACAGCAGCAGCCCAGCACATGCATCAGTGGCAGCATGTACCGCTCACGCAGTTCAAGCAACACCAGCAGCAGCGCAGCAGCACCCGCACAGAGGCAGCAGCAGTACCAGCAGCACCAGCCAGCAACAGCAGCACAGCAGCGCACCAGAAGCACCAGAGCAGCCCCAGCACCAGAAGCACCAGCAGTCGCCTATCACCAACAGCACCAGGCAAGCACCAGCAGCAACCAGCAGCAGCACCAGCAGACCAGCAGCTCACCAGCAGCAGCCCAGCATCATCAAGCACAAGCAGCTCTCGCAGCAGCACTAGCAGCACAGCACCAGCAGCACCAGGCTCCAGCTGCACCAGCTGCAGGCAACACCTGCAGCAGCAACACCAGCACCACCTAGTACCAGCACAGTGGCAGCAGAACCAGAGCAAGTATCAGCAGCTGCACCGCAGCACCAGCAGAGCGCACAAGCGCAGCAATAGTGGCAGCACCAGCATCAGTGGCAGCTGTACCAAGCAGCAGTACCAGCTGCTGCTCCAGTCAGCACCAAACAGCCTCGCACAGCAGAAGGACCAGGAAGCAGCACCTCAGCAGCAACAAGCAGCCCCAGCACCAGTATCGCAGCAGCACCAGCAGCAGCACCAGCAGCACCAGCAGCACCAGCACCAGCCAGCACCAGTGGCAGCAGTCCTGCGCAGAATATCAGCAGCAGTACCAGCAGCAAGCACAGCAGCACGCACCACCAGCTACCAAAACCAGCAGCACCAGCACCAGCCTGCTTACCAAGCACAGCAGCACCAGCAGCACCAGCTCCTGTAGCTGAAGCACCAGCAGCAGGCCTGCAGCAGCACCAGCAAGACCAGCTGCAGCACAGTAGCACCACCAGCACCTGTAGCTGCAGCAGCAGCATCAGCAGAAGTCTAGCACACTGACACTGCTGCAGCACCAGCAGCACCAGTTCGCAGCGCAGCAGCGACCTGTGGCAACACCAGACACCAGCATCAGCAGTAGGCACTAGCACCAGCGCCAGGCAGGAAGCACCAGCAGCACCACCTGCACCAGCTGCAGCACCAGCAGCACCAGTCGCACCAGCAGCAGCACCAGCACACCAGCAGCACCAGCAGCAGCACAGCTAGCAACAGTAACCTGGCAGCAGCCACCAGGCAAGCAGCTCCAACAGCAGCAGCTGCCGACCTGCAGCAGAATACTAGCAGAAACTGCACAAGCACCAGCAACTTCAGTAGCTACAGCAACCAGCACAGCAGCACCAGCACCAAGTGGCAGGAATACCAACAGCTGCACATGCAGCACCAGCAGCAAAAGCACCGTGGCAAGCAGTTACACAGCAGCAGTTCCAGTCAGCCCCAGTACCAAGCAGATGTACCAGCTGCGAGCACTAGCGCACCAGCAGCAGTACCAGCAGCACTGATGCAGCACCAGCAGCACCAGCACCCTGCTGCACCAGCTGCATGCACCAGCAGCAGCACCAGCAGCACCAGCACCAGCTGCACAGCTCAGCTCCAGCTGCACCAGCAGCAGCACCAGGCGCAAACTGCAGTACATGCACCAGCATCAGCACCAGCAGCAGCACCTGCTGACCAGCACTGCAGTAACAGCAACAGTAGCATGCCGCCAACACGATATCACTTGCCTCACACTGCAGCACCAGCAGCAGCTACGCAGCAGCTAAAAGCACCAGCGTAAGCAGCAGTGAGCACCAGCACCAGCAGTGCACCAGCCTACAGCAGCCAGCAGCAGCAGCTAAAGCCAGCAGCAGCACCGCACCAACACCGCAGCAGCCCCCAGGCCACAGGCAGCAACACAGCACGAGCAGCAGCACCAGCACCAGGAGAACATCAAGCAGCAGCAGCAAGCAGCAACCAGCACCAACACCAGTTTTAAGCTGCATGCAGCAACACCAGCACCAGAGCGTGCACCAGCATCACCGCCAATCCTGCACCAGCACCAGTGGCAGCACCAGCATCAGTTGCAGCAAGTACAAGCAGCAAGTAACCTGCAGCAGCACCAGAAGCACAAAGCAGCACCAGAGGAAGCACCAGCAGCACTAGTGCAGCACCAGTACGCAGCAACAGCACCAGTGGCAGCAGTACATGCAGCGTATCAGCGCAGTAACCAGCATGCAGCACCAGCAAGCACCAGCACCAGCAGCCCCAACAGCACAGCACAGCAGCACCAGCACGAGCAGCCCTGCACCTGCAGCACCTGGCACCTGTAGCAGTAGGCACAGCAGCTGCGCCAGCTGCAGCACAGCAAGACCAGCAGGCAAGGCAGCACAGTAGCACACAAGCACCTATAGCAGCAGCAGCAGCACACAGCAGAAGCTCTAGCACCAGCACCTGCAGCTGCTAACAGCTGCACCTCAGTAGCAGCACCAGCAGAGCCAGCAGCAGCACAGCAGCAGCACCAGTAGCAACCCCTGCACCAGCATCAGCTCCAGCAGCATCACCAGCACCAATGCAGATCCATCCTCTACAGCACCAGCAGCACCAGCAGCCTGCACCGCAGCCCCAGCAGCACCTGCAGCAGCACCAGTACACCAGCCAGCACTTAGCAGACTCCAGCAGCAGCACCCAGTCAGACAACAGTACCAGCAGAGCACCAGCAGCAGCATCACTGCAGCGCAGACAGCATCTGCAGCAGAAACAGCAGCAACGCACCACACCAGCACCTTACAGCAGCAACAGCATCCAGCGACCAGCCCAACTAGCACCAGCACAAGTGGCAGGAATACAGCAGCAGCACAAGCAGCACCAGCAGCAAAAGCACCAGTGGCAGCAGTACCAGCAGCAGCACTAGCAGCACCAGCAGCAGTACCAGCAGCACTAGCAGCACCAGCAGCACCAGCACCAGCAGCACCACCACTAGTAGCAGCAGAGCACCAGCAGCAGCACCAGCAGCACCAGCACCAGCAGCACTAACTCCAGTACCAGTAGCAGCTTCACCAGCAGCACCAGCAGCACCAGCAGCAGCACCAGCAGCAACAGCAGTACAAGCACCAGCAGCAGCACCAGCAGCACCAGCAACAGTAGCAGCAGCACCAGAGTCACTTGCAGCACCAGCAGCACCAGCAGCAGCACAAGCACCAGCCGTCAGCTGCAGGAGCACAGCACCTGCGCTGACACCAGCATCAGCAGCTGCAGCAGCAGCTATAGCAGCAACCTGCGCACCTGCCAGCACCAGACAAGCAGCACACGCACCAGCATCAGCAGAAGCAGCAGCACCAGCACCAACACCCGCAGCAGCCCCAGCACCGGCAGCAACACCAGCTCCAGCAGACAGCAACCAGCCACCAGGAGGCAACATCTCAGCAGCTGCAACTCAGCAAACAACACCAACACCAGCACGAGCAGCCACCCCGCAGCAAAACAAGTACCTGCAGCAACACCAGCACAAGCACCTGTAATTAGCAGCACGCTGCATCCCTGGCAACAAGCGCAGGCAGCAGGCAACAAGCATCACCACCATGCACTTGCACAGCACCTACGCAAGCACACATGCAACACCAGCCCCAGCTGCTCCAGCACAGTTTACCAGCATGCAGCACCACCACAACGCCTGCACCAGCAGCACCAGCAGCAACACCAGCACACGCAGCATCAGCTCCAGCACCTGAGCATCGCAACTCAAGCTCCAGCAGTGCAGGAGCGCACCAGCAGCCTGCTCCAACGCAAAGCACCCAAGCAAGCAATAGCAGCGCTCTCCAGCAGCAGCCACAGTCAGCAGCACCAGCAAACACCAGCGCCTGCCGCAAGCAGCAGCATCACCAGCACCAGCTCACTCTGCAGAATCAGCAACACCAGCAGCGCACCAAGCAGCAGCACTTGCACTAGCACTGGCACCATCACAACCCAGCAGCTGCAACTCAAACCAGCAAACAGTCCACTAGCACCAGGAGAGAGCATCAGCAGCTGCAGCAGAACCAGCAGCATCCAGCACAAGCACCAGCTTTCTGCATCAGCTCCAGCAGCAACACCAGCACCAGCATTGAGCCACAATCGTCTGCACAACCAAGCAGGCTCATGCAATGCACCAGCACAACAGGGGCAGCAGCGCAACACCAACACCAGACAACCAGCAACGGCAGCAGCAACAGCAGCAGCAGCAGCAGCACTTACCACCAAAAGCAACAGCACCAGCACCAGCAAAAACCAGCACCAGCTACCAGGCGCGCACCAGCACCTGTCCAGAACAATAACCAGCAAAACCCAGCAGCCAGCATTAGCACATAGCACAACCCGCAACTCCAGCAACCTGCACCAGCACCTGCACCTGCCACAACAACAGACAGCAGCAATCACCAGCACCTGCAAGCTGCACCAGCACCAGTACAACAGCAGCTGCACCAGCACCAGACTAACCGCAGCACTGCAGCACACAGCACCAGCACATCCAGCAACTCCACGCAACAGCAGCTACCAGCACAAACAGCAGCAGGCAGCACCAGCACATCCTGCAGCAGCAGCAGCACCACAGCACCAGCTACAAATACCAGCTGAACACCAGCACCAGCTCCACCAGCACAACCAAGCAGCTCAGCATCACCAAGACCAGCACAACACCAGCACCAGCCAACCAGCAACACCAGGACACCAGGCACAACCAGCAGCTCAGCACCACCAGCACCAGCATCAAGCACAACCTGCTGCATGAACTTCCAGTATCAGCCACCAGCACATCCAGAATCACCAGACAAACCAGCTGCAGCACTACCAAGCACTAGCTCCCAGCACAACCAGCTCTGGACACCAGCTCAACCAGAAACACCAGCACAACCAGCCTGCAGCTCCACCAGCACTCCACCAGCACAACCAGCAGCAGAGCAACAGCATAGCACCCAGCATAGCACCAGCACCAAACACATCAGCAGCACCAACATCCAACACAACCAGCAGCCCAGCAAGCAGCTGCTCCAGCACCAGCACATCCAGCATCGCACAGCACGCACTGCTCCAGCAGCTAACCCCAGCACAGCACCTTGCAGCACCTGCACCCGCACCAGCACCAGAGCACCAGTTAGCAGCAACAGCGCCAGCACCAAGCAACACCTGCAGCACTCCGCAGCAATGAACAGCTCAGCACCATCCAGAACCAGCACCAGCTAGCACCTAGCACAAGAACGGCACAGCAGCAGCACCAGCACCCAGCAACCAGCAAGCACCAGCACCAGCAGCATTAGCACCAGGCTGCAGCAAGCAACACCGCACCAGCAGTGTGCTCTCAGCATTTGAACCAGCGCCTGCACCAGCAGCTGCAGGAGCAGCTCAGCACCAAACAGCACCAGCACCACAGCAGAACCAGCTGCCAGCAGCACCAGCAGCAGCACCTGCAGCAGCACCAGCAACACCTAGCGCCAGCTAGCAGGAGGCAACACCAGCACCAAGCAGCATCTGCACCAGCACCAGCAGCATCAGCACCGAGGCACAGCAGCAACACCAGCACCAGAATACCTGCACCACGCTACCAGGCAAGGAACCCCCTGCTCACCAGCAACCAAGCCGCACCCAGCTCCGGCTCCAGCTAATGCAGCACCCAGCAAGCACCAACAGAAGCAGCAACAGCACACAGTTGCACCCAGCTGATGCAGCAACACCAGCAGCACCAGCAGCACCAACAGCAACACCATCACCAGAAAACCAGCACCAGCCAGCACCACCCACGGGGCACGAGCACCTGCAGCATGCACCAGCAGCCACCTCGCACAGCAGCATCCGCATCCAGCTCAGCAGCAACACCAAGCACCAGCAGTGCATGGGGCAGCAGCTCCAGCCCAACCAGCACCAGCACCAGCAGCACCTGCACCAGCTGCACCTGCAGCAGCACAGCAGCAGGACCAGGAAACACGTGCGCAAGCAGCCAGCAGCAACACCAGCACCAGCAGCATCTGCCACAGGCATCAGCACCAGCAGCAAGACCTAGCACCGCACCAGCAGGAAACACAAGCACGCATTCAGAAGCACCAGCACCCGCACCAGCACACAAACAGCACCAGCAGCACAGTTGCAGCAAAAGCAGAGCAGCTCCAGCAAGAAGCAGCACACCAGCAGCACCAGCAGCACCAGCAGCATCCATCAGCACACCCATCACCAGAACCAGCACCTGCAGCACAGAACGAGCATGAGCACCAGCAGCAGCACCAGACAAAAAAACCAGCTGCACCGAGCACCAGCAGCACTTAGCACCAGCACCAGCAGCAATACCAGCACCAGCAGCAGCACCAGCATTTAGAACCAGCACCAGCAGCAACACAAGCACCAGCAGCTGCAGGAGGAGCACCAGCATCAGCACCAACAGCACCAGCACCAGCAGCACCAGCAGCAGCACCAGCAGCAGCACCAGCACACCTGCGCAGACAGCAGCAGCATCCACCAGACACCATAAGCTGGCAGGAGCAGCTCCTAGCACAGCATCCAACAGCACAGCACAGCAGCACCAGCTGCAGCACACCTCGAACCCAGCAGCAGGCACCAGCAGGAAGCACCTGCAACACAAGCGCAGCAGCAGCAGCAACACCAGATCAGCAGCTTCAGCACCAGAAGGAGCACCCTGCAGAAGCACCTGCACACTCAGCAGCACTGCAGCAGCCCTGCACCAATCACCGCTCCAGCACCAGCACAGCACCAGCAGCACCAGCAGCAGCCAGCACCAGCAGGATCAACCACCTTCATGACCACCAGCTAGCAGCCAACACAGCTCCCGCACATCGCAGCTTCCAGCAGCAAGCACCAGCAGCTCAGCAGCACCTTCAGCACCAGCAACAGCAGAAGCCAACACCAGACAAGGCCCAGCAGCACAGCAAGCACAAGCAGCAGCACAGACACCAGCAGCAGCACAGTACCAGCTGTTGCACCAAACAGTCAGCACAGCACCTGCCTGCAGCTGTACCAAAAGTTGCACAAGCAGCTCCAACAGCATGCAGCAGCACCAGCACTAGCTACTGTTACAAAAAACGGCGACTTAGGCGAAAGCTTAGAGTTCTCCCAGTGATTAATAGAAAGGACTGCCCCTCTAGCATCCAGCCTGTTACTGGGTTTTTAGTAACAAGTTAGTCCGTATCATTGTCCTAATTATCCATTAGAATTCAGTAGGATTCAATGAGTGCTTCAGGATTACAACTGGTAGGCTACTAACTAGATGAAATTAAAATTAATAAATTTATTATTTTAAGTTTGTCTAGGCGTATATCAAATTTAAATTAAATTAATAATAATCACAGTAATTCAAAAATAATATCACTTCTTCTTCGTGTACAATATTATTGTGCTGGAAAGCACATATCACAGTTTAATTCTTAAGTCACGTAGATCATTAACATTTAATAAGATATTACCAATATGTACAAGATAATGTGTTGTGTGTAAGTGCTTAAAGTAGTTCGTTTGTCTCACGACTCGACTAGACTTAAAACAAGTGACTGACAAAAGTCCTCAACATAAACTAAATTCTTGACCAACTGGGCATTCTGAAACAGTCTGCTTGTAACAGACAGAAAGATTGCTAAGCCAATAGCAATATAACAAGAATATCTGCGACACATCAGGTCCAAGAGAGCATAGTATAACGACACTAAGTAGGGACCATCAGCAGTACCTCCATCAAAGTCACAAAACTCCCTACAACTGAATATAATTCAAGCATAAGAAAATCCCCGACTGTGATAATACACAGATACAAGTTACATAAGTTAGGTCATAGATACAGTCAGGACAGTGTTATCAGAGTGGTCTATGAGACCACAACATCAGTACACGTCGAAAATCACTAAGTTCTATACAATGTCTGTGAACTAGAGTTATACAGACTAAAACAAGGCTTACAGTGACGATCCTCCAAACAAGGGCCAATAATGGAGATTTAGCTTTGGCATGGATATGTCTAACCACCAGAGAGTCTAGACCAGACTGAATACTTTCATGCGGAGGTGAGGACACCTCCTCCTCGATCACGTGATAGCTCCGTGATGGTGAGCTGCAGCCAGAACAGAAGCCGGCCAGCTTCTAACGATGAGAAAGAGCGATAATTACAGTGGTTAGACAATCAAGACTTGAATGAGCACATATGTTACATCCTTTCTAACAATTTAATAAGTCAAATAATCTTATAAAGCAATATATTCACGTTTAGCTATTATCGCAAATATAAGCAGTATAAAATCATATGAAAAGGTAATATACATTATATTCATAATCATAATATACATTATATATATTGCAACCCATTAAGGGGTTGCAACACCCCCCCCCAACACGACACACGGTCGCACTAGGAGTTGCATAATGTATTTCACATTATTACTGATTACTCAGGTTACATTACTAACAATATAATATAAACATTAATCAGAGTCACTCTTGTGCCAAGCACTTCTATAATTTCACAGCATCTATACAATAAGATATGCCCCTAGTACTAGGGCAGTACACAGAATCGTATCCCCGCATACTCGTGGTTATGTACATCAGTGTAGAGACAGGATAGTGCAGACAAGCCTGACACGACGAGGCTCGATCATAATAGAGGAGAATGCATTCCACTCCTAAGTAGTGGTTGTGGAATGCTATGCAGTATTTAAGGTGTGTAGTGAAGGGGATGGGCTGCGGCAGGACAGTGTTCCGTCACGCAGTACATCGCCCACACCACACTACCCACTCAACACTCAGCTTCTGTCTCCTCCTCCACATTCATCATCACTATGTGAATATATAAATAGTGTAATTAGACACTGAGTATTTATAGTTAAATGTCTGGAGGGATTAAGTTACTTACTGAATTGACATAGCAAGTAACAAAAAGATTTGGTCATTAAAATCACGATGATTAAAATGGGGAAGTGCCCAAGTTAACAGTTCCAAAAATGTTCAAAGGGACACCACAAGGAGCTAGAAGCCTCTTTCTTCAATAGTGGCATAATTGTTTCTGGTGTCATATAAGCTTAGTGAAAATAGCAACTATGGGATGGAGGGAATATCAGTGGATGTTGGACTGTTGGAGCGCACAGCACCCATCTGCATAATAACTCGCATCTATATGTAATAAAAGAAGGAAAGATTGAAATTAAGACTCAATCACTGGAGCAGTGGAAAGCCAGAAGAAGATGCTTTCAACTAATCACCTTGTCCAGATGAACTGAACTTTGCTACTAATGAACACAGTGAGTGGTGTACGGTGGTGGTGTGTGTGCTGGCTTGTCTGTATTGACACACGTGGCAACGTCACACTTGATCAGCTACTGTTTCCTTCTCATCTTTGGCCAAGGTAAAAAGTTTTGCAGTGTACTCGAGTGTCTTCTTGACACCCAAATGTCCTCCAATGGGACTATTGTGTCAGCAAAATCAATGCTTGTTCACGCAAATGTAACTGGTAGACACTACGAGATGTTGACTGTGGTTGGGGACAATAACACTATCTGCTGACACTTACATGTATTTTCTCCATCAGTAGACCTTACTTAATATAGTAACAATTATCGAGATCCTTTGCTTCACTTCAGTAAACTGCTTATTATTCTCTGTCTTTTTCCCAGTGATGATCAACATACTTGATCCTTGATTAAATCATCGTGAATAAGAAATTTAACGTCAGAGTTGTGTTCTTCTTGAACTAGGTTGATGACCGGGGGAGGGAGGTTGGTGTTAATGATCCTGGGCGCGAGCGTCACTAAACAAAAATATTCAAGCCAAACATCATTGTATCATCTTAATCATACAGGAGACAAGGATGGTTGTTGAATCTTTGATATAGCTCTAGTAATTGCGCTGAGAGGAAAAATAAAAAGGCTTCCTCTCTCATGCTTCAATGGCATAATTATCATCAGTGTTATTATCACTCACAAGTGGTTTCCTTACATATACCTGCATGAAGGATATCGTTCCTATCAACAAGTCCAATGACCTGATGTGAAATACTCCACTGATTTTACCCATGAAATATATCAGTATAATAGTTTGTTTCAATGGTAAACCTTTATGAAGAGTTACTTTTATAACTGCCCTCCATAGGTTCTAACAATACATCTATCTTGCAATAGGTATATCAGTTTTGCGGGCAGTACCTCTTCTCTTAATTAAAGTGAGAAAACTGCCAGTGTCTGAAAGTATTTATCTCAGTTAGAGTTGATTGTCAAATCCTACCTTTACCTCTCTGAAAGTCAGGACTCTTCGCTGAACGAATCTTTTCGTCAGTATACACTTTCTGACGCTAGTCATCTTGTGAGTAATATTATCTAAAACAGTAGGATCAAGAGTTATTACTAGGATTTCGGTGCCTTGTTGCTCGGGAAGAAGATCGACTTGTGTCGGGGCGCTGCCGCAGGACTGTCTCTTCGCATCTATTTCCAACTTATAGCAATACTCTCTAGCAGGTCCTTTTCTGTTACTCTAGGTACATTTAACTTTCATCTTTTCGATATCAGATTTCTGTCTAGCCACTAGAGACAGATTCAGGATTGTAAGTTTACATGGTAAAGGTACGAGAAGTTCAGTTGGCAGATACATCATGCCGGCAATGAGCAGCTGATTTCAGGTTGCCAACTTCTAGGACATATTTTTAGTTTACCTTGTTTTTCTGTTTTTTTAGTACGTACAAGTTTGTGGAAATCTCGTAATTGTCTGCTAATGCTGCAGTTTCCTGAACATCCGAGTAGTATGATCGATCAGCATTCTTGTATGTCAGCAGGCATACAAGTTGTTAAACTCTTCATGTAGTAACAACTGAAAACAAGGCTGTCGTAGTTGTTATCATCTTGCCAGATCTAGACCATGTCTCAAATGCATTTTTTTTCTCACGAGCATACTCTACACATGTTTGATATGGTCGTCGTTGTAACGTACCGAAATGCACGTTGATAACTTACAGGCAACAGTTATATGTCTCTAGTTAGTTTGTTGACAGCGTCATAACTAAGTACTTGGCAAATGGTTTAATGCAGCAGTACAAGTTTGAGCTCTTGACTGTCAAAGCACTGTGTGCAAACAAGATAGCGAGTCGGTTACGTTGGCAGAGTTATTAGCACGAGTCCTGGTTCTCAAACACATTTCAAAAATAGGTGGTCTAAGTCACTTTCAAAAAATTAAGGAACCATAGATGCGCTTTCTGCACATTTAATGGCGTCCTGTGATCTAATCAGTTGTTGTCTTCCAAGACGATCCATTGTCTCTTTGGAATCTTCTTCGTTTCAATTTCCTCTGAGCCTCTAATTGTTTTATGCAGTCTGCAACATAATGAGGCGTTCTGAGAGATAGGACAGTGGGTAAGGAGGAGTACAGAATCTACGTGGTCTGGACTGGTCCTTAGGTCGAACACCTCGTTCAAACCGTCCCTAGATGAGTTAGAAACTGGTCTAATGATAAGTAGATACAGGTGTAGCATACACAGTACTTGCTTGAGGCTTAGTCATATCACCAGCTATATTCTGTACTAATGTGTCAGTGAGGGTAGGAGGAGCGAGAAAAAACTGAGCTACGTAGGCTCAGACCACTAGGCTACTTCTGCCTTTGTTGCTCTTTCTTCTACGTCATCAAATAGAGTCATTACTTCTAATTGTGACATAGGCTCTTCTGGAATCTGACTCATAATCAGACATCTCTGTATGAGCAGGAAACAATATATCTTTAATTAATGCTTAACAGTTTCTGCGGTGTGATTCTATTTACACGTCACACGAGATTATTTGGCTACTTGCCAACACGTATGAAGTTTTAATGTATTAACTCAGACAAAGTCAGAGTATCAATTTAACTGTTTTTTCACTATGGGCATACATACACGAAAATAAATGTACTACGAGAGAGAGTGATTATGGAACTATAATCCTGATAGGAATTTTAGTGTTCGTTGTCTTATGAAGTATTTCCATCTCCCCATTGGATATGAGACTCAGTCAGGTCATAAATCCACTTTGGTATGTTGTACAAGACTAAACTCCAAAGTCTTTCAGATTAGGAAAATACTCAAAGTGCTTGATCTTAGAATTACTAGTATGTCAAACTGGACAATTTCTCAACCACACTGGGGATGTCATGAGCCTCCCGACAAGCCCCCATTTGTTTACAAAAATTGCGATTCTAAAAGCTTAGAGATCTCCAGTGAATACTAGAAAGGACTGCCCTTCTAGCATCCAGCCTGTTACTGGGTATTCTTAAAACAAGTATAGTCAGTTTACTTGATCCAATTAGCCATTGAATTCAGTTGGATTCATTAGTGCTTCAGGTACATACAAATCTGGTAGGCTACTAACTAGAGAAATTAAAAATTTAATAAATTTTATTATTTAAGTTGTCTAGGCGTATATCATAATTAAATTATTAATTAATAATCACAGTAATCAAAAATAATATCACTTTCTCGAGTACATTATTATTGTGCTGAAAGCACATATCCATTTATAATCTTAAGTACGTGTGGTTACATTAACATTTATTAAGTTATTACAAATATTGTAACAAGTAAGTGTGTATGCGTTTGTAGTGCTCTAAGTAGTTCTGCTATGTCTCACGACTCGACTAGATCTTAAACAAAGGTGACTGCCAAAGTCATCAAATACTAAAATTACTTCTTGACCAATGGCAATCAGAAACAGTTGCTTGACAACAAAAGAATGCTAAGCAATAGCACATATAGCAGCAACCGCGACACATTAGATCAAGGCGATAATATTACGACACTAAGTGAGGGGTCCATCAGCAGATCTCCTCCACAAAAAGTCCACAAAACTCCATCACAGTGATTACGTTAAGTTTTGTTCCGCATAATAGTAGAGTATTCGACTATGATAATACACAGATACAAGTACAAGTTAGTCAGAAGTCCAGCTCAGGACCTGATTTACTCAGAGTGTATGAGACACACAACTTCAGTACAACGTCGAAAATCAAAAGTATATAACAATGTTCTGTGAACAGTGTTCTACAGCACTAACAAGGCTACAGAGACGATCCTCCTAACAAGGGCCATAATGGAGATTTAGGCCTTATGTCAGGGACTTCTTCCCAACCACTAGGAGTCACACCCACCAAACCAACCCACCCCACCACAACAGACCAGAATGAATACTTTCAGCGAGCGTGAGGACACCCCCACCTCGATCACGTGATAGCTCGTGGTCAGCTGCGCTCAGAAACAGAAGCCGGCAGTTCTAACGAGAAAGAGCGATATTACAGTGGTTAGATATTCTAAGATAGGAACTGAGCACATATGTGACATCCTATCTAACAACATACTCTAAGTTCAAATATATTATAAAGCAATATATTCACGATTTAGCCTATTATCGACAAATATTAAGCTGTATAAAGTTATATGAAAAGGTAATATACATTATATTCATAATCATAAATATACATTATTATATATATTCAGCCAATTCAGGGTTGCAACATGCACACAGCCTGCATCCAGCACCAGCAGCACAACAGTACAGCAGCACCAGCACAACAGTGTGCAGCAGTACCGCAGCAGCACCAGCAGCAGCACCAGCAGCACCAGTACCGGCACCAGTGGCAGCAGAAGCCAGCAGCAGTTATCAGCAGCAGCACCAAGAAGCACCAGCAGCAACCACCAGCAGCACAACACCAGTGGCAGCACCAGCAGCAACCAGAAGCACCAGCAGCGTACCTAGCAGCAGCAGCAGCCGCAGCTGCAGCAGCACAACTCCCAGCTCAGTTAGCAGACAGCACGAGCAGCAGCAGCAGCACATGCAGAAGCACCAGACAGCTGCACCTGCACATTGGATAGCAGTACTGCAGCCGTATCTGCGCAGTCCCAGCAGCAGCACACTGCACCAATACAGCACCAGCAGCACTAGCAGCACAGCTCCAGCAACACCAGCACCAGCAGCAGCACCCAAGCATTTGAACCAGCACCAGCACCAGCAGCAACTCCAGCAGCTGCAGGTGCAGCACCAGTCAGCACCACCGCACCAGACAGCAGGGCACCAGCAGCGCAGCACCAGCTGCAGCCCCAGCAACACATGTGCCAGCTGCAGTAGCAACACCAGCACCAGCAGCATCGCATCCAGCACCAGCAGCCAACACCAGCACAGCGCAAGCACCAACAGCACCAGCTCCAGCAGCAATAGCACGAGCACAGCCAGCACCAGCAGGCAGCACCAGCAGCAAGCACAGCAAAACACCAGCGCCCGCAGCAGCAGCAAAACCAGCACCAAGCAGACAGAATCTGCAGCTCCAGCAGCAGCACCAGCACCAGCTGACCAGCACCAACAGCTCCAGCACAGCACAGGCACAGCACCAGCAGCATCAGAAGCAGCAGCAGCAACAGCCAGGCCGGCACCATCACGAAACAGCAGCAGCAACACCAGGCACCCGCACCAGCAGCACCAGCACCAGCACTGAACAGCTCCAGCACCAGCACAAGCACCAGCACCAGAGCATCAGCAGCGCAGCAGCACAGCAGGAGAACCATCACGACCACCAGAAGCAGCACCAGGCAAGCACCAAGCTCCAAAAAAAAGCAGCATTAGTAACACCTAAAGCACCAGCACCATCACCAGCAGCAGCAACAGCAAACATCCAGCCCGCACCAAGCTAGCAACACCAGCACACCAGCAAGCAGCACCAGCAACAACAACACTGCAGCAGACAACCAGCAGCAGCTTTATACCACAGCAGCACCGCACCTGCACAAGCAGCAGCACAGGCACCAGCACAACCCAGCACCAGCAGGCACAGCCACCAACACCAGTAGTGACCCCAGACACAAACACAGTACTAGCACAGGAGCAGCACCAGCACCAGCACCATCAGCAGCACTAGCTGACCAGATCCTGCACCAGCCAAACCAGCAGCACCAGCAGAAACCAGCACCACCCCAACCGCTGAACCAGCCACTCCTGGATCCTTGCAGCAGCACCACCAGCAGCAGCAGCACCAGCATGCAGCACCCACCAGCTGCAGATTTCTGCACCAGCACAACTGCACCAGCAGCACCAGCACCAGCAGCAACACCTGCACCAGCAACACCAACACCAGCACGAGCCTCCAGCATGCTAACAGCACCAGCAGGACAACACTAAGCACAGCCTCCAGCAACATCACCAGCACCAGCACCTAACAGCAACACCGCACCAGCACCAGCACCAGCGCCAGCACCTTCGCACCAGCTAGCACCAGCACCCGTCACACAGACAGACCCACAACCATCAGCAGCAGCACAGCAGCAACACCAGTACGAGACCATCAGCAGCACCTTACACCAGCAGCAACAACCAGCAGCAGCAGCAGCAACACTAGCACCAGCATGCAACCACCAGCACCAGCACCAGCAGCAACCAGACACCATCAGCACCTGCCCCGCCCAGCAGCAACATCAGCAGCAGCTCCGCAGCAACTCCAGGGGCCCCCCCACCTTCAGCAGCACCAACACCAGCTGCAAAACCAAGCAGCAGCAACTGCAACACCTGCACCCGCCACCCAACAAGCATACACCAGCCACCTGCACCAGAGCACAGCAGCAACAGCAGCAACACCAACAGGCAGCCCACCACCACCAGCAGCACCAGCAGCACTAACAGCAAGCTCCAGCAGCAACTGCCAGCAGCAACACCAGCCCCATATGGCCTGTTATCCGGGTGTATGTAATGGGAGCAAAATTTAACACAGCCAGAAAAAGTATAGAACTTATATTTTCTTCACCATTTTAGAACAGCAATATGTACACTATGTACAGGATAAGTATAGTGCACTCCACGGTAAGCAAGCAGAATATAGAAGCCACAATGAAGAGCAGACCGTGTTACCAACCAGCTCTAGAATGGGAATGACAAGGGCAGACAGCGAGAGCGGTACCCACATTACCTCTGTGATTCCAAAACCATCTTTCTTATTATTGGCTAGACTGGTCAATAGTTGAACGACGGGGGCCCATATCAACTCTTAGCAAACCTGGTTCGATGGTTGGGTGGAAGATTGCCTGTAAATGAGGGTGTGTACATGCGCAGAATAAAGGTTACTTACTCTTGCTTGCTCAAGATCATCATCACAGCTCAGCAGCAGCCGCAGCAGCACCAGAGAACAGCACCGTGGACCAGCATGCAGCCACAAAACAGGCACCACCAGACACACCAGCAGCACCAGCTGCACCAGCAGACACCTGGCAGCACCTGCACCAGCACATGCACAAGCACCAAGCAGCACCATCAGCAGCACCAGCAGCACCAGCGGCTCCAGCGGACCAGGCACAAACTAGCAGCCCAGCGCAGAATACCAGTAGCTCAGTACCAGCAGCAGGGACCAACAGCTGCAGCACCTGCAGCAGCTCAAGCAGCAGTACCTCAGTTAGTACCAACGCACCAAGCAGCACCAATCAGCAACAGCACCAGAACAGTGGTAGCAGTGCTAGCAGCAGCACAGCAGCAGCCCAGCACATGCATCAGTGGCAGCATGTACCGCTCACGCAGTTCAAGCAACACCAGCAGCAGCGCAGCAGCACCCGCACAGAGGCAGCAGCAGTACCAGCAGCACCAGCCAGCAACAGCAGCACAGCAGCGCACCAGAAGCACCAGAGCAGCCCCAGCACCAGAAGCACCAGCAGTCGCCTATCACCAACAGCACCAGGCAAGCACCAGCAGCAACCAGCAGCAGCACCAGCACAGTAGCAGCCCAACAGCACAGCACCATTCCCCCAGTAGCACGCACAGCACTTTAGCCCCCAGCACGCACCTTAGCGCCCCAGAAGGGGCAGCGGCACACAATAACACCCGAGCAGCAAACCCGTAGCAGCACCAGCGCAGCACCCGACAGCACCAGCGCACCAGCAAAAAGCCCTCAGAACAGCAGCCCCAAACAGCACGAGCAGCACCAACAGCACAGCAACAGCACCACAGGACCAGCAGCAGCACAAACACACAGCACCAGCAGCACCAGCAGCACCAACCCGCTCCAGCAGCACCGTAGCCCCGCAACCCGCAGCACCAGCACCAGTAGCAGCAACCGCAGCACGCACCCGCACCAGCAAAAAGCAAACCTTCCCCGCAGCCAGCAGCGGCAGCAGCACCCGAGCACCACAGCAACCCGCACCGACACCAGAAGCAGTACACCAGCACCTGCACAGCAGGCCCGCACGCAGCACCCCACACCATATGCAGCACACACAGCACCAGCACACAGCACCAGCACAACAGCACCAGCACAACAGCACCAGCAGGTGTTTTACTGTCAAATTATCTACATACATGAGTGGTGTTACGAGGATGAACAGCTTCATGTGCTTATCCCACATTTTTCTATTCACTTATTTAAAGTCTTATTTAATACGTTGTTACGTCTCAGAACATTCAAACTTTGTTTAATACAAACACAGACACAGATATTAAAACTTGCAAGACACAAACATTGTTCCGCCGGGAAATCTGTCTCTGATATATGTAATGTAAGAAATGTAGCAGCATCTTCCGTCTTCTTGTATCATGTTCTGTCTTCTTGTATCATGTTCCGTCTTCTTGCATCATGTTCCGACTTCTTGCACAATGTTCCGTCTTCTTGCATAATCATCCACCTTTTTGCATCATCATCCACCTTCTTGCAACATCTTCCACCTTCTTGCATCATCTTCCACTTCTTGTGTCGTCTTCCACCTTCTTGCATCATCATTCCCTTTTTGTTTCTCACCTTCTTGCATCCCCCTCTCATCCCACCTTCTTGCTAATCTCCACTTCTTGCATCATCTTCCACCTTCTTTGTCGTCTTCCAACTTTTTGCATCATCTTCCACTTCTTGCATCATCATCACCTTCTTTGTTCTTCCCTTCTTGCATCATCTTCACCTTCTTGTGTTCTTCCCCCTTCTTGCAATCCCCCTCTTCCCACTTCTTGCATCATCTTCCACCTTCTTGTTCGTCTTCCAACCCTTTTTGCATCATCTTCCACCTTCTTGCATCATCATCCACCTTCTTTCATCAACTTCCACCTTCTTGCATCATCTTCCACCTTCTTGCATCATCTTCCACCTTCTTGCATCATCTTCCACCTTCTTGCATCATCTTCCACCTTCTTGCATCATCTTCAACCTTCTTGCATCATCTTAAACCCTTTTTGCATCATCTTCCACCTTCTTCATCATCTTCCACCCTTTTTGCATCATTTCCACCTTCTTCATCACTTCCACCTTCTTGCATCATCCCCCCACTTCCTTTCTCATCATCTTCCACCTTTTGCATCATCTTCCCCCTTCTTGCATCATCTTTTCCCCCTTCTTGCATCATCTTCCACCTTTTTTCATCAACTTCCACCTTCTTGCATCATCTTCCACCTTCTTGCATCATCTTCCACCTTCTTTCATCAACTTCCACCTTCTTGCATCGTCTTCCACCTTCTTGCATCATTATCCACCTTCTTGCATCATCTTCCACCTTCTTCCATCAACTTCCCCTTCTTGCATCATCTCACCTTTTGCATCATCTTCCCCCTTCTTGCATTATCTTCCACCTTCTTGCATCATCTTCACCTTCTTTGCATCATCTTCCCCTTCTTGCATCATTTCCCCCTTCTTGCATCATCTCACCTTCTTGCATCTCTTCCACCTTCTTTCATCATCTTCCACCCTTCTGCTCATATTCCACCTTTTTCATCAACTTCCCCTTCTTGCATCATCTTCCACCTTCTTGCATCATCTTCCACCTTCTTGCATCATCTTCCACCTTCTTGCATCATCTTCCACCTTCTTGCATCATCTTCCACCTTCTTGCATCATCTTCCACCTTCTTGCATCATCTTCCACCTTCTTGCATCATCTTCCACTCGTTTTTCCCATCAACTTCCACCTTCTTGCATCGTTTCCACTTCTTGATCTCTTCCCCTTCTTCATCAACTTCCACTTCTTGCATCTCTTCCACCTTCTTGCATCATTTCCACCTTCTTGCATCATTTCCACCTTCTTTATCACTTTCCCCCTTTTGCATCATCTTCCACCTTCTTTCATCAACTTCCACCTTCTTGCATCTCTTCCCCCTTCTTGCAACTCTTCCACCTTCTTTCATCCAACCCTTTTTCCCTCCTCCTTTTTCATCTCTTCCACCTTCTTGCATCATCTTCCACCTTTTCACCATCTTCCACCTTCTTTCATCATCTTCCACCTTCTTGCATCATCTTCAACATTCTTGCATCATCTTCCACTTCTTGCATCATCTTCCATCTTCTTCATTTTTATCCCTTTCCCCCTTCTTGCATCATTTCCACCTTTTGCATCATCTTCCACCTTTTGCATATCTTCCACCTTCTTGCATCATCATTTCCACCTTCTTCATCATCTTCCACCCTTTTTTCATTTAACTTCCACCTTCTTTCATCATCTTCCACCTTCTTGCTCATTCCACCTTCTTGCATCATCTTCCACCTTCTTTTCTCTTCCACCTTTTTGCATCATCTTCCCCCTTCTTGCATCATCTTCACCTTCTTGGTTTTCTTCCACCCTTTTGCATCATATTCCACCTTCTTGGTATCTTCCCCTTCTTGCATCATCTCCACCTTCTTCATAACTTCCACCTTTTTGCATCATCTTCCACCTTCTTGTTCGTCTTCCCCTTCTTGCATCATCTTCCCCCTTCTTGCATCATTATCCACCCTTTTTGTTCTTCACTCTCATTCCCTTCTTGCATCATCTTCCACCTTCTTGTATTTTTCCACCCTTTTTGCATCATCTTCCACCTTCTTGCATCATCTTCACCTTCTTGCATCATCTTCAACCTTCTTGCATCATCTTCCACCTTCTTGCATCATCTTCCACCTTCTTGCATCATCTTCCACCTTCTTTCATAATTCCACCTTCTTGCATCATCTTCCCCTTCTTGCTATCTCATCGTTTTCATCACTTCCCTTTTTGCATCATCTTCCACCTTCTTGAACATCTTCACCTTTTGCATCATCTTCCACCTTCTTGTCACTTCCACCTTGCATCTCTTCCACCTTCTTGCATCATCTTCCACCTTCTTCATCAACTTCCACACTTCTTGCATCTCTTCCACCCTTTTTGCATCATCTTCCACCTTCTTGCATCATCTTCCACCTTTTCCCTCACTTCCACCTTCTTGTCATCAACCCTTTTGCATCACTTCCCCCTTCTTGCATTATCTTCACCTTCTTGCATCATTTCCACCTTCTTGCATCATCTTCCACTTCTTGCATTCATTTCCACTTCTTGCATCATCTGCCCCCTTTTGCATCATCTTCACCTTCTTTTCATCATCTTCCACCTTCTTGCATCATCTCCACCTTCTTTCATCAACTTCCACCTTCTTTCATCATCTTTCACCTTCTTGCATCCCTCTTCCCCCTTCTTTTGGGATCATCTTCCACCTTCTTTCATCATCTTCCACCTTTGCATCATTTCCACCTTCTTGCATCATCTTCCCACCTTCTTGCATCATCTTCCACCTTTTTCTTCAACTTTTCCCTTCTTGCATCATCTTCCCCCTTCTTGCATCATCTTCCACCCCTTTTTGCATCATTTCCACCTTCCTCCTTTTTATCATCTTCCACCTTCTTCATCATCTTCCACCTTCTTGCATCATCTTCCACCTTTTGCATCATTTCCACTTCTTGCCATTTCCCCCTTCTTGCATCATCTTACCTTTTGCATCATCTTCCACCTTTCTTTCTTTCACTTCCACCTTCTTGCATCTCTTCCCCCCTTCTTGCATCATCTTCCACCTTCTTGCATCATCTTCCCCCTTCTTTTCTCATCTCCACCCTTTTTCATCATTTCCCCTTTTTGCATCATCTTCCACCTTCTTCATCAATTCCACCTTCTTGCATCATCTTCCACCTTCTTGCATCATCTTCCACCTTCTTGCATCATCTTCCACCTTCTTGCATCATCTTCCACCTTCTTGCATCATCTTCCACCTTCTTGCATCATCTTCCACCTTCTTGCATCATCTTCCACCTTCTTGCCCCTCACCTCTTTCACCACCTTCTTGCATCATCTCCCCTTCTTCATCATCTTCCACCCTTTTTGCTCCCTTTTTCACTTTTGCATCTTTTTCCACCTTCTTGCATCATCTTCCACCTTACTTCATCATCTTCCCCCTTCTTGCATCATCTTCACCTTCTTCATTTATCTTCCACCTTCTTGCATCATCTTCCACCCTTTTTGCATCATCTTCCACCCTTTTTGCATTTATCTTCAAACCCTTTTTTGCCCTCATCTTCCACCTTCTTTCATAATTCTTTTCCACCTTCTTCATATCTTCCCCTTCTTGCATATCTTCCACCTTCTTGCATCATTCTTCCACCTTCTTGATATCTTCCACCTTCTTGCATCATCTTCCACTTTTACATCATCTTCCACCTTCTTTCATCACTTCCACCTTCTTGCATATTTTCACCTCTTGCATCATCTTCCAACCTTCTTCATCATCTTCCACCTCTTGCATCATCTTTCCACCTTTTGCTTCACTTCCATCTTTGCTCACTTAAACCCTTTTCATCATTTTCCATTCTTGCTATCTCAACTTTGCAATCTTCCAACCTTCTTGCATCATTCTTCCCCGGGTATCAAATTCACCTCTCACAACCCACTCGCACACACCACCTTCACACCACTCATTTTGCTTCAACTTCCACCTTTTGATTTCTCTATTCTTGATCATTCGGGTCCACCTTTGCATCCTTCCGGGCCTTCTGTACACCCCCTTTTTATCAACACTTCCACCTTTGGCTATCTTCCCCCTGGGATCATCTCCACCCTTTACGAGCACACTCCCTTTCATAACTTCCACCTTTTGCATCAGTCCACTTCTCAACTCATTTTTAAACTCCCTTATGCTTGGTCATTCATCTTTCCCCCTTCTTGCACATTCTTCATTCTTTTTATTCTTCTTCTTTCATCATCTTCCACCTTTTATCGTACTTTGCATTCTCTTGGGAATCTTCCCTTTCTTGCATATTCCTCCGTTTTTCAGCAAATTCATCTGATTTTAGTCTTAACTGTTTCCCGACTGATATCCATTTTGATAGTTTCGGGCCTTTTCAGTCCCAGAATTGATTTTTACCCTAATAATCTTCCCCGTGAATATTTTTAATTCCTGATTTCTCATTGAATTCCCAGCCTTGATAGGTTTTGTTATGTGCAGTTATTCTGCTGCCAATAAAAATGACGCGATTTTTATCATGGAAACCGGAGAAGGGCTTTCTGTCACCTGAAGTTTTGTCTAGGAGGATTGATTGCAATGTTATGTTCTGAGGGAAAATCTCCCTGACACTTTCCAGGGTCTTTACGTGGAACCTGTTTGTTTCCTGGGGGTTTTGGGCAAATTTTTGGGTTTTGGGGGTTTAACTCGGTTTTTTAGGTGATAAAATGAAAATTCTCCGAAAAGTTTCGACCCACCCTAAAGATTTGGTTTTTCCGGCCCTGAGGCCTGCATTTTGGAACCCCTTTTTTAAAGGGGGTTGGGTGCATTAGGAAAAGGAGGGGAATGCTTGGGTGGAATCCTGTTTTTGTTTTTTATATGGGACGGGCACGGTATGTCTTGGGTGGGAAAACAAGGTTTTTCCCCCGGGTTCCCGGGGAATTTTTCTTGAAAATCCCGTTTTTCTGTTTTTTAAAAAATTCCAAAATTTTTTTTTTTAGCAAAAAAATTTTTTGCCTCCTGGTGGATCAGAGCCTGATCAACCAGGCTGTTACTGCTGGCTGCACGCAAACCAACGTACGAGCCACAGCCCGGCTGATCAGGAACCGACTTTAGGTGCTTGTCCAGTGCCAGCTTGAAGACTGCCAGGGGTCTGTTGGTAATCCCCCTTATGTATGCTGGGAGGCAGTTGAACAGTCTCGGGCCCCTGACACTTATTGTATGGTCTCTTAACGTGCTAGTGACACCCCTGCTTTTCATTGGGGGGATGTTGCATCGTCTGCCAAGTCTTTTGCTTTCGTAGTGAGTGATTTTCGTGTGCAAGTTCGGTACTAGTCCCTCTAGGATTTTCCAGGTGTATATAATCATGTATCTCTCCCGCCTGCGTTCCAGGGAATACAGGTTCAGGAACCTCAAGCGCTCCCAGTAATTGAGGTGTTTTATCTCCGTTATGCACGCCGTGAAGGTTCTCTGTACATTTTCTAGGTCAGCAATTTCTCCTGCCTTGAAAGGTGCTGTTAGTGTGCAGCAATATTCCAGCCTTGATAGAACAAGTGACCTGAAGAGTGTCATCATGGGCTTGGCATCCCTAGTTTTGAAGGTTCTCATTATCCATCCTGTCATTTTTCTAGCAGATGCGATCGATACAATGTTATGGTCCTTGAAGGTGAGATCCTCCGACATGATCACTCCCAGGTCTTTGACGTTGGTGTTTCGCTCTATTTTGTGGCCAGAATTTGTTTTGTACTCTGATGAAGATTTAATTTCCTCGTGTTTACCATATCTGAGTAATTGAAATTTCTCATCGTTGAACTTCATATTGTTTTCTGCAGCCCACTGAAAGATTTGGTTGATGTCCGCCTGGAGCCTTGCAGTGTCTGCAATGGAAAACACTGTCACGCAGATTCGGGTGTCATCTGCAAAGGAAGACACGGTGCTGTGGCTGACATCCTTGTCTATGTCAGATATGAGGATGAGGAACAAGATGGGAGCGAGTACTGTGCCTTGTGGAACAGAGCTTTTCACCGTGCCTTCCTCGGACTTTACTCTGTTGAATACTACTCTCTGTGTTCTGTTAGTGAGGAAATTATAGATCCATCGACCAACTTTTCCTGTTATTCCTTTAGCACGCATTTTGTGCGCTATTACGCCATGGTCACACTTGTCGAAGGCTTTTGCAAAGTCTGTATATATTACATCTGCATTCTTTTTATCTTCTAGTGCATCTAGGACCTTGTCGTAGTGACCCAATAGTTGAGACAGACAGGAGCGACCTGCTCAAAACCCATGCTGCCCTGGGTTGTGTAACTGATGGGTTTCTAGATGGGTGGCGATCTTGCTTCTCAGGACCCTTTCAAAGATTTTTATGATATGGGATGTTAGTGCTATTGGTCTGTAGTTCTTTGCTGTTGCTTTACTGCCCCCTTTGTGGAGTGGGGCTATGTCTGTTGCTTTTAGTAACTGTGGGACGACCCCCGTGTCCATGCTCCCTCTCCATAGGATGGTAAAGGCTCGTGTTAGGGGCTTCTTGCAGTTCTTGATGAACACGGAGTTCCATGAGTCTGGCCCTGGGGCAGAGTGCATGAGCATATCATTTATCACCTGTTCGAAGTCATTTGGCGTCAGGATAACATCAGATAGGCTTGTGTTAACCAAATTCTGTGGCTCTCTCATAAAAAAATCATTTTGATCTTCGACTCTCAGTCTGGTTAGTGGCTTGCTAAAAACTGAGTCATATTGGGACTTGAGTAGCTCACTCATTTCCTTGCTGTCATCTGTGTAGGACCCATCTTGTTCAAGTAAGGGCCCAATACTGGACGTTGTTCTCTACTTTGATTTGGCATAGGAGAAGAAATACTTTGGGTTTCTTTCGATTTCATTTACGGCTTTTAGTTCTTCCCGCGATTCCTGACTCCTATAAGATTCCTTTAGCTTAAGTTCGATGTTTGCTATTTCTCTGACCAGTGTCTCCCTACGCATTTCAGATAGATTGACCTCTTTTAGCCGCTCTGTTATTCTTTTCCGTCGCCTGTAAAGAGTGCGCCTGTCTCTTTCTATTTTACATCTACTCCTTTTTCTTAGAGGAATAAGTCTTGTGCATACATCGAGTGCCACCAAGTTAATCTGTTCTAGGCGTAAGTTGGGGTCTGTGTTGCTTAGTATATCTTCCCAGCTTATATCGGTTAGGACTTGGTTTACTTGGTCCCACTTTATGTTTTTGTTATTGAAGTTGAATTTGGTGAATGCTCCCTCTTGACTAATCTCATTTTGTCGGTCTGGGGCTCTGCGCATACATGTCTGAACCTCATTATGTTGTGATCTGAGTATATTGTTTTTGATATGGTGACATTTCTTATCAGATCATCATTGTTAGTGAAGATGAGGTCTAGTGTATTCTCCATTCTAGTAGGCTCTATTATTTGCTGGTTTAAATTGAATTTTGTGCAGAGATTTAAAAGCTCGTGTGAGTGTGAGTTTTCATCAGAGCTGCCTCCTGGTGTTATTACTGCAACAATATTATTTGCTATATTCCTCCATTTTAGGTGCCTTAAGTTGAAATCCCCCAGGAGCAAGATGTTGGGTGCAGGAGCTGGAAGATTTTCCAGACAGTGGTCAATTTTTAACAGCTGTTCCTGGAATTGCTGGGATGTTGCATCCGGAGGCTTGTAGACTACCACAATGACTAGGTTTTGGTTCTCGACCTTTACTGCTAAAACTTCCACTACATCATTTGAGGCATTAAGTAGTTTTGTGCAAACAAGTGACTCTGCAATGTACAGGCCAACCCCTCCCTCCTTTTGCCTGTTCACTCTGTCACATCTGTATAGGTTGTAACCTAAATTTCATTTTTCGTTGTTTTAAATGATCCTTATGTGGGTTCATTTGAAAGCCGCGAACATTGCCTTTTGCCTCTGAAGCAGTCCACGGATGAAAGGTTATTTTGTGTTTGTTGCTGGCATTTCGACCTGTATATGTTGAATGAGATAGATTGTTTGGGATATGGTGGACATTTCTTGGTATCTTTGTGGGGGGATTTTTTTTGTAGGCTTAGTATTTCTGGTTTAAATTGTTGTTGGAGTTAAGGTGGCATGGACTGTGTTTCCCATCAGAGATGCCTTTGGTGTTATTTATGTACAATTTTTGCCTATTTCCTCCAGTTTTAGTGTTAAGTTGAAATCCCCCAAAAAAATGTTGGGTGAGGGCTTGGAGATTTCCAAAGGGTTTTTTCATGTTCCTGGAATTGGTTGGATTTGATGGGGCTTGTGCCCCATGACTGGTTTGTTCTGGGACCTTTATGCTTAAACCCTTCCATACTATTGAGGTTAACAGTTTTGGGGTGAAAAAAACTCTACAATGAAGGGCAGCTCCCCTGCATTTTGCCTGTTTCATCTGGGCACATTTGTCTGGGGTTGGGTAATAGTTAAATTTCGTTCCTATTTCTTTTTTCCGGGAAAGCCCAAATGTCTTGCCTACCAAGCAGTAGGTGAAAGGTTTGGTTTGTTTGTTGGGTTTCTGGACTGTTATTTGCAATGTTGGTGCATGTTTACTGTTTTATTTTTTTTTCCCAAATGAGCTCCGCCATTGTTTTTGGAGTAGGATATGTGATCCACCCAGATTGACTAGTTGAGTCTCAATTTCTGCTATTTCCTGCCAGTTTTTTTTTGGGCACTATTCGTTTGACTGGCTGTGGCTACCCAGGTTTTCCCACTGATGGTATTTTTTGTCCCCTTATGGTGTGTCATTTAAATATAGCTTCCCTTTCCTGCAAAAATAATTTCAACGGGACAAAACTTCAGGTGGGATTTCATTTATCCTTTTGCACCAGGGACGGCACTTCAGGGTGGTCACATTACGTCTCCCAGATTTCCGCAATCTCCCAATACTATCATTATGTCCCAGGGCTGGGTCTCCGCTTCCCATGTATTCTGGACAGTATTCCAGTTGTGCCCCTTTACTGTCTCATTCCTATCAGCCCTTTATGACCAACATGGAGCTCCCACCAGGTTTTTTTTGGGAATACATGGCCAGTATTGCTAGGGAGTACCTTTTGCTCCAGTATTTTTGTTTGCAATATTGGTTTTAGTTGAAAGTTTCCCCCACTACGGCTTTGTCCCTATGAAAGTCATTTTATGCATCCTTCCTGTTAATACCCTCGGATTTAGTCCACAAATTTATCTCCCTTTGGGCATACCAAGGACACACCTTCCAGTTTACATTACTGTTGGTAGCAGTTCTGAACTTCACAACTGGCTCGGACAGAAATTTCCAGCTTTACCATTTTGGAAGCCCGTTGTTTCATTTATGTAGACACACCTCAGCTTCCATTATGTTCCGGAAGCTTCAGAATTTACTGACTTCCAGACTCAACCTCCTGCTTATCTGTTAATAATACTCCAAGTATAAGCGTCTAGCCTAATCTGTATTTCTCTTTGTAAAACTTCCAGGTTTTATAACAGGAGTTACCTGGTAATGTTGGGAATTTTAGTGTTTTCCCTTTCATACCTAAAACACTTCCCTGTAACTGCTTGTGCTAGTCTGGATCTGCCAAGGGGCTGCACCTTTAAAAGGCATTTACCTGGTGGAGCCTTTGTTTGCTTTAAGACTGCACAGTAGCTCTGTTGAATGGTTGCTCTGTAATTCACTGAAACCTTTGTACTCTGGTATACACCTCTTTATGTAAAATTGCACCTGTAGTTGCTGGTGCACTGTACTCTTTAAGACTGCACCTGGGTGTTAGGGTATGTAGGCTTCATGCCTAAGACTGCACCTGTAGCGTGCAGGTGCAGCTGCACTGCCTAAGACTGCACCTGTAGCGTGCTGGTGCAGCTTCTCTGCCTAAGACTGCACCTGTAGCCTGCTGGTGCAGTGCTCTGCCTAAGACTGCCCTGTAGCCTGCTGGTGCACCTGCTTTGCCTAAATGCACCTGTAGCTGCTGGTGCAGCTGCTCTGCCTAAGACTGCACCTGTACCCGTGTGGTGCAGCTGCTCTGCCTAAGACTGCACCTGTAGCGTGCTGGTGCAGCTGCTCTGCCTAAGACTGCACCTGTAGCCTGCTGGTGCAGCTGCTCTGCCTAAGACTGCACCTGTAGCCTGCTGGTGCAGCTGCTCTGCCTAAGACTGCACCTGTAGCCTGCTGGTGCAGCTGCTCTGCCTAAGACTGCACCTGTAGCGTGCTGGTGCTGCTGCTCTGCCTAAGACTGCACCTGTAGCGTGCTGGTGCTGCTGCTCTGCCTAAGACTGCACCTGTAACCTGCTGGTGCAGCTGCTCTGCCGGGACACCAAAACTGCGCAGTAAAGTTAATGATCATTGACCAGCAAATCCAAGACAATTTCCATGGAATTATATTTTATGTGGTAATGTAAATATGTAATTTAATTTGTTTTATCCCACTGTTTCTTAAATGACTCAATAAAAAACATTATTAATGCAGTAGACAGTCATTTAGCACGAGTTTATTTAGCACGATTTGGGTATAGCATGACTGAAGAATTGCGGCACAATTTTATATAACACGTCGTGTGATGAATTTAACATGGTTCAGTTTACGGGAAGGAAAAAAAAAAACTTCCCTTTTCCTTAAGCTGCCGCCATGTTGTGGTTCATCTGGGGAGACCTCCCCCCATCCCCCACCCCCCCCCGACACCACCCCACCATCCCAGTATTCAGTATACTTCATACGTGTCCAGTCCAACTTCTCTGCTACAAGCTTGTGATTGTTAATTGTATTTTGATCTTTTAATTGCTATATCTTGTATCTGGCAAGCAATCATGACACCCAGTAAGCAGACCAGTGTTGCTCAAAGTGGCAGGAAAATGTGTACATATTTATGTCTTAGAATTAGCGAAGGAAACAAAGATATTACACAAGACATAACCTGTGGCCTTAATGAAGTGTTACTTTGATCACTTAAAAAGAGGTAAACCTAAGTTTGTGTGACTGAATGATTTACTGAATGACTGACTGAATGACTGACTGAATGACTGACTGAATGACTGACTGACTGAATGACTTACTTACTCAATGACTGACTGAATGACTGACTGAATGATTGACTGACTGAATGACTGACTTACTCAATGACTGACTGAATGACTGACTGAATGACTGACTGAATGACTGACTTACTCAATGGACTGAATGATGATGATGACTGACTGAATGACTGACTGACTGAATGACTGACTTACTGAATGACTGACTTACTGACTTACTGAATGACTGACTTACTGAATGACTGACTTACTGAATGACTTGATTGACTTACTGAACGACTTGACTGGCTTTTTGAACGACTTGACTGACTTACTGAACGATTTGACTGAATTACTGAATGACTTGACTGACTTACTGAATGACTTGACTGACTTAATGAACGATTTAATTGATTTACTGAATGACTTGACTGACTTAATGAATGACTTGAGACTTACTGAATCATTTGACTGACTTACTGAATCACTTGACTGTCTTACTGAATCACTTGACTGACTTACTAAACGACTTGACTGACTTACTGAATGACTTGACTGACTTAATAAATGACTTGAGACTTACTGAAGCATTTGACTGACTTACTGAATGACTTGACTGAATGACTTAAAGTTAGACACTCCAGTACAACCATCAACTTCAGTACCAGAACCTCTACCATCCACCTCAGCCCAGTAGGACCACAACATAACTCTCCACTCTCTTCACAATCATCCACAAACACCAGCATCCACAATTTAAGGTGAGAAATATTATTATTTCTGTTACATTTGTAGTCTTAAACAGTAAACACAACATAATACATCACAACAATGAACTACAATTACATATTCACTTTTATTTTCATAAGATGTGGAGGCCTAAAAAAAGTTGTTTCGCTTTTTCGGGGCTCTCGGGAACGTAACCCTATTTTTCCCATAAGTTCTTCAGTTCATCTTACACGTTTCGCTCTCCAGGAGCTTTGCCAAGCTGTTACAAACAGTACATGGACACAGAGGGTATATATTATAGGCTCAGAGTGAGGTGCAATTCTAGTGGTAGTAGTAGTAGTAGTAGTAGTAGTAGTAGTAGTAGTAGTAGTAGTAGTAGTAGTAGTAGTAGTAATACAATATGTTAGAACAATTAACTTGCACATGAGTAAAAGGATATAAAAGCTATTATTTGAAATATTTGTCTAACCTATTTTTATGTTTCCCAAGTAACAGCTTTTATATCCTTTTACTCATGTGCAAGTTAATTGTTCTAACATATTGTATTACTACTACTACTACTACTACTACTACTACTACTACTACCACTACTACTACTACTACTACTACTACTACTACTACTACTACCACTAGTATTGCACCTCTCTCTGAGCCTATATATACCCTCTGTGTCCATGTACTGTTTGTAACGTCTTGACAAAGCTCCTGGAGAGCGAAACGTTGCCACAATAAAATGTCACATTAGTTGCACTTGTGTCCTTCTACTTTACATACTTGCCATCTGTTTCCCCAAGCTGATATAGCTCTTAGCTGGTGGTTGATACAGCTTAGAGCAGCTGGTATTTCTTCTCTTGGATAAGTGAATGTCAGTGTACAGTCATCTGCATGGGATTTTTGGGATGAGATGAAGAAGGCCATTGAAGTAGACATTCCATAACAATGGTCCCAGCACACTTCCTTGTGGAACACTTACTCCAGTTGGATGTCTTGCTGATTCCATTCCATTGAGAACTACCCTTAGAGATCTACTATGAAGGTAATCACAGAGGAGTCATAGCGTAGAGCCTGCAATTCCTAGAGATTGCAGTTTTGTTAAGAGGCCCTGGTGCCACAACTGGTCGAAAGCATCAGCAATGTTCAGTGCTACCACACAGATGTCTTTGGATTCATCCAGTGACTGGTGCCACTTAGTAGAGAGGTTTAGCAACAGATCAGCAGCAGAGTAACCTTTCCTGAAACCATATTGACTGTCACAAAGTAGTGAGTGGTAGTCAAAAAACTCTGTCATTTGTCTTGAGATTATTGTCTCAAGGATCTTGACAGGAGTGACACTGGTCTGTAGTCGCTGATTTCTGCTCTGCTCTTCTTTTTGTGAACAGGGACTACATTTGCCTCTTTCCACAGAGAAGGCCATTTACACTGTGCTAGGCAGTGCTGAAAGATGCGAGTTAGATGTGCTGATAGTTGGTCTGCACATCTTCCCAGCAATCTTGGGCTCAACTTGTCTGGGCCAACAGGCTTTTCTTGGTCAAGCGATTTAAGAAGGAAATACACCTCCTCCTGCCTTATTGTCACCACTGATAGTTTTGACACAGTTCTTGCAACTAGCCAAGGAGGGTCCCTTGCTGGATCAGGAACTTGCATTTTGGTAGCAAAGTGCTCGGCAAAGAGGTCCGCCTTCTCTTGACTACTAGTAGAGGTGGTTCAGCGCTGTATAGCCCTTCTGGCTTAGCGCTTCTTTCTTGATTATAATAATAATAGTAGAGGTGGTCCCATCCTGTCGATTTAGAGGTGAAATGAGTTCATCAGGCAGATAACCTTGTATGTCCTTGACCAGGGACCACCATGTTTTGGAGCCTACTCTACCTGATGCTAGCTTTCTCTCTCTCTCTCTCTCTCTCTCTCTCTCTCCTCTCTCTCACACACACTGATAGAAATTAGGAAGGCTAATACTTACCACCCTTTTGGTCAGATGTGGATGGAGTGAGGAGGGTGAGGAAGCTCAGAGCAACAATTACGAGCAACAATGTTGTATCCATCTTCAGACTCCTGGCCAGCTAGCCTCCACCTCCACCACCAACATAACTCACTTCATCCCGTTTCACTTCCACTGTAATAGAATTTCTTTGATTCCTCTTCATTTACTTAAACCTGATTTTTGTTATAGTATCAATTCATATTTCTATTCTTTTTTATTTATCTAAGGTTTATAATTAACATTTCGAGCATCTCATGTTCCTGTTTTAAGGAATATTAATGATTGTTTCCTGGTTCCAAGTGAGACTTGTTCTTATTTTTATGTCTCATCTAACCTGCTTGAAATCAAGAAGAATATATACACTGGGTAGACACTGTTTATTTTAATCTAATTTTAAGACCTGAGGAATTCTTGACAGGTCGACAAGTAACATGAAGCCTCAATAACTCCTTGAGACTTTAATTTATATTTACCCATCTTCTTAGAAGCCTATATACACTCATTGACTCTATAATTTATATAGTTTACAATAGGTATTTTTTAGAACTTAGTATTTTCTGTAATTAACAAAAAGAGATATATTTTTCTTTTAACCCAACTGTTATTTATCTTGAATGAAACTGAAAATTGTCCAGTTGTCACTTGTTCATTATTATATATTAATAAGTCTAAATCGAAGATTTTAACAAACACCACCACTATATCAGGGAAAATTTGGTAAGAGAATTTGCATTTCTTTATCCAGTTTCTGGAATTCTTAATGATGTCACTGTCTTCTCATTAACTGTTATCCTGAAGTCAATTTCTTCTTTCATTTGTTTCTTTGAAGTGTAGAAGTTGTCTTCAAAACATCTTGTTCCTAACAGGAAAGAAAAGCAAATATTATTTATTAGTATTAATATATTATTATTAGTAATAATAGTAGTATTAGTAGTAATATTTTAAGCTGTAATAGCAGTAGTAGCAGTTGCACTAGTAATACTAGTAGCAGTAGTAGCCGTTCAAATCAATTATACATGTGAAGTTATATAACCTGCTGTACTCTTAACACACATCACATATAACGAACATCCACATAAAAACTGAACTATGTATCCCTTAACTGTTCTTAGTAAAATAATTATATTTATAATGCTTACTTCTTCTAAGTTATTTAAAAAAAGAGGTGGGAAATGTCTGAAGACCTGGGAAATGTCTGAAGACTTGGGAAATGTCTGAAGGCCTAGGAAATGTCTGAAGACCTGGGAAATGTCTGAAGACCTGGGAAATGTCTGAAGACCTAGGAAATGTTTGAAGACCTGGGAAATGTTTGAAGACCTGGGAAATGTTTGAAGACCTGGGAAATGTTTGAAGACCTGGGAAATGTTTGAAGACCTGGGAAATGTTTGAAGACCTGGGAAATGTTTGAAGACCTGGGAAATGTTTGAAGACCTGGGAAATGTCTGAAGACCTGGGAAATGTCTGAAGACCTGGGAAATGTCTGAAGACCTGGGAAATGTCTGAAGACTGGGAAATGTCTGAAGACCTGGGAAATGTCTGAAGACCTGGGAAATGTCTGAAGACCTGGGAAATGTCTGAAGACCTGGGAAATGTCTGAAGACCTGGGAAATGTTTGAAGACCTGGGAAATGTTTGAAGACCTGGGAAATGTTTGAAGACCTGGGAAATGTCTGAAGACCTGGGAAATGTATGAAGACCTGGGAAATGTCTGAAGACCTGGGAAATGTCTGAAGACTTGGGAAATGTCTGAAGACTTGGGAAATGTCTGAAGACTTAAGAAATGTCTGAAGACTTGGGAAATGTCTGAAGACCTGGGAAATGTCTGAAGACTTGGGAAATGTCTGAAGACCTGGGAAATGTCTGAAGACTTGGGAAATGTCTGAAGACTTGGGAAATATCTGAAGATCTGGGAAATGTCTTAAGACCTGGGAAATGTCTGAAGACTTAAGAAATGTCTGAAGACCTGGGAAATGTCTGAAGACCTGGGAAATGTCTGAAGACCTGGGAAATTCATGATCACCTGGGAAATGCATGAAACCCTGGGAAATGCATGAAGCCCTGGGAAATGCATGAAGACCTGGGAAATGACTGAAAACTTGGGAAATGCATGAAGACCCGGGAAATGATTGAAGGCCTGGGAAATGCATGAAGACCTGGGAAATGCTTGAAGAGGTGGGAAATGAAAAGGTGTGGAATGTATGAACAATAATTTTCCTAATTTCCAAGATTATAAATTATAGTTTAGCAAATCAATGTTTTAATATTTCTAGCTAGTAATAGTGCAACTTAAAATTAAAGTTAAGAATATGTTACTTATAATGTGCAACATTATAACTAGTAATGTTATAACTAGTAATATTATAACTAATAATGTTATAACTAGTAATATTATAACTAGTAATATTAGTTTGGAACCTTAACATTATTTTCATTATAACTGAAAAGACAAAATAGAAAATGCTAAAATACCTATAACTAAACATTATCTTATTATTATTATTATTATTATTATTATTATTATTATTATTATTATTATTATTATTATTATTTATTATTATTATTATTATTATTATTATTATTTTTATTATAGAGCTACAAGCTATAATCATGCATTAATTATAGCCTAACATAGACAACAGTGTATGAAAATCAATCTTGAAGAAAAAATCTAAAAGAGAGAATTAGATTTTTCATGAAATATATTTATTTTAATTTTTTTCATATTATGTTGCATATTATTGCTAAATGACGTAAATATTTATATTGATCAACTAACTCATGGTGGTTTAAAATATATAATATATATATATATATATATATATATATATATATAATATATATATATATATATATATATATATATATATATATAAAGTAGTGATGAATGCGGCTGAGCGGTCTCTGCGGCTGAGTGGCTCGGGGCTGAGTGGCTCCCTTTCCTGAGTGGACTCCCACTACCCCCCACCCACGACCCCCACCCACGACCCCCACCCACGCCCCCACCCACGACCTCCACCCATGACCCCACCCACGACCCCCACCCATGACCCCACCCACGACCCCCACCATGACCCCACCCATGACCCCACCCACGACCCCCACCCACGACTCCCACCCACGACCCCCACCCACGATCCCCAGGAGCTGAGTGGCTCCTCCTGAAAAGGGCTGCGGCTGAGCGGTCTCCTTTTCACACCTTTATCCCTCGTCGGGATAAAACATCTCTAGGTGATATACGGATGAATAAGGAAGGATGCTTCAGGGTTGATGTGGATGAGAAATATGATATGTAGCATAGGTGAGAAATGATAAATGTGGTATGAATATTTAGTTTGAAAGAAAATGTGTAAAACAGTTTTATTTTTTGATGATTATAACAAATTTGGTGGGTAAATTGTATTAATATTTTTAGTTGATGAATAGTTTACATGAACTTAGTAAAGTGATTGTGTATTAGTTGGAGGTGTGTGACTTAGTTCTGGTAATGTCTCATGACATGGTAAATTTTTTTGTGCTTATGTCTTATATTTATTGTCAATATGTCAAGTATAGGTTTTGGTGTATGTCTTAGTTATGATGTGTATGTCTTAGTTGGAGGTGAATGTCTTAGATTTGGTGTGTATGTCTCATGTCTTAAATTTGTGATTGAAATGTATAAGTTGTGGGTGTGTGTGTATTATTTTTTTTTTGGTGATGGGTGATATGTTATAGTGCTCATGTTATGTTATAGATGTTGGTGGAAGTGTCGTGGTATTTTTTGTGTATGTCTTATTTTTGTGCGAATGTTTAAAAAAATAAGTGTTTTCTGTGATATTAGTGATTTTTGAGGTAAGTGAACATGGGTGATTGTTGTTGTTGGTTGTCTTAGATTTATGTGTGTACAAGATATGTTTTCAGTTGATGGTGATCATGTACTAAGTGTCTGTGTATTAGGTTTGTGTTCAAGTTTATCTTTTTTTTTGCGCCCATGGGGAGGGAGTTCTTGGTTATAGTGATTTGAGGGAATTTCTATAAAATGGGTGTTAGCTGGTGATGCTAAACTTAGTTTCTGGTGATTTTGATGGTGTTTTGGTAGTATTCAGTGGTGGTTTGGTAGTAATCAGTAGTGTTTTGGGAGTATTCAGAGGTGTTTGATGGTGTTTTTGAAGGTGATCAAATGATGTGCAGAGTATTTTTGAAGATGTTCAGTGGTGTTGGGGACACAGTATGATTATGCTTTTAAGTCAATAATGAGAAAATATTTAAGTTAACAAGAAGAATACTGAGTTTTTTTTTTTTTTGCGCTCATATTATATCTTAGTTGGAGGTGAGTAGGATCGTTTTGGTTATAGTGATTTGAGAGGATTTGTGTGAAAATGGGGGTTAGTCTGTGATGTTGATCTTAGTTTATGGTGATTTTGGTGGTGTTTTGACCATATTCAGTGGTGTTTTAGTAGTATTCAGTGGTGTATTTGGGAGTATTCAAATGGTGTTTGAGACTATTCAAAGGTGTTTTTAAAGGTGTTCAAATGATGTGCAAGAGTATTTATGAAGGAGTTCTGGGAGTATTCAGTGGTGATTTGGGGGTGTTCAAATGATGTTTTTGGAGTATTCAAAGGTAATTGATGGTGTTTTTGGTGTTGTTCAAAGTAAAGTGACTGAGTTAGTTTTGTGATACTGTTGTAAAAATCTGGAGAATGAGGGAGGAGTTTTGGGGATGAGTTGTAATTTAATGAAATAATATAAGTGTAGATAAATTAGAGATGTCAAATCTTATTTGGGAGTATTCAAAATGTTGTCTTGGAAATGTTTTAGTGTTGTTTGGAAATGTTCAAAGGTGCTTTTGTGAGTATTCAAATGATTTATGAGAGTGTTTTGAAGGTGTTCAAAGTAAAGTGAGGTGTGTGTGTGTGGTCATCACGTGACGTCACTGACATAGGGGGAAGTCGACAAGATTCAGCCTGTGTGTGAGGTCGTCGCGTGATGTCACTGACCGCCGAGTAAACACATGTGGGGTGACGTCACACTTGTTTAGACCTGTAGTAAGAGAAAGTACCATGCCCCATAGGAGGAGTTCATTTGAATGCTTACCCCTAGAGGGGGAATCCAAAAAACTTGATCCAAGGAGATGGAGTCTCTGTATTATCGAGAAAAACTTGATCCAAGGAGATGGAGGAGGAATGTTTGGGGTAGAAGTGGATGGTGGGGGAAATCTTTGTATTATTGATATAGAGAAAAACTTGATCCGAGGAGATCATAAGAATTTCGAAACCCCAGAGGGGGGAATCCAAAAAACTTGACCCGAGGAAGTGGAGCCTTTGTATTATCGAGAAAAACTTGATCCAAGGAGATGGAGGAGAAATACTTGGGGTGGAAGTGGGAGTCCATTTTGAATGCTTACCCCAGAGGGGGGAATCCAAAAAACTTGATCCGAGGAGATGGAGTCTTTGTATTATCGAGAAAAACTTTGATCCGAGGAGATGGAGATCATAAGAAATTAAAAAAAAAAATCGAAAAAATTTGGGATGGGGGTGAAAGTGGGAGGGGGAACCTCAAAAACTTGATCTGAGGAGATGGATACCACAAGAAAATGAAATTAAAAAAAAAATTCGAAAAAAATCGGGAAAAAATTCGGGGCGCGGGGGCGATCCGGACGACGCTGCAGAAGGCACTGCAGAAGGTGCGGGTGGGTGCGAGGGCGAGGGCGGGCGGGCGCGAGGGCGCAGCAGGCGGGCACATGGGGCGCAGGTGGGGGCATGGGTGGGGGGCTGAGGGCGAGGTGGTCGAGGGTGAGGTGGTCGAGGGTGAGGTGGTCGAGGGTGAGGTGGTCGAGGGTGAGGTGGTCGAGGGTGGGGGGTCGTGGGTGGGGATCGTGGGGGGGTCGTGGGGGGTCATGGGTGGGGGTCGTGGGTGTGGGTCGTGGGTGGGGGTCGTGGTTGAGGTCATTAGCATAAAGGTGTGAAAAGGGGACTGCTCAGCCATAGCCCTTTTCAAGAGGAGCCACTCAGCCCCTGGGGATCTTGGGTGGGGTCGTGGGTGGGGGTCGTGGGTGGGGTCATGGGTGGGGTCATGGGTGGGGGTCGTGGGTGGGGTCATGGGTGGGGGTCGTTGGTGGGGGCGTGGGTGGAGGTCGTGGGTGGGGGTCGTGGGTGGGGGGGTCGTGGGAGTCCGCTCAGGAAAGGGAGCCACTCAGCCCCGAACCACTCAGCCGCAGAGACCGCTCAGTCGCATTCATCACTACTTATAATATATATATATATATATATATATATATATATATATATATATATATATATATATATATATATATATATATATAATATATATATATATATATATATATATATATATATATATATATATATAATATATATATAAAATAATTAACAATGATATATTCAAAATCATAACTTTTAAAGCGGTGGAAGGGTAAGCCAGTGGAAGGCTTCGGTCAAATGAGCAAAAGCTCCAGCTGTGGGCCATCATATGACTAAGACTCGAGTCAGGAAACACATGTCCTGTTCCTGAGAAACCTTACCTAACATAACCTACAGTAGCTTATAATTAAGATTAGGACAATACCAAAATTTTTGCCCATACCTTTACTAATACCCAATTTTCGGATGATACCAATACTCTGTCTATATTCTTATTTTTAAAATTACGCTCTGTTCTAAATATAAGGGATACATATTTCAGAATGGGAACTGAATAATAGAAAGGTTAATTATTAAATAACTAAATTACCCTTGGATTTTATCTGTATAATCGGATAAAAACCAAGTTTTCCATTGGGTAATGGCAATTGATAGGATGGATAATGAGAACTTTCAAAACAAGGGATATCATGCCAGTGATGATCAGTTTAAGTTACTAGTTCTCTCAAGGCTGGATACTGCTGTACACTATCACCATTCAAGTTAGGTGGAATCACAGCTCTAGAGAATATACAGAAACTTTCACTACATGTATAAGTTCACTCCAGCACACTACCGGGAATGCTTGAAGTCTCTTGACCTCTACTTTTTGGAAAGTACATGAAAAAGATACATCATAATCTACACCTGTAATATTCCTAAGGGACTGATCCCAAATATACACATAGAAATCACTCCCTACGAAAGCAAAAGACTTAGCAAGCGGTGCAACTTCCTCCAAATGAAAAGCAGGGGTTTCAGGAGTACATTAAGAGAAAACGCAATAAATGTCCAGGGTCCAAGACTGTTCAACAGTCTCCCACTATACATAAGGGTAATTACCAATTGACCGCTGGCTGTCTTTAAGGGGAATCTAGACAGATGCCTAAAGTCAGTGACCGATCAGCCAGGCTGTAGTTCGTAGGTTGGGTTGCGTGTGGCCAGCAGTAACAACCTGACTTATCAAGCCCTGATCCACCGGGAACAAAATCAGTCGCACAGAAAGTAAGATGATACAATATTGTGATAACTGTACGAGTAGCATCTGCTCTACCACCAGATACGGCAATCAGGTGATTCATCGCTCAACCTGATCTCCACTGTTTTCCTTCAAGAACAGTGACTAAACACGAAGACAGTGGGAGTGAAGATAATAATGATCAGCTCGGGAGTCTTGCAGAAGTAGTTCTTACGTCTTCCTGACAATTTGCTTTTATGTTTTCTTACATACAAATCCGGAGTGACCAAGTTCTCAAGATCGAAACGTTTCAAAAACCTGGCCAAGTGTTCGCATTTTATGTCTTTTTCGAACAGGTAACACATACTCATCTTATAACCCTGAGTACTGCGTCATCAGTAGTACATTTTTCCTTATAGTTATCAAACAGCTTGCCTTAGTTGTTCCCACAAGTACCTGGTTATCCTTATATGATGACAGTTTTGCCATTTCTTGTTGTGGTCCAGATTGTTGACATGTAGCGACCACTTCCTATTACGCCACTAAATGCCTTGCTTACTGTGCCACATCACGTGGTTTCCAGTTTTCTATTGGGAAACGACTCTCAGTAACCTTCACATGACGCCCAGTCATCCCGCATAAAATTTTAAACGTAGTTTTCCAATTCCAATGTTGTATATGAATGGTAAACAATACCGACAAGAAGAAGAATTAGGCACATGTGTAAAATCAGGGTATCTTTATCTTTTGGGTATCTTTATCTTTAGGGTATCTTTATCTTTATCACTACAAATTCATGAACATAACGGGAAGACTGCAGAACTATAAACATAAATTCCTCAGCCTTGAAGTTGAAGACTACAGTGCTCTTCACCAACTCCAAGGCTGAGGGACTGTTTACCTCGTCTTTCATGTATAGTTCTACAGTTTTCCCATTATATTCTTGAATATATATGAAGCCAGTGATTGCGAAACATCTACACATAAAGATACCCAGATGTAGCAGGTGTATCTAATTATTCTTCTAATTCCAGTGTAATATATAGTTAAATTTCTTGTCCTTCTGTCTGCTTGTAGAAGGACAATAAATTTTCACATCACATCACTAAAAGTTTACCCTGACCTTCTCCAGGGTAAACTACGGAGACAAGGTGTATTCCCAAGCGTCCTAAACTACTCATAATAAACAGAATGCTATTCTTCGATTACATTATTGGCCGGGGTCTTGAGTTTGTACCCCGGGTGATATCCTGTATGCAGTTTACCGTAAGGCTTTTCCCCGTACAATGAGGGCTGATAATGTGCTAACACTGAAACTGGTGTTTGATAATGTTTTACATACGAAGTACAGTGGCCCTTATAGAGAGCTGGAAAATGTCCGAACAATGTAAGTCGGAGCGAACTATCATCAGACGTCTCATGTGGCAAGAATAGCAATGGCTAGTGGCCCGCTGTAGCATACTAATGCGCAGGAAGCTATGGAAACGCATCTGTGCAATAATAACATTTTACAAAATCCTTCTGAATGCATGTTAGACCTTGAGAAGGAAAGGATCGCGTTATCTGAGCTTTCCTGAAATGTTATATATATATTTTTTTATACATCCCTATGGCGATCACTCTGAAGCCCCATTATATGGATGACGGGGAAACTAAGTCAATTCGACTAGTTATTCATCAAAATAACCAGTAAAAAATTGTGTATGGAAGAGATGTTTCTCGTCTCTGGCATCGTGATGTTTGATGACGACCAACCAGAGAGGACCATGAGGCCTTGAAAAGTAAATTTAATAACTAAAAATAATTGTTTTTCACTTCAAAGGATGAATTATATTACTGATGTGTTGAGTGGAAGATAACTAATTATACCAGTAAATTAGACTTGTTTGAAGGTTATTGCCAGATTTCTTGAAGCCATTTGGGCTTTTACAATACTTCGTGGCCTCTTGTAATATACATTTACCTTTTAATCTCCATAATACTCCTGCATGCTGACGTCACAACATGCAGCAAGTTATGTAGGGTTACTAGATGTGTTGTCAGATCTTGATGATCTTGTGTCGTACATCTTCAACAACTACAAGAATTATTGGTAGTCAGGTAGTGGTGAGGAACATGTCAAAAGTGTTTTTGGGTAGATTCAGGTAAAAATTTTGTGTGGCACCAGTAAATGTCATAGAAAAGGCAATGGACAAATTCCCAGTCCCAAAGAACAGGAAAGAGGAGAAGCATATTTTGTGAAGGTAAATTTATATTTGCACCACTGGACAAGTTTATTCACTCTTATTGTTTCCTCACGAACCTTACGTGTCACCAAAGAATAAATGAGTGAGGTAAAAAGTTCCTGAACATTTTTGAGAATGTACAAGAGTTACTTACCAATGTTAAGTAAAAGGACACAAGTACAACTAATGCGACATTTTATTGTGGCAACGTGTCGCTTGATAAAGCTCCTGGAGAGCGAAACGTTACCACAATAAAATGTCGCATTAGTTGCACTTGTGTCCTTGTATTTAACATATTGTCCGCAATTCTACTACCATTAATAATTATCAGTGATCCACTGCAACAAGGATATTAGGAACATGGGTGTCGGTGCCTCATTGTTGCAGGAAATATCACGTCAACTACTACAAATGAGCTGCTTCCAGGATAAATTAAAATATCATCAGCATAACTTCACCACCAGAGAAAAAGGAGACTCTCACTTTGATGCTGGAAGTGCAACACTATATTATGTACTTCTTATTTGGTCACAGTCCACAGAGACCACAGTTTCTTGTATTTAATTTGCCTAATGAGGATTTCATGATGGAAGGGCCTTTACATACCAAGTGAGAGGATAGCAGTCGTTGCTGTTATAGTCGTAATGGGTGGGATTTAATACCCTCAGAAAGACCGTAACCTATCAAAGTAAACGCTGCTGACATACGCGTTTTCGAGCACACTGACAGAAACTCTTTGTTTCTCGTTGCCTGGAAGTTGTGCTGGCTGATGGAACTGTGACTCATGGTGGAACACTAAATGGAACTGTGACTCATTTTTGAACACTAAATGGAACTGTGACTCATGGTTGAACACTAAATGGAACTGTGGCTCATGGTTGAACACTAAATGGAACTGTGACTCATGGTGGAACACTAAATGGAACTGTGGCTCATGGTTGAACACTAAATGGAACTGTGACTCATGGTTGAACACTAAATGGAACTGTGGCTCATGGTTGAACACTAAATGGAACTGTGACTCATGGTGGAACACTAAATGGAACTGTGGCTCATGGTTGAACACTAAATGGAACTGTGACTCATGGTTGAACACTAAATGGAACTGTGGCTCATGGTTGAACACTAAATGGAACTGTGGCTCATGGTTGAAAACTAAATGGAACTGTGACTCATGGTTGCACACTAAATGGAACTGTGGCTCATGGTTGAACACTAAATGGAACTGTGACTCATGGTTGAACACTAAATGGAACTGTGACTCATGGTTGAACACTAAATGGAACTGTGACTCATGGTTGAACACTAAATGGAACTGTGGCTCATGGTTGAAAACTAAATGGAACTGTGACTCATGGTTGAACACTAAATGGAACTGTGACTCATGGTTGAACACTAAATGGAACTGTGGCTCATGGTTGCACACTAAATGGAACTGTGACTCATGGTTGCACACTAAATGGAACTGTGACTCATGGTTGCACACTAAATGGAACTGTGACTCATGGTTGAAAACTAAATGGAACTGTGACTCATGGTTGAAACACTAAAGGGAACTGTGACTCATGGTTGAACACTAAACAGAACTGTGACTCATGGTTGTACACTAAATGGAACTGTGACTCATGGTTGAAAACTAATTGGAACTGTGACTCATGGTTGAACACTAAATGGAACTGTGACTCATGGTTGAACACTAAATGGAACTGTGACTCATGGTTGCACACTAAATGGAACTGTGACTCATGGTTGAGCAGTAAATGGAACTGTGACTCATGGTTGTACACTAAATGGAACTGTGACTCACGGTTGCACACTAAATGAAACTGTGACTCATGATTGAACAATAAACTTCGATAATAAAGTGATACAGGTTAGGTGTGAGGTTCAGTGTTGATTCACTTGAACCAATCAGCTGGTTTTACATTTCTCTCCAGTGTCTGGTAGGGTGATGCTTATATCTTAGGCAAAGTAAGCAAGTGTCCTAGCACAATGTGCGTCCTGTGGCCGCCATTTTGGGAAGCACTGGTGACTCTTGCATTACTTTCTAATAGCCATAAAGTCATTTGGTGCATGGATAAGCTATCCATAGTTGGCGGAAGATTGGTAATGATTATTACTGTGTGTGTATCATTCATAAATCCTCATTATCTTCGACAACTATGCAAGAGTGAGGAATTGAGACACTTATGCAACATATGGAAGCCTTTATTGAGGAAACGTTTCGCCACACAGTGGCTTCATCAGTCCAATACAAATGAGAAGGGTGTAAGGAGAAGAGGAGTGTGAGGTAATCAGTCCCTCAACTTTGAGTCGATGTGTTCAGTCCATCAATCTTGTAGAAAGTACAGCATAGGGTCGTAGAAGTGGTTGATATACTGTAGTCAGGTGAGGCGAAGCAAGAGGATGACACCATTCATTACATATGCAAGGGTGATTTACAAATCGCCCATGTTATACTCTATGCCACTAATCTTTTTCTTCAAAGGAGACTACTTCTACAGTGTTGTATATCATGTTAGATACTTCTCGCCCTCCCCCAGACTATAATCAGTGGTCACTGATCTACAAAATAGTGACCTTCTTCCGATTTTTCTTACTTCTCATTCTTGAAAGCAAGAATTGGACTCTCTTTACACTTCATACTTCTTTTCCTTCTCTCATCACATGCCTTTTCCATTAACGAATAATTATTTATTTGTCACATCTATTTCAGCTGCTGAAATCTATATTCAACCTCTCCAGCGCCCACATTTTAATAATACATATTTTCACGAATACGTAGCTGGTTGTCACCTGACTGAGCTAGGACCATCCGACTTATACGCGTCACGCGGGACTAGTTTTAGAAAGTCGCACCGCTGACCGCTATTTTGATTACAAACAAATGAAAGCACAAGCTCTACGCGCTTTACGAGTAGTTGGTATGCTTTTGTTTGTACTTTATACTTAATCACTCCTATGAGTGCAGTAGATTAGGTTAAAATTACTAAGACAGTTGGATGTGTGTCGCAGGTTTACTTTGGGACACTCCTCTCTCTCTTTCTTGAGATTACGTGGAAGTTTCAAGCTAAGTCAGCGGGAGAGCATATTCTCTTGCCTCAGTGTTTATGCTCCACAGATTTAAAATTATTATTGTTATTATCAATTTTCAATCGTGTTTGGTGTACAGGAGTTTCATTCACGTAGTGGATGTTGGTAAGGTATTTCATTTTCGAGAAGCAGCTATCTCGGGTGGTCTTGTTTCATTCCATTAATTACCTTCAGCACTTATTACCTCCACTTGAAATTAAAGAATTGTTGAGTTAAACACTAGTGCAACACTTGGGTTTCTCTACTGAAGAAACGTTTGGCCATCCAGTGGACTGATTACATCGACTCCAGGCTGAGGGACTAATACCCTCAAGTTATTTTTCAACTTCCACCTTACTCAGTATTGTACTGAAGAAGCAACTGGCTGGCGAAACGTTTCCACAAGAACGAGACCCCAGTGTTGCACAAGTGTCTAACTCATTATGTTGTCGGTTCTCTGAACCATTTATTTACATTAAAGGCATGTTCCGTTGATAGTAGGCTAGTGTGGTATTTGGAAACGAACAACTGTATATCCCTCCTTCAGTTTAAACACAAAAGTGTCGTTGAATTATTGATTCTATAATTCGACTCGATCCGTACATTTGCAAGGTCAGTTCGGGTAGAATTTTTTAATAAAGCAACCAAAGAGGCTACTCTTATATCATCTCAAAATATTCATGACTGATCTACACTGTAGTGCCCAGATCAACAACAGCGTCTCTTCAGATTTTGTTCAAGCAGTAGGCATTCCACATTTACGTATTCTTAGCGAATTCTTCATTTGGTGTTGATGCTTTAACTTCAGTATTACCTCAGGAAATTTTGTCACTTTATTTGTGATGATTTTGCGTTTGGCTGAGTTGGTACAAATACTCACTAGCGTCCTCCTGCCTGCGGAGTTAGGTTAGGTAAGGTTCGTCAGGAAACAGGACAAATGTTTCCTGACACTGGTCTTAGTCAGATGATGACCCGCATTTGGAGCTTTTGGTCATCTGACCGAGGCCTTCCGCTGGCTTACCGGTCCACCCCTTTAAAAATTATGGTCATTTATAACCAGTCTACCTGCGGAGTGCAAGCGACTGAGAGTCTACTTAGGCTACATCACCTGACTTCAAGTTCTCAGTATTTAAAACGAACTTCATTATATGTACGAACTTCATTATATTTTCTAGGCGCCCTGTTACTCCCCGTGTCGTACACTTCCTGTGTGCTTCCCTAATTCCATGTAGCCAAAACGTCTAAAGTATTTTGCTTCTACTTTGTGTGATGAAAGCTACGCCTGAGAGCCTTAAAAGCGATGTCATAGCAATTTGATTTTACTAAACATTTTGTTGCACAGTACTTAGGGAGCCAATAGACGAGTTTTTCTTCGTCTTCACAAAATGCCCTTGGCTCTGTCTACACCTTTTATGTGGATCAGGTGTATTTATCTGCAATTACAGTTTTTTTAAGCTAAGCTTAAAGAAGTTAAGTAAAAGGACACAAATGCAGCTAATATGACATTTTATTTTGGCAACGTTTCGCTCTCCAGGAGCTTTTTCAAGCCGTAACGGCTTGAAAAAGTGAGAGTGAGAGAACCACTCTAGGTTGTGTGAGAGTAACAGAACTACTCTAGGTTCTGTGAGAGTGAAAAAACCACTCTAGGTTCTGTGAGAGCGATAGAACCGCTCTAGGTTCTGTGAGAGTGAACCACTCTAGGTTCTGTGAGAGTGAGAGAACCACTCTAGGTTCTGTGTAAGTGAGAGACCCACTCTAGCTTCTGTGTGAGAGAACTTCTCTAAGTTCTGTGTGAGAAAACCATTCTAGGTTCTGTGTGAGAGAACCACTCTGAGTTCTGTGAGAGTGAGAGAACCACTCTAGAAACTGTGAAGGAAAGAGAAGTATCTCAAGGGCATTGGAGAAGAGACGAATTATCAAGGAACTGAGACAAAGAAAAGTGCTGAAGAAAGTATAAATAACATTGATATAATGTTTATATCATCTGCAGTGTTAGTTAAATCTTATTATAAACATTAATAAGCAAACAAGACATTATATGGACAATGTTATTAACTCTGAGAATTAATCACAACATTAATAACCAAAATAATCATGACTTACAACCAGTTATTATAATTAAACTAAAGTGTTCTGTTTATATATAGACAAATTGGAATTTATTTTGTATTTCTTACAATTATATAGAAGTACCACAATAATTTCCCAGCTTACTGTCTAGAGGATAATCTTCCTTAGTTAAGACGCCTCTCGCCCACAACATAGAAAGTATAACTAAGTTTATTGGAAATATAAATCGCGAATATTATTTTCAGCACTGCGGTAATGTTATAATTATTTTCTTGGCTCTTCAGAGTTTAAAACCATCATCAGTGCTGGAATATTAAGGAACATATTCACAAGCAGAAGTATAGTGAACATAAATGTTTGATTAAAAACTGTAATATACTATATATGTATAAATATAGGTAAAGGACACCGCCCTCTCCTGACGTTACAAAATAGTAAGTAGATAATCTACTAACAAGCTCTTCAACGTAAGACAAAGTAGTTAATTAGCAAATTTGTCTGCTTTCAAAAACGTAAAACGTATAAAAATAAATAACGGAACCTCTGTACCAAGGAACAATACAAATTACTGACAGGCTTCCCATTAATTTTTAATCTGAGTCTAGTCACCCGCGCAGCAAGTATGGTCAACCTCACTAAGACAATACTGGAACACCCGCGCAGCAAGTATGGTCAACCTCACTAAGACAATACTGGAACACCCGCGCAGCAAGTATGGTCAACCTCACTAAGACAATACTGGAACACCCGCGCAGCAAGTATGGTCAACCTCACTAAGACAATACTGGAACACCCGCGCAGCAAGTATGGTCAACCTCACTAAGACAATACTGGAACACCCGCGCAGCAAGTATGGTCAACCTCACTAAGACAATACTGGAACACCCGCGCAGCAAGTATGGTCAACCTCTCTAAGACAATACTGGAACACCCGAGCAGCAAGTATGGTCAACCTCACTGAGACAATACTGGAACACCCGAGCAGCAAGTATGCTCAACCTCACTAAGACAATACTGGAACACCCGAGCAGCAAGTATGGTCAACCTCTCTAAGACAATACTGGAACACCCGAGCAACAAGTATGGTCAACCTCACTAAGACAATACTGGAACACCCGAGCAGCAAGTATGGTCAACCTCACTAAGACAATACTAGAACATCCGCGTAGCAAGTGTGGTAAACCTCACAAAGACAATACTGGAAAGCTTTCCACTGAATACCTGGAATACAGGAAGATATTTTCTATAAAGAAATACAGTACTAGCACTGTAGCAAGTGCTAAATTAGCCAAATTCTGATGGCATTTTAGCATGCAGTCCGCTGGCAGCAAAAGCTTGATTAATCACGTAGTAAAACATCAAGTCTAGATTCAGCCCGGAATTTCAGAATAAATGTATCGAAAAAAGTTACTTGTGTCACACAGAAATGACACAAGGCACCTATGGTTAATAATAATAATAATAATAATAATAATAATAATAATAATAATAATATTAATAATAATAATCATAATAATAATAATAATACCTAGGTACTAGGTTGGTAGACAACAACCACCCAGGGAGGTACTACCGTCCTGCCAAGTGAGTGTAAAACAGAAACCTGTAATTGTTGTACATGATGGTAGGATTGCTGGTGTTTTTTGTCTGTCTCATAAACATGCAAGGTTTCAGGTACGTCTTGCTACTTCTACTTACACTGAGGTCACACTACACATACATGTACAAGCATATATATACACTCCGCTGGGTTTTCTTCTTTTTTCTTACTAGTTCTTGTTCATGTTTATTTCCTCTTATCTCCATGAGACAGTGGAACAGAATTCTTCCTCCGTGCGCCATGCGTGTTGTAAGAGGCGACTAAAGTGCCGGGAGCAAGACGCTAGTAACACCTTCTCCTGTATATATTGCTAAAATTAAAAAGATCAAATTTTATTTTTGTTTTTGGGCCACCCTGCCTCGGTGGGTTTACCTGGAGTTTACCTGGAGAGAGTTCCGGGGGTCAACGCCCCCGCGGCCCGGTCTGTGACCAGGCCTCCTGGTGGATCAGAGCCTGATCAACCAGGCTGTTACTGCTGGCTGCACGCAATCCAACGTACGAGCCACAGCCCGGCTGTTCAGGTACCGACTTTAAGTGCTTGTCCAGTGCCAGCTTGAAGACTGCCAGGGGTCTGTTGGTAATCCCCCTTATGTATGCTGGAGGCAGTTGAACAGTCTGGGGCCCCTGACACTTATTGTATTGTCTCTTAAAGTGCTAGTGACACCCCTGCTTTTCATTGGGGAGATGTTGCATCGTCTGCCAAGTCTTTTGCTTTCGTTCTGAGTGATTTTCGTATGCAAGTTCGGTACTAGTCCCTCTAGGAGTCTAGGATTTTCCAGGTGTATATAATCACGTATCTCTCCCGCCTTCGTTCCAGGTAATACAGGTTCAGGAACTTCAAGCGCTCCCAGTAGTTGAGGTGTTTTATCTCCGTTATGCGCACCGTGAATGCTCTCTGTACGTTTTCTAGGTCAGCAATTTCACCTGCCTTGAAAGGTGCTGTTAGTGTGCAGCAATATTCCAGCCCAGATAGAACAAGTGACCTGAAGATTGTCATCATGGATTTTTTGCACCCCTAGTTTTGAAGGTTCTCATTATCTATCCTGTCATTTTTCTAGCAGATGCGATTGATACAATGTTATGGTCCTTGAAGGTGAGATCCTCCGACATCACTCCCAGGTCTTTGACGTTGGTTTTACGCTCTATTTTGTGGCCGGAATTTGTTTTGTACTCTGATGAAGTTTTAATTTCCTCGTGTTTACCATATCGGAGTAATTGAAGTTTCTCATCGTTGAACTTCATATTGTTTTCTGCAGCCCATTGAAAGATTTGGTTGATGTCCGCCTGGAGCCTTGCAGTGTCTGCAATGGAAGACACTGTCATGCAGATTCGGGTGTCATCTGCAAAGGAAGACACGGTGCTGTGGCTGACATCCTTGACTATGTCAGATATGAGGATGAGAAACAAGATGGGAGCGAGTACTGTGCCTTGTGGAACAGATCTTTTCACCGTAGCCGCCTCGGACTTTACTCTGTTGACTACTACTCTTTGTGTCCTGTTTGTGAGGAAATTATAGATCCATCTACCAACTTTTCCTGTTATTCCTTTAGCACGCATTTTGTGCGCTATTACGCCATGGTCACACTTGTTGAAGGCTTTTGCAAAGTCTGTATATATTACATCTGCATTCTTTTTGTCTTCTAATGCATCTAGGACCTTGTCGTAGTGATCCAATAGCTGAGACAGACAGGAGCGACCTGCTCAAAACCCATGTTGCCCTGGGTTGTGTAACTGATGGGTTTCTAGATGGGTGGCGATCTTGCTTCTCAGGACCCTTTCAAAGATTTTTATGATATGGGATGTTAGTGCTATCGATCTGTAGTTCTTTGCTATTGCTTTACTGCCCCCTTTGTGGAGTGGGGCTATGTCTGTTGTTTTTAGTAACTGTGGGACGACCCCTGTGTCCATGCTCCCTCTCCATAGGAAGGTAAAAGCTCGTGATAGGGGCTTCTTGCAGTTCTTGATGAACACGGAGTTCCATGAGTCTGGCCCTGGGGCAGAGTGCATGGGCATGTCATTTATCGCCTGTTCGAAGTCATTTGGCGTCAGGATAACATCAGATAGGCTTGTGTTAACCAGATTCTGTGGCTCTCTCATAAAAAAATTCATTTTGATTTTCGACTCTCAGTCTGGTTAGCGGCTTGCTAAAAGCTGAGTCATATTGGGACTTGAGTAGCTCACTCATTTCCTTGCTGTCATCTGTGTAGGACCCATCTTGTTTAAGTAGGGGCCCAATGCTGGACGTTGTTCTCGACTTTGATTTGGCATAGGAAAAGAAATACTTTGGGTTTCTTTCGATTTCATTTATGGCTTTTAGTTCTTCCCGCGATTCCTGACTCCTATAAGATTCCTTTAGCTTAAGTTCAATGTTTGCCATATCTCTGACCAGTGACTCCCTACGCATTTAAGATATATTGGCCTCTTTTAGCCGCTCTGTTATTCTTTTTCGTCGCCTGTAAAGGGAGCGCCTGTCTCTTTCTATTTTACATTTACTCCTTTTTCTTAAAGGAATAAGCCTTGAGCATACATCGAGTGCCACCGAGTTAATCTGTTAGTTGGGGTCTCTGTTGCTTAGTCTATCTTCCCAGCTTATATCGGTTAGGACTTGGTTTACTTGGTCCCACTTTATGTTTTTGTTACTGAAGTTGAATTTGGTGAAGGCTCCCTCGTGACTAATCTCATTATGTCGGTCTGGGGCTCCGCGCATACATGTATGAACCTCAATTATGTTGTGATCTGGGTATATTGTTTTTGATATGGTGACATTTCGTATCAGATCATCATTGTTAGTGAAGATGAGGTCTAGTGTATTCTCCAGTCTAGTAGGTTCTATTATTTGCTGGTTTAAGTTGAATTTTGTGCAGAGATTTAAAAGCTCGTGTGAGTGTGAGTTTTCATCAGAGCTGCCTCCTGGTGTTATCACTGCAACAACATTATTTGCTATATTCCTCCATTTTAGGTGCCTCAAGTTGAAATCCCCCAGGAGCAAGATGTTGGGGGCAGGAGCTGGCAGATTTTATAGACAGTGGTCAATTTTTAACAGCTGTTCCTGGAATTGCTGGGACGTTGCATCCGGAGGCTTGTAGACTACCACAATGACTAGGTTTTGGTTCTCGATCTTTACTGCTAAAACTTCCACTACATCATTTGAGGCATTAAGCAGTTCTGTGCAAACAAGTGACTCTGCAATGTACAGGCCAACCCCCCCCCCCACTCTGTCGCATCTGTATAGGTTGCAACCTGGGATCCATATTTCATTGTCCAAGTGATCCTTTATGTGGGTCTCTGTGAAAGCCGCAAACATTGCATTTGCCTCTGCAAGCAGTCCACGGATGAAAGGTATTTTGTTGTTCGTTGCTGGCTTTAGACCCTGTATATTTGCAAAGAAGACTGGTTGTATTGGTGGTACTGGGGGGGATTTTTTTTTCCGGCATTAGTATCTGTATCTGTTGGTTTGGAGTGGAGGCCATCGACTGTGGTTCCACTCCAGAAATGACTGGATTTGGCGTACGATTTCTGCCATTTCCTGCTAGTTTTTTTTCCTTCCTGGCACTAAAAAACCTCTCCCTCTTGATTGGCTGTGGCTACCCAGGTTTTCCCATGGCCTGGATGTTTTGTATCTTTTTGTCCCCTTTAGATGGTGTGCCTGGCAATTTAAGTTATAGCACAGTCTTTCCTGTACTGAAGAGGGACACATTTCAGGGTGAAAAAGCTTACAGGAAGGGAGTTTGCATTTTGCTGTTGTCATATGGGCACGGCATTTTCCAGGGTGGTCATAGTTGCACGTCCCATCTGTTTTTCCAGGTTTTCCCATGACCGCAGATACCAAGTGCATTGTATGTGCACAGGCTTGGTTTCCGTTTGCCTTGGGTTTCTGTGACTGTATTCCCTGTTGGTGCATGTTTACCTGTCTCTTTCCTATCCTCACTAATACTAACAATGGGGCTCTCACCAGTTGTTTTTGGTAATGTATCCTCACTAATGCTAGTGGAGTCCCCTTGTTTGCTATCTCCTGTGGTATTACTAGTTTGTAATATTGGTTTTAACTTGTCCTTGACTTCACTTGTTTCCCCACTACAGCTCCTGTCTCCCTCGAGGTCATTTATATGCATTCCCTCATGAGTACATTTACTGACTACCTGGACAGCATCTCCCATCCTCACCATTACTGTCTACCAGGGCAGCACCTCCAGACTTACAGTTTCTGACTACATGGCCAGCATCAAGGGCGTTACCATCCAGCCCAGACTTTTTATTTTCCCATCTGTTATAGAATGCTTGCAGGTTTTCTATGAAGGCTGCTTTGATGTTATCCTCTTTTAATACCAATGTGATTTTAGTCCACAGATTGATCTCGTTTGGGCATACCCAAAAACACTTCCCTGATTTAATACTGCTTGTAGCTAGTTCTTGGATATCTGCACAAGGGGCGTGACACCAATTTCCACAAAAATGACAATTTATCCATGTGGAAGCCCGTTTGTTTGATTATTGTAGACTACACAGCTTCATAATGATTTGAATGGTTGATTTACTGTAATTCTACTAGCAACCTCTTGAATACTCTATTAATAACCTCCTTAAAGTGAAGCTCTAGCTATTTGTATTTCTATTTCTGACTGTACTTGTATATTAGGACAGCTTACCGGTGTACGTTCCTGATTGAAATAATAATAATAATAATGACAATAATAATAATAATAATAATAATAATAATAATAATAATAATAATAATAATAATAATAATAATAATAATAATAATAATAATCTTGTCTCAAATATCTGAAGGCATTAAGGGTTTTTTGGGTTGCTGAATTCAGAAATGGAAGTAGATTTTTCGAACTGCCTCTTGTTTGTGAGATATTTTATACCTACCCTCAATTAGCAAGAAAATTAACGCGTGCATATATATGAGTACAGTGAATTTGCATATACAGACAGTTTTAATAAAGATTAGAAGTTTATTTTTAAATTATTTATTATTTAACGAAAGGAGTTGTATCAACAACGACCATGTGGTAATATTGTAGCCTTTAGCTTAGTAAAAGGACACAAGTACAACTAATGTAACATTTTATTGTGGCACAATAAAATGTTACATTATTTGCACTTGTGTCCTTTTACTTTACATAGTGTCGGTAATTCTACCAACAATATTATAACCTTTAGCTTGTTATTTTATTCCAGAGAAACATGAGTTCTTCAGGAGCTTGCTTTAATAATCCCAATGAATTTTGCTACATATGTGGCGAATACTCTTTGCAAAAACAAAGGGAAAATATCACAGAGTTGTAAAACAAGCTTTTCTTGCTTATTCTGGAGGGGAGCGTGGAGAAGACAAGTCTTGGGCTCCCCAATCGTTTTCAAAACCTGTGTAGAAATCTTACAACAGTGGAAAAACAGGAAAAGGAAAAGTTTAAACTTGGGTGTGCCTATGGTGTAGGATAGAAATGAAAAACCACCATGACCATTGTTATTTCTGTATGGTAAATGGGAAACGTTTCAATCGATACAAGAAAGTCATCCTGATTTGGAGTCAGCAAGGAGACCTGTGCCACACAGCGATGACGTTACCATACCAGTGGTTACAACACTGACTCACCTTCCATTGTCAGATGTTGAAGAAATTCAGGGTTTAGGATGTAATGCAGGTGATTGCAGTAGAAGTGAATATGAAATAAGCATGTCAATACCCAAGTAGTTCTCCCAAGAAGAACTTAATGATCTGATATGTGACTTTAGTCTCTCAAAGCAGACATCTGAAGTTTCAGCATCCAGAGTAAAAGAAAAGAACTGTCTACAACAAGAGGTTAAAATAACAGCTTATAGGATATGAGAGGTTGAACTCCTTCCTTAATTTAGCCAAGATGAGGGACTTGTATAATGCAATAACATCCCTTTACTTCTTCGAATGGAACTTGAATATCGACCAGGAGATTGGTGGCAGTTTATAGACAGATCCATTAGGAACTTGAAATATGTCTTACTGCACAGTGGTAACCAATATGCATCTCTCCCAGTTGCTTACTCAGCAAAACTTAAAGAAAATTACGATTATATCAACATGGTCTTGCAAAACATTTGCTAGCGACCTCGTGTTGATCTGAAGATGGTAAACTTCTGGCTTGGGCAATAGAGTGAATATACAAAGTGCCCTTGTTTCGTCAGTTTGTGGGACTGTAAGGCGAAGGAAGATCACTGGACACAAGTGACATGGCCTTCAAGAGAAAACATGACTGTATGTGCAGCAAACATCACATTTTCAGGGATAACATTATTCTGCCACCACTCCATATTAAGTTTTGGCTGATTCAGAAGTTCGTAAAGGCCCTGCACAAAAACAGCAATTGCTTCATAATGATTTGCAGCTCATTTCCTGGACTAAGCATGGAAAAACTGAATGTTGGAATCTATGATGACCAACATAGAATAAAATCGTACAAACAACATTTTCATATGCAGTAAATAGAGGTATTTGAATTATCTTATTATATATATTAACCTGTTATTATATGGGTCACCCCGATCCACAAAGGAGATCAAACAGACCTGAATAACTATAGACCAATATCTAGCTTACCTCTGCTCTCTAAACTCTTAGAAAAATTAATTCATAGGCAGATCTATTCCTCCGTCGTCTCCTACAACATACTCAACCACTGTCAGTTTGGATTCAGGACTAATAAAAACACGATTGATGCTATTATACACATGCTAGAACTAATATACACCACTCTCGAGAAAAAGAAAGTCCCATTGGAAATCTTCATTGATTTATGTAAAGCTTTTGATACAGTTGACCATGATTTGTTGCACATAAAATTAACACACTATGGTATAAGAGGGCACTCCCTCAACTACCTAAAGTCATACCTTCGCAACAGAAGCCAATATGTGTACACAAATGGAGCTAACTCTTCCACACAACCAATTACAGTCGGCGTCCCATAAGGAAGTGTCCTAGGCCCACTCCTCTTTCTCATTTACATCAATGACCTACCGAATGCATCACATCTACTCAAACCCACATTATTTGCAGATGACACTACATACGTGTTCTCTCAACCAAACGCAGTTATACTGGCCAACACTGTCAATGCTGAACTGTAGAAAATATCTACCTAGATAATGACTAATAAACTTACCCTGAATACTGACAAAACCTATTTTATTCAGTTTGGAAACACAGCTTCAAATGTTCCACTTGACATAACGCTAAACGGATCACCCATCACAAGACTCACAGAGGGAAAATTCCTATGAATCCACCTGACAGTAGCTTCAAATTTCAGACACAATACACAATTTATCTAAGAAGATCTCTATGACAGTAGGCATACTGTCAAAGATACAGTACTATGTTCCAAAATCAGCTCTCCTTGCACGGTATCACTCACTCATTTACCCTTACCTCACCTATGGAATTTGTGCAAGGAGATCAACAACATTAAATCACCTAAGATCACAAATAACCCAGCAAAAGGCTACAGTCAGAATGATAAATTCACACTCCAGACAGCATACTCCACCAATATTCATAAGTGTAAAACTACTCACCGTAAAGAACATCCATATTTATTCATGTGCCTACTACATACATACAACACTACACTCAAACATAAACCCTCCACTCAAACTTCTCCTCACCAACCTTAACAGGTCACACAACGATAACACAAGACACAGATCACTCTTTGATGTACCCCGTGTCCATATCTCACTGTGTAAAAACTCTATGCACATAAAGGGCCCAAAAATTTGGAATTCATTACCAGTGAATACCAAAGTAACCCAGTCTGTACATCAATTTAAGACTCTTCTCAAAAACCACTTACTCACCATAAACTAAATACTCAATACTTAACTTTACCTAAAAATCTCCCAATTACCTAAATCTCAAAACTTCAAAAATACATGCCCAAAGTTCATTACATTACTTAATACTTACTACTAGTAGCATTAATATCTGCCCAAAACAATACTGCCTTACACTCAACTGTAACATTCTCATATTGTAAATTACTTTCAACATTGTAATATTCCCAAAATATAATTTAAATAATTACTATGATATATACAGCCTATAAAATACTTTCAACTTGTCCCATTATAATATCCCCATATTGTAACTTGAGTAAACTTACTATTTGCTATATAGAAAAACAGATGTACAACTCTAACAAACTATGATCTATTTCTCTAGTATTAAGTAGTGTGTAAGCCATTAAAGTTAGTGTGGCCATAATGGCGTGACATGATAGTGGCTCTTTGAACTGCAACTCATTTTTGTAATTACATAATCACAATGTAAACGTACAAGGAAATAAAAATTTGTATTTGTATTTGTATAGAATGAAATGGTAGTATGTATTACATAAACTGACTTTGACCTGACCTACAAAATAATTTCAACGCAGTTAGTAAGTCAGCCTCGTCCCATCTATATATTTTTCACATCGTTTATGTTTTTCAATGGGATACCAAATTTATCAAAAATTAGAGCCAATCAAGCAAAACGGATAATATATTCGGAATTAGCAACACAAACTTGTCCTAAAATCGGTGTAATATCATAGGCCATAAAATGAGTTTTGGCCAGTGATATATGATAATAATAATAATAATAATAATAATAATAATAATAATAATAATAATAATAATAATAATAATAATAATAATTAATAATTATATATTATTATTATTATTATTATTATTATTATTATTATTATTATTATTATTATTATTATTATTATTATTTATAATAAAAGGGAAACGCTAATTGCATTGAAGTAATATATTACCTGGGACATAGAAGCAAATCATCTTTGATTCGAGTTAGGGGAGAGCTGATTAAACTCCCTGGATCAATAAACCTATGCTAGCACCACAGCACCCTACGTAACTATTAATAATATAAATGTTACTAGCTAGTTTGACCGACAGAATGTCAAAGGTAAAGTCAGCTGATGCAATGGTACGATTGATTATTCAGAGAGCTTGTACACAACTGCTTGAGTACTTGTCAATAAGCTGTCCCACACTTGTGGTTCACTGCTTTATATTACCTCTCGTCTTGGGGTTACTCAGTCACTGAGCGTGCACGTTATTGGCTGAGTGAATCTCCTCTCCATTTCTGAGTGGTTAGCCGCAGTATCTAAGGGAAACACTGATCCTTAGTCGCTCTACCGAGCAAGATGACTGAGCAGTATGAATGACTAGTGACTCCTCACCTGCTCTACAGAGCAAAATGTGTAACTAGTAAGCCCTTATTCACTGAGGAAGTTGAAGGACTAGTGAAGCTAGTTCCTAGGAGAGAATGGTGAGGCCTTAACAGTTCGGAGTGCTAGACTTTTTGGTCAGCCCTCATCTGCTCTGAAGAACAAGAAGATGACTGGGTCAGCTAACCTCGCTGCTCTGTAGAACAAGAAGGTGACTGGGTCAGCTAACCTCGCTGCTCTGTAGAACAAGAAGGTGACTGGGTCAGCTAACCTCGCTGCTCTGTAGAACAAGAAGGTGACTGGGTCAGCTAACCTCGCTGCTCTGTAGAACAAGAAGGTGACTGGGTCAGCTAACCTCGCTGCTCTGTAGAAGAAGAAGGTGACTGGGTCAGCTAACCTCGCTGCTCTGTAGAACAAGAAGGTGACTGGGTCAGCTAGCCTCAGATTCTCAAAAGAACAAGATGACTGGGCCAGCTAGCCGCAGCTGCTCTAGTGACCTAGGTGGTGATTGGTGAACTAGCGTCAACTGCTCTGGTGAACTAGGTGATTGCTAATAAGTTCAGAGATTGCAGATATTGCATATCAGGGATCATATTATCTTCATATTTTATTTAACTTTCGAGAGACGTCTGTCGTAACTAATTTAAATTAATTCTTCTCGTGACCCTTCAAGTACTGTATAACTTTTACCTTTGTCAATGTTTGTGGTACAATCCTCACAAGACATTTAGCACATTCTATTATCTCAGTTATTAAACCTAGACTGTAGCCACTATCAGCACCAAGTTTCTCCACCACTGTTAACATACCACTTGTCTACCACCATTACCTCTCCACTTACCACCACCATTACCACTCCACTTAATACCACCATACCACTCCACTTACCACCACCTTTACCACTCCACTGTACCATTACCACCATTACCACTCCACTTTACCAAAACCATTACCACTCCACTTTACCACCACCATTACCACTCCACTGTACCACCACCACCACCATTATCACTCCACTTTACCAAAACCATTACCACTCCACTGTACCACCACGATTACCACTCCACTTTACCACCACCATTACCACTCCACTGTACCACCACGATTACCACTCCACTTTACCACCACCATTACCACTCCACTGTACCACCACCACCACCATTATCACTCCACTTTACCACCACGATTACCACTCCACTTTACCACCACCATTACCACTCCACTTTACCACCACCACAACTCCCACTCTCACACACCATCACATCCACTCAGAAAAGCCTTCAACTCTCTTTCCACCTATTTTATTATCATTGCCTCAAACACCTGTCACCATCCCCACCCACCGATCACCACAACGGTCGCCACTGTCACCATCCCCACCCACCATCACCACAACGGTCGCCACTGTCACCATCCCCACCCACCGATCACCACAACGGTCGCCACTGTCACCATCCCCACCCACCGATCACCACAACGGTCGCCACTGTCACCATCCCCACCCACCGATCACCACAACGGTCGCCACTGTCACCATCCCTACACCACATTCACCATCATCATCACAGCCACTTAAACTATCAAAACTAATATCATCACCAAAAATCTGACCATCACCACCACTGCCATCTGGACCAACCAAATCAATACCATTATTTTCATCACCATTACCACCATCCACCACCACCATTACCACAGCTTTCTGCATTACCTTCCACAGCTACTCTTACCACCATCATCAACGCTACAAGCACCACAATTACTTGTACCACCACCCATTAATACTTGCCTAACCACCGCTATTAGTGTCACCCCTTACACTGAAAATTACCATCAAATCAAAAGCACCACCACTACTACTACTACTACTACTACGACTACTACTTCTAACACCACAACTATTCTCAGCCCAAACAATGCAACAGTCACCACCACAATGACTACTTTTATAACCACCACCAATATTTTAAAAACTATCTCTGTCAACACCACCAAAATCACCATTACTACCACCAAACACACATCAGTGCCACCACAAACACGAATACTGTGATTTCTATAACCACTGACAGAATAACTTAAAGTACCACAAATACCAACAACGCCAGTACCACATAAAACATCACCTCCACCAATACTATCACTATTACAACCATCTCTCTCTCTCTCTCTCTCTCTCTCTCTACCACTTCTATTTAAGATACCATCACCATTACCACTACCATCACCGCTACCATCACCACCACCACGACTACCACTAGCACCACCACCACCACCACCACTAGCACCACCACAATTCACATAGTCAGCCTGATTGGATAGATTTGTCATAGTCACCCCGCGTCTGCTGCTGAAATTGCCTGTAGGAAGGACCTAGGAGTCTGGACCTGACCTCAATGTTGTACCACACAGTGGACCAAGCAAACTTCTCCCTCGGTGTTGTACTACACAGCGTACCAAGCAAACTCCTACTTCAGTGTTGTACCACACAGTGTACCAGGCAAACTTCTACCTCAGTGTTGTACCACACAGTGTACCAGGCAAACTTCTACCTCAGCAATGTCCTCATGAATAACGTTTCTAACAGCCTCGTTACTGGAGCAAAATTTCCAAGGAAATTGCCTAAGAGACTGGTGAATTACGCCCAGGTGAGGAGAGAGACAATTAACCCGCCGCAGAAGGTGCAATAGAGAGAGTTAAATAAATTAATGTCTCTCCTGAGCCTGATTTATTGTCTGCTTGCCAGCGGCGACGACCTGTCTGTTTTCATATTGGAAACCAGGGACAGTCACACACGCACACACACACACACACACACCACACACACACACACACACACACACACACACACACACACACACACACACACACACACACACACCTTAGAGGACGGGAAACCAGAGATCTGGTAGACGAACCAGGGAGGAAAGACTGGGAGTTAGAGCTCCAAAAAAGGGAGGAAGAGTGGGGAAGGAAGATAGTAGAGCTTGGTAAGAAAATGGAGGAGCGGATAGCTGAAGAGTGCAGGAAGTGGGAAGTACAGGTCTTAGCAGCAGAAGCTAGGATACAGTGCTTAGAAGAGAAACTGCAAAGCCTGAAACAGATTAGAGAGACAAATGACAATTCAGATGTGACACCAGGAAATTCAAAGTCAGGCGCAGACAAGGGGACGGTAAGCAACAACGGAGACATGCCGTACACGAAGGCCCTATCAGACCCACGTGGGGCCAGGAAAAGACGATGAGCACACTAAGATCAAACGACAGGTCCGAAGACAATGAAGGTATGCTATATGCAGAGATTCTAACAGCCAACTGCAGTAGCAAGGGACAGCTGGTCAGGAAAGACAGTTCACTGAGAATAGAAGTTTCAGATATGACAGGGACTGAAGGCAAGAACATGTCAATGGAAGGAAATAAAATGCCTCAGAGGAAGCAGATGGAGACTCAGTGGGAGGACGAAAGGGCGTGGTCAGTTTTTGTGTACGGGCTCCAAGAAGCCAAGGGGGACAACTTTGAAGAAATAAAACAGGAGGAGAAAAAAAATGATTGAAGGCATCATGAAAACAATAGGGGAGGGCGATATGACCCAGGTGACAAATTTTCAGAGAATTGGGTGGTTTGCGAGTGGAAGGATACGACCTGTCAGAGTAACTTTCAAGGAAGAATCAGTTCGAACCAGGATTCTGCAAGAGAAAGCAAGACTGAGGGACAAAGAGGGGTACCAGAGAGTATACCTCGACCGCGACAGAACACAAGAAGAAAGGACTACACTGAAAGAGAGGGTACAGAGACGCAAGGAGGAACGAGAAGCAACGAAAATGAGCAGGACCCAGACACAGGAGAAAGGGCAAACACACCCCACAGAATCTCCCACCAAAAGACTCCAACCGCGACATTCCCAACGCAACTGAGCAACCTATACTACAACCCACTCACTGTTCCCTCTGCCACCAACCCCCATATCACAAACCTCACCCCAACAGCTGTCCCTTATGGGCATTCTGACCCCACCCCCATCAACACAAACCCCACCTACACCACAGCCCCATATAGGCCCCCACCAAGGCTCTCGCTCCCCCAACCTCAATATTCTTGCATGACCACAATGATAGAAAAGAAACTGAAGGTTTGGTATACAAACGCGGATGGAATAACGAATAAACATGAGGAGTGGAACGAAAGAATCAGTGAAAAATCCCCAGACATCATAGCAGTCACAGAAACAAAACTCGCTGAGACAATAACAGACACAGTCTTCCCAACAGGATATCAGATCCTGAGGAAAGATAGAAGGAGTAGAGGGGGAGGAGGGGTTGCAATGCTCATAAAACACCGATGGGGATTTGAGGAAATGGAAGGCATGGACATGATTGGAGAAAGAGACTACATTGTAGGTACAATTCAGTCCGGAGAACATAAAGTAGTCATTGGAGTGATGTATAACCCACCACAGAACTGCAGGAGGCCAAGAGAGGAGTACGAAGAAAACCTTTGGGTGATGGTGGACACACTGGCTGAGGTGGCAAGAAGAGCTCACTCGAGCAGAGCAAAGTTACTGGTAATGGGCGATTTCAACCACAGGGAGATCGACTGGGAAAACCTGGAGCCACATGGGGGTCCCGAAACATGGAGAGCCAAGATGATGGATGTGGTACTTGAAAACCTCATGCATCAACATGTCAGGGACACAACCAGAGAGAGAGGGGAGGATGAGCCAGCAAGACTGGATCTTGTGTTCACCCTGAGCAGTTCAGACATTGAGGACATCACTTACGAGAGGCCCCATGGAGCTAGCGATCACGTGGTTCTGAGTTTTGACTATATAGTAGAGTTACAAGTGGAGAAGGTAACAGGAACTGAAGGGGGACAGGCCAAACTATAAAAGGGGAGACTACACAGGTATGAGAAACTTCCTGCAGGAGGTTCAGTGGGACAGAGAAATTGTAGGAAAATCAGTAAACGAGATGATGGAATATGTGGCAACAAAGTGCAAGGAGGCAGAGGAAAGTTTTGTTCCCAAGGGAAACAGAAATAACAGGAAGACCAAAACGAGTCCTTGGTTTACCCGAAGGTGTAGGGAGGCAAAAACTAAGTGCAACAGAGAATGGAAAAGGTACAGGAGGCATAGGACCCAGGAAAACAAGGAGATTAGTAGAAGAGCCAGAAACGAGTATGCACAGATAAGGAGGGAGGCCCAGCGACAGTATGAAAACGACATAGCATCGAAAGTCAAATCTGACCCGAAACTGCTGTATAGCCACATTAGGAGGAAGACAACAGTCAAGGACCAGGTGATAAGGCTGAGGAAAGAAGGTGGAGAACTCACAAGAAACGATCAAGAGGTATGTGAGGAGCTCAACACGAGATTTAAGGAAGTATTTACAGTGAGAGACAGGAAGGACTCTGGGGGGACAGACCAGATGGGGAAACCAGCAAGGAATACACCAACAAGTGTTGGACGACATACATACAGATGAGGAGGAGGTGAAGAAACTGCTAAGGGACATCGATACCTCAAAGGCAATGGGACTGGACAACATCTCCCCGTGGGTCCTTAGAGAGGGAGCAGATATGTTGTGCGTGCCACTTACCACAATCTTCAACACGTCCCTGGAAACTGGGCAACTGCCTGAGGTATGGAAGACGGCAAATGTAGTTCCCATTTTTAAAAAAGGAGACAGAAAAGAGGCACTAAACTATAGACCTGTGTCATTGACGTGTATAGTATGCAAAATTATGGAGAAGATTATCAGGAGGAGAGTGGTGGAGCACCTGGAACGGAACAGAGTATAAATGCCAACCAGCACGGATTCACGGAAGGCAAATCCTGCGTCACAAACCTTCTGGAGTTTTATGATAAAATAACAGAAGTAAGACACGAGAGAGAGGGGTGGGTTGATTGCATCTTCTTGGACTGCAAGAAGGCCTTTGACACAGTTCCTCACAAGAGATTAGTGGAGAAGCTAGAGCATCAGGTGCATATAACAGGAAGGGCACTGCAATGGATAGAGAATACCTGACGGGAGGCAAAAACGAGTCATGGTACGTAATGATGTATCACAGTGGGCACCTGTGACGAGCGGGTCCCATAGGGGTCGGTCCTAGGACCAGTGCTATTTTTGGTATATGTGAACGACATGACGGAAGGGTTAGACTCAGAAGTGTCCCTGTTTGCAGATGATGTGAAGTTTTAAAGAGGAGAATTAAATCTGATGAGGACCAGGCAGGACTTCAAAGAGACCTGGACAGACTGGACACCTGGTCCAGCAATGGCTTCTCGAATTTAATCCTGCCAAATGCAAAGTCATGAAGATAGGGGAAGGGCACAGAAGACCACAGACAGAGTATAGGCTAGGTGGCCAAAGACTGCAAACCTCACTCAAGGAGAAAGATCTTGGGGTGAGTATAACACCGAGCATGTCTCCGGAAGCACACATCAATCAGATAACTGCTGTAGCATATGGGCGCTGGCAAACATGAGAACAGCATTCCGATACCTTAGTAAGGAATCATTCAAGACACTGTACACCGTGTATCTCAGGCCCATACTGGAGTATGCAGCACCTGTTTGGAACCCGCACTTGATAAAGCACGTCAAGAAACTAGAGAAAGTACAAAGGTTTGCGACAAGGTTAGTTCCAGCGCTAAGGGGAATGTCTATGAAGAAGATTAAGGGAAATCGGCCTGACGACACTGGAGGACAGGAGGGTCAGGGGAGACATGATAACGACATATAAAATACTGCGTGGAATAGACAAGGTGGACAAAGACAGGATGTTCCAGGGAGGGGACACAGAAACAAGAGGCCACAATTGGAAGTTGAAGACACAAATGAGTCAGAGAGATAGTAGGAAGTATTTCTTCAGTCATAGAGTTGTAAGGCAGTGGAATAGCCTAGAAAATGACGTAGTGGAGGCAGGAACCATACACAGTTTTAAGACGAGGTTTGATAAAGCTCATGGAGCGGGGAGAGAGAGGGCCCAGTAGCAACCGGTGAAGAGGCGGGGCCAGGAGCTAACTCTCGACCCCTGCAGCCACAAATAGGTGAGTACACACCACAAAACGAATATACACAGATAAGGAGGGAGGACCAGCGACAGTACGAAAACGACAGAGCATCGAAAGTCAAGTCCTACCCGAAGCTGTTGTATAGCCACATCAGGAGGAAGACAACAGTCAAGGACCTGGTAATCAGCCTGAGGAAAGAAGGTGGGAATCTCATAAGAAACGACTAAGAAGTATCTGAGGAGCTCAACATGAGATTTAAGGAAGTATTTACAGTGGAGACAGACAGGATTCCGGAAAGTCAGAACGGAGGGGTACACCAACAAGGGACAGACCAACAAGTGTTGAATGAAATACACACAACTGAGGAGGAGGTGAAGAACCTGCTAAGTGAACTTGATACCTCAAAGGCAATGGGACCGAACACCATCTCTCTGTGGGTCCTTAGAGAGGAAGCAGAGACACTGCGTGTGCCACAAACTACACTTTTCAACATATCCATTAAAACTTGGGCAAGTACCTGAGGTATGGAAGACGGCAAATGTAGTCCCCATTTTGAAGGAAGGAGACAGACTCGAGGCATTAAATTACAGACCTGTGTCACTGAAGTGTATAGTATGCAAAGTCATGAAGAAGATTATCAGGAAACAAGGTTTCAGGGAGGGAAGAACATGCGACTGTATGTCTTACCTACCAACCTGTCAGTATTGTATACCATTTTGATATTCACTCTGTCAGACACAGTAATGCAATGGCATTTTGGTACAGAAGAGAAAACACCTTTGGGCAACTTTTTCAAGAGAGAATGGTTGGATCTGAGAGGGACGTGACCTCTTAGTGAGTACATTCTTTCCTCTACTGCTCTACACCTCTCCTTCCGACAGCATACGAGTCTGCACACTTTCGCTTGTTCTTCACATTGTTTCACACTATGGAACAGAATTCTCCTCCAGGCTGAGGGACTGACAACCTCAAATCTACATCTTCAAGGGTGATGAACTGATTACATTTTCTTCACATCTCTACTGCTCCTGCCTACTTTCTGTACTCGACTGAAGAATCCTACTGTGTAGGCGAAACGTTTAGGTATAAAGATGCCTAAATGTTGCTTATGTACTATTTTTGTCATATGTGAATGACATGACGGAAGGGATAGATTCACACTTGTCTTTGTTTGCAGATGGTGCGAAGTTAATGAGGAGAATTAAATCGGATGAGGATCAGGCAGAGGTAAAAAGAGACTTGGACAAGCTGGAAGACTGGTTCAGCAACTGGTTCCTCGAATTTAACCCTGCCAAATGCAAAGTAATGAAGATCGGGGAAGGGCAAAGAAGACCGCAGAGTATAGGTCGCAAAAGACTGCAAACCTCACTCAAGGAAAAGGATCTTGGGGTGAGTATAATACCGAGCACATTTCCTGAAGCGCACATCTACCAGATAACTGCTGCAGCATATGGGCGCCTGGCAGACCTGAGAATAGCGTTCCGATACCTTAGTAAGGAATCTATCAAGACACTGTACACCGTGTACATCAAGCCCATACTGGAGTATGCAGCACTAGTTTGGAACCCACACCTGGTCACGCACTTCAAGAAATTAGAGAAAGTGCAAAGGTTTGCAACAAGAATAGTTCCAGAGATAAAGGAAATGTCCTACGAAGAAAGGTTAAGGGAAATCGGCCTAACAACGATGGAGGACAGGAGGGTCAGGGAATACATGATAACGACATATAAAATACTGCAAGGAATTGACAAGGTGGACAGAGACAGGATGTTCCAGAGATGGGACACAGGAAAAGGAGTTACTATTGGAAGCTGAAGACTCAGATGAGTCAGAGAGATGTTAGGAAGTAACGTAGTTGAGGCAGGAACTACACATAATTTTAAGACGAGGTTTGATGAAGCTTATGGAGCAGGGAGAGAGAGAGGACCTAGTAGCGATCAGTGAAGTCGGGGCCAGGAGCTATGAATCGACCCCTGCAACCACAAATAGGTGAATATAAGCACTTACACACACTGGTACATATGATATAGTTTCCACATAAAGTGCTTTATTAAAGTAAATATAAATCACGTATTCGTTATCATCATGTGATAAAGTGCCATAAATTCTCTCTTAGTAATTCTGCTATTTTTTTAATACTTATTTCGTCCTGTGTCCAACGGGACATTATAATCTAATATCTAAATACACTAATTTTCTCTTCAGAGATAGAGCATTAGTGATATTAGTATTTTGTTACACAATATTATGCTATATTATGTTACATGTTATGTTAATGTGGTAAGGGAGACGAGTGTCTGGTCGTTGATTTCTTGCAATTTACATTACTGAGCACAGATTACACAGTGGATGTGATGGCCACATGTTTTGTTATATTCTGGCTTTTTTCAGTACAGTCTTTCCTTCCTGTAAATTTAATTTTTTTTTTTAAATAGTTTAGCCACCCTTCTTGGCTTTCGGAGAAAATCTTTGTAAAGCTCTCGTGGCCCAGGTGGTATTACGTTTTTATGGTCAAATAAACGTCAGGCATGGTGTTGGCAGGTGGTGTTGGCAGGTGGTGTTGACAGGTGGTGTTATCTTGATCCTGGTTGCAATTGCTTTGGGATGCTATCAGACTGTCAGCGTTCAGTCGTGTCTTCCCATATTTGTCACAGTGGAGAATTTGTTCACTTATTTTTAGGTGAGGGATAAAAGTCTTTAAACTCTCCTTGGATATTGCTTAACAACATTTATTTATAACTAAACATTAATTTGTGGATTATTTCCGGATATTTATGTTTATATATCCAAACTTTGTCACTCTCACAATCATGATTATCCATCCCTTGATTAATATAAATATTTTTATTAAAACTATTGCCAGAGGCAAATCACTTACATTGTTCCTAGTTTCATGGCAGCAAAGTTAGTGAATATATATAAACCACTTTTCCCGTACGTAGAATATATTTATTTTGTAAGTAATGAGCTTTACAGCGAACCCCGAAGACAAAGTTGATTTTAAACAGTAATTTATACTGATTATGGCCGGCAGTCATACGTGCCATTACGATGTCACGGTGTTAGTGCAATGACACGAGTTTCACTAATACCGTAATGCATATATTCATAATCACACACACACACACACACACACACACACACACACACACACACACAGAAAATGACGTAGTGGAGGCAGGAACCATACACAGTTTTAAGACGAGGTTTGATAAAGCTCATGGAGCAGGGAGAGAGAGGGCCCAGTAGCAACCGGTGAAGAGGCGGGGCCAGGAGCTAAGACTCGACCCCAGCAACCACAAATAGGTGAGTACAAATAGGTGAGTACACACACACACACACACACACACACACACACACACACACACACACACACACACACACACACACTAAATTGGACGTTGAAGACTCAGAGAACCACATGGATGTCAGGAAGTATTTTTTCAGTCACAGACTTGTCAAGAAGTGGAGTACTGTGGGAAGTGATGTAATGGAGGCAGGATCCATACATAGATTTAAGAAGAGTTATGATAAAGCTAATGGAACAGGAAAAGCGACCTAGTAGCGACCAGTAAAGAGGCGGGGCCAGGAGCTGTGAATCAACCCCTGCAACCACAATAAGGTGAGTAGGTGAATACACTATCATTATCAAAGTAAAAATATAAGCGTCTGATACTGATATAATAAATTTCACTATTATTATCTATAATATTTTTATTTATACTTATTACTATCCTGCCATCAACCGGACACGATAAGATAATATCTCAAAATGTATTGATATTCTTCGCCGGAATTCATACATAGTGATGTATACTGTTGTCTTATTTTAGTGTATTTTGTTACCAGATACTTTACTGTAGTAAGGAATAACCAACCATCTGATCATGATGACCGAAGGTTGACTCGACTCAAAAATCGTTACGTCAGATAAAATTACCCCGGGCCCGGTTGAAGCAGGTATTTTCAATCGTTGCTCCTGGCTGCCCGTTGCTCCGGGGTTGCCATTGCTCTTCCTGGCTGCCATTGCTCCGCCAGGCTGCCATTGCTCCAGGCTGCCATTGCTCCTGGCTGCCATTGCTCCTGGCTGCCATTTTGTGCCTTCTCTGGCTGCCATTGCTCCAGGCTGCCATTGCTCCTGGCTGCCATTGCTCCAGGCTGCCATTGCTCCAGGCTGCCATTGCTCCTGGCTGCCATTGCTCCTGGCTGCCATTGCTCCTGGCTGCCATTGCTCCTGGCTGCCATTGCTCCTGGCTGCCATTGCTCCTGGCTGCCATTGCTCCTGGCTGCCATTGCTCCTGGCTGCCATTGCTCCTGGCTGCCATTGCTCCTGGCTGCCATTGCTCCTGGCTGCCATTGCTCCTGGCTGCCATTGCTCCTGGCTGCCGTCTGACTGCCGGTGTTTGTACGACGCCTTCCCATGATTCAGTGTACTTTTCTGTTCGTGGGACGAAAAAAAAAAATCTTCTACTGTTTTTGGGAATTGTTTACAAACCTGTTTATAATTACAAAGTGTTTTGTAGATTAATTGTGGATATTTTTAACTCGAATTTTATGTGAAAATGCTTATACATCCATACTATTATAGTCATGATTATCCAACCATTCATTTATATATATATATATATATATATATATATATATATATATATATATATTATATTTTATATATATATATATATATATATATATATATATATACATATATTTTTATTATCACACTGGCCGATTCCCACCAAGGCAGGGTGGCCCGAAAAAGAAAAACTTTCACCATCATTCACTCCATCACTGTCTTGCCAGAAGGGTGCTTTACACTACAGTATTTAAACTGCAACATTAACACCCCTCCTTCAGAGTGAAGGCACTGTACTTCCCATCTCCAGGACTCAAGTCCGGCCTGCCGATTTCCCTGAATCCCTTCATAAATGTTACTTTGCTCACACTCCAACAGCACGTCAAGTATTAAAAACCATTTGTCTCCATTCACTCCTATCAAACACGCTCACGCATGCCTCCTGGAAGTCAAAGCCCCTCGCACACAAAACCTCCTTTACCCCCTCCCTCCAACCTTTCCTAGGCCGACCCCTACCCAGCCTTCCTTCCACTACAGACTGATACACTCTTGAAGTCACTCTGTTTCGCTCCATTCTCTCTACATGTCCGAACCACCTCAACAACCCTTCCTCAGCCCTCTGGACAACAGTTTTGGTAATCCCGCACCTCCTCCTAACTTCCAAACTACGAATTCTCTGCATTATATTCACACCACACATTGCCCTCAGACATGACATCTCCACTGCCTCCAGCCTTCTCCTCGCTGCAACATTCATCACCCATGCTTCACACCCATATAAGAGCGTTGGTAAAACTATACTCTCATACATTCCCCTCTTTGCCTCCAAGGACAAAGTTCTTTGTCTCCACAGACTCCTAAGTGCACCGCTCACCCTTTTCCCCACATCAATTCTATGATTCACCTCATCTTTCATAGACCCATCTGCTGACACGTCCACTCCCAAATATCTGAATACATTCACCTCCTCCATACTCTCTCCCTCCAATCTGATATCCAATTTTTCTTCACCTAATCTTTTTGTTATCCTCATTACCTTACTCTTTCCTGTATTCACTTTTAATTTTCTTCTTTTGCACACCCTACCAAATTCATCCACGAATCTCTGCAGCTTCTCTTCAGAATCTCCCAAGAGCACAGTGTCATCAGCAAAGAGCAACTGTGACAACTCCCACTTTATGTGTGATTCTTTATCTTTTAACTCCACGCCTCTTGCCAAGACCCTCGCATTTACTTCTCTTACAACCCCATCTATAAATATATTAAACAACCACGGTGACATCACACATCCTTGTCTAAGGCCTACTTTTACTGGGAAATAATTTCCCTCTTTCCTACATACTCTAACTTGAGCCTCACTATCCTCGTAAAAACTCTTCACTGCTTTCAGTAACTTACCTCCTACACCATACACCTGCAACATCTGCCACATTGCCCCCCTATCCACCCTGTCATACGTCTTTTCCAAATCCATAAATGCCACAAAGACCTCTTTAGCCTTATCTAAATACTGTTCACTTATATGTTTCACTGTAAACACATGGTCCACACATCCCCTACCTTTCCTAAAGCCTCCTTGTTCATCTGCTATCCTATTCTCCGTCTTACTCTTAATTCTTTCAATAATAACTCTACCATACACTTTACCAGGTATACTCAACAGACTTATCCCCCTATAATTTTTGCACTCTCTTTTGTCCCCTTTGCCTTTGTACAAAGGAACTATGCATGCTCTCTGCGAATCCCTAGGTACCTTACCCTCTTCCATACATTTATTAAATAATTGCACCAACCACTCCAAAACTATATCCCCATCTGCTTTTAACATTTCTATCTTTATCCCATCAATCCCGGCTGCCTTACCCCCTTTCATTTTACCTACTGCCTCACGAACTTCCCCCACACTCACAAGTGGCTCTTCCTCACTCCTACAAGATGTTATTCCTCCTTGCCCTATACACGAGATCACAGCTTCCCTATCTTTATCAACATTTAACAATTCCTCAAAATATTCCCTCCATCTTCCCAATACCTCTAACTCTCCATTTAATAACTCTCCTCTCCTATTTTTAACTGACAAATCCATTTGTTCTCTAGGCTTCCTTAACTTGTTAATCTCACTCCAAAACTTTTTCTTATTTTCAACAAAATTTGTTGATAACATCTCACCCACTCTCTCATTTGCTCTCTTTTTACATTGCTTCACCACTCTCTTAACCTCTCTCTTTTTCTCCATCACTTCTACTTTGTAAAAACTTCTCATATGCTAACTTTTTCTCCCTTACTACTCTCTTTACATCATCATTCCACCAATCGCTCCTCTTCCCTCCCACACCCACTTTCCTGTAACCACAAACTTCTGCTGAACACTCTAACACTACATTTTTAAACCTACCCCATACCTCTTCGACCCCATTGCCTATGCTCTCATTAACCCATCTCTCATCCAATAGCTGTTTATATCGTACCCTAACTGCCTCCTCTTTTAGTTTATAAACCTTCACCTCTCTCTTCCCTGATGCTTCTATTCTCCTTGTATCCCATCTGCCTTTTACTCTCAGTGTAGCTACAACTAGAAAGTGATCTGATATATCTGTGGCCCCTCTATAAACATTTACATCCTGAAGTCTACTCAACAGCCTTTTATCTACCAATACATAATCCAACAAACTACTGTCATTTCGCCCTACATCATATCTTGTATACTTAATTATCCTCTTTTTCTTAAAATATGTATTACCTATAACTAAACCCCTTTCTATACAAAGTTCAATCAAAGGGCTCCCATTATCATTTACACCTGGCACCCCAAACTTACCAACCACACCCTCTCTAAAAGTTTCTCCTGCTTTAGCATTCAGGTCCCCTACCACAATTACTCTCTCACTTGGTTCAAAGGCTCCTATACATTCACTTAACATCTCCCAAAATCTCTCTCTCTCCTCTACATTCCTCTCTTCTCCAGGTGCATACACGCTTATTATGACCCACTTTTCGCATCCAACCTTTACTTTAATCCACATAATTCTTGAATTTACACATTCATATTCTCTTTTCTCCTTCCATAACGGATCCTTCAATATTACTGCTACCCCTTCCTTTGCTCTAACTCTCTCAAATACTCCAGATTTAATCCCATTTATTTCCCCCCACCGAAACTCCCCTACCCCCTTCAGCTTTGTTTCGCTTAGGGCCAGGACATCCAACTTCTTTTCATTCATAACATCAGCAATCATCTGTTTCTTGTCATCCGCACTACATCCACGCACATTCAAGCATCCCAGTTTTATAAAGTTTTTCTTCTCTCTTTTTTAGTAAATGTCTACAGGAGAAGGGGTTACTAGCCCATTGCTCCCGGCATTTTAGTCGCCTCATGCGACACGCATGGCTTACGGAGGAAAGATTCTTTTCCACTTCCCCATGGACAATAGAAGAAATAAAAAAGAACAAGAGCTATTTAGAAAAAGGAGAAAAACCTAGATGTATGTATATATATATGCATGTGCATGTCTGTGAAGTGTGACCAAAGTGTAAGTAGGAGTAGCAAGATATCCCTGTTATCTAGCGTGTTTATGAGACAGAAAAAGAAACCAGCAATCCTACCACCATGCAAAACAGTTACAGGTTTCTGTTTCACAGTCATCTGGCAGGACGGTAGCACTTCCCTGGGTGGTTGCTGTCTACCAACCTACTACACACACACACACACACACACACAATAATATATATATATATATATATATATAATATATATATATATATATATATATATATATATATATATATATATATATATATATATATATAAATATATATATATAAATATATATATATATATATATATATATATATTATATATATATATATATATATATATATATAATATATATATATATATATATATATATATATATATATATATATATGCAATAAGATCACAGTAAACAGGTGATTTCGGAATATGCAAAACAACCACTCTGAAAAAATAGAGAAAAGACAATGTGAGTAGTCACGAAAGCGCTTGGAATTTCTCTATTTTTTCAGAGTGGTTGTTTTGCATATATATATATATATATATATATATATATATATATATATATATATATATATATATATATATATATATATATATATATATATATATATATATATAAATATATATATATATATATATATAAATATATATATATATATATATATATATATATAAATGTATATATATATATATATATATATATATATATATATATATATATAAATATAATATATATATATATATATATATATATAATAAAAGAAGACAAGCGTACCTCAGGGTAAAACTCAAGGTTCTCCTCGGAGCTGTTGGAATATTTTCTTCTCCTACCCCCCCACCCCTATATTTTTCACCTACATATGAACTTTATTAATAGACAGAATACATTGATAGAAAACACAAACTTGAATATATTGGTACAATATATCAAAGATTATGAATCTCCTCCAGCTCCTCCAGAGCTGGATGCGAGCTCAGTATGCAGCATGCATTTCCCCCCCTGGATGGCCACGCTGAGACGCTGGAACATGAAATTGGCTGCCCTTGTGTCCCTGGTGGTGTCGATTAGTCTGGAACCCAGTTCTTTAAGGAAATGCATGGCATGTTTTCCCCATGATCCCAAGGTCCCGGATCCCACTGGAACAAACTGATGTTGTTGGCTTATGTCCCTGTACTTGCCGATCCTGTACTCCTCCCTGTCGCCTGACACTGTGTTGGATATAGGTGTCTGCCATTGTGGACACACAGGTATAGTCCCAGGCTAAGAGCTTGCCATTCTTCCAAGGATAGATGGTGATCCTGTCAGGGCAGTTTGCTGGGTTTTGGGTATTGTTGGCTGCTAGTGATCAGGGCTCCCTCTCAGCTGGGCATCCAGCTGTAGCAAGGGTTCTCTTTATGATGTCGTTGACCTGTGTCTTGCATGCCAGCCCTTGGTTTTGGAACAGTTAAGACCATGTAGACCACACTGGTCAGCTTGAGCATCACCGCAAACACATATATTCCATGTGAACTGGGGAAGCAAGGTGCAGAGCCACTGCAATACGGAGGGTCTTAGGGTCGAGGCGCGTTCCCATTGCCGATGTGGGAGCTGTTTGGAGGAAGTCCCCGGAGTGATGTGCGCTCACAGCTCGGAGACGGGCCATCTCCCTGTCTGATGTTGCAGCCCTGAGTATGTTGGCAAGCACCTTTTCAGCGATGGGGCCATCCCAGATTGACTGTTTGTAAGACAGTGCTACACTAGGGTTTAGTGCTGGAGCAGTAAGAGTCTCCCATTCAGTGATGGCACTGGCACAGTTAGGGTCCTGTATTCCTGCTGAGTCGCTGAGGTTGTTAGGAAGAATTTGTCTTATAAACTTGTTTGATGCTATGGAAGAGGATAGGAAAGCTGGTAGGGCAATCTAGGAGGATCTGTGTACTCCCAGCTTCCCAAGCCTGACCGGAAGTGAGGCTTTCAACCACTGCCATCTTCAAGGGAAAGATTCAATACACTCTCTAGCATGGTCTTAAGGAGAGAGTCATATTCCTTGAGTTTCGGACTGCTGAAGGCTGGGGAGCATCTCAGAAAGTAGGTAAGTTTAGGGAAAGACAGGCACCTGGTGAGTAGGTAGAAGGCATCATGTGTATCAATGTCTTTCATCCTGCCTTCCATCGTCCTGAGGTCTGAGTTTTTTTTCCTAGGATCAGATCAATGACATTGGACCCAAGAGGAGCACCAAGGAGAGTGCTATTGGCTGGATCAATGGCTCGTGCTCCTGGTAAAACGGCACTAATATTCTGGATCATCTGTTGATTGGTAGAAACTATTTCACATTTGGTGGGGTTTAAAGAAAGGCCCAGGCTTTCTCCCATGTCTTTAATTTTACTGATGTCCTCTAGGAGAGATTCTGTTGTGCCAGCTAGGGTACCGTCGTCCAGGAACCAGATATTGAGCTCACTAGAGAGTGTTTCTGTGACTTCCTTGATGACCAAAGAGAATAGAAAGGGGGCGAGAGGGTCTCCCTGTTGTACGCCCTCACATGAGTCAATTTCGTAGTCCCCAAACAATAGGTTAGAAGTCACACTATAACACGATTCTATGAAGGGATAAAGGGAAGGGAAGTTTCTATAAACTGCTTGAAGAGCAGCATCCCTTCAGACTGAGTTGAAAGCGTTTGCAAAATTCAATTTGACCAAGGCTTTTTCATCAGACATGTTGTTAATGTATACACGTGTTGCGTGGGCAGCTGCTTCACAGCCTTGTTGAACACCAAAACCGAGCTGAGTTGGTTTCAACATTGCAGCAGCCTCTTGACTCACCCTTCTTACTGCAACCTTGGCGACTAGGCGCCGAAGTGTATTGCCCACTGCAATGGGCCTGATTCCTCCATCCTTTTTCCGGAGGGCACACAATGAGGCACCAAAGAAAAGGGGTCTAATGGCCTCTGGGACACTGCCAGCCAGGCACAGGTTGGAAAATCTGGTGCGTTCAGACAGCAACCTCTCTGAAACATCACCAAGTGCTGGATTGAGTATTTGTTTTAAGTGTTGAGGCCTTAAACCGGTGAAACCTCCTGCTGAACCCTGTGGAAATGATATAGCAGCTTTATACACATCAGCATCGTGTAAGGTTAGATGCTCTTCGCCTGCTGCAATGTCAGGGAGGTCAATGTTGGTACTGGGAGCCCTGGGTGGATGTTTGTCCTTCAGAGCTTGTGCAGTACTGACGTCCTTAGGAGCGATGGTATCCTCACTGGTTATAAGCCTCAGAGCTCCAGTAGTATTACCCTCTTCTATTTTATTGCTCTGATTTTTAAGGCGTCGGGTGTCCTGTTGTTGGCATTTGCCCGGCGAGTGTTTGTCGCCCTAGGAGGGAGACGGGCGAGGTTGTCATCCCTAGGGAATGCATTTGGTGACCTAATAACATGTGTTGCTAGTGACTTGTCCCTCCTTGGGGGACAGTCAAAGAGGCATTGCCAAAAAGTAGCAGGTTGTGCCAGGATCTGTTGTTTGAAGGAGCATCGTTGACTTTCTTCAGGTCAGTGAATTTGCTAGCAGCTTGAGAGCGAGCTGTTTTGGGGATGTGTCAGCGTCCTGGTGGATGTTAATTATATATAATATATTTATATATAATAATATATATATATATATATATTAATTATATATATATAAATAATATATATATATTTATAATTTATATATATATATATATATAATATATAATATTATAATTATATATATATATATATATATATATATATATATTATAATAATATATATATATATATATATATATATATATATATATATATATATAATATATATATATATATATATATTTATATATATATATATCAATAAGATCACAGTAAACAGGTGATTTCAGAATATGCAAAACAACCACTCTGAAAGAATAGAGAAATTTCCAAGCGCTTTCGTGACTACTCACATTCCTTGATAATGTGAGTAGTCACGAAAGGCTTGGAAATTTCTCTATTCTTTCAGAGTGGTTGTTTTGCATATATATATATATATATATATTTATGAAAATAAGAAAAAATTTAGAGATAAACAAGTTAAGAAAGCCTAGGGAACGAATGGATTTGTCAGTTAAAAACAAGTAGGGGAGTAGTAGATGGGGAGATGGAGGTACTGAGTAGATGGCGGGAATATTTTGAGGAACTTTTAAATGTCGACGAAGAAAGGGAGGCGGTAATTTCATGCACTGGTCAGGGAGGTATACCATCTTTTAGGAGTGAAGAAGAGCAGGATGTGAGTGTGGGGGAGGTGTAGCAGGAGTCGAATGGGAAAAAACAAACTATAAAAGGGGCGACTACACAGGTATGAGGAACTTCCTGCGGGAGGCTCAGTGGGACAGAGAAATGGTAGAAAAGACAGTAAATAAAATGATGGAGTATGTAACAACAAAATGCAAGTAGGCAGAGGAAAGGTTTGTTCCCAAGGGCAACAGAAACAATGGGAAGACCAAAGCGAGTCCTTGGTTTACCCAAAGGTGCAGGGAGGAAAAAAACTAAGTGCATTAGAGAATGGAAGAGGTATAGAAGGCAAAGGACCCAGGAAAACAAGGAGATCAGTAGAAGAGCCAGAAACGAATATACACCGATAAGGAGGGAGGCCCAGCGACAGTACGAAAATGACATAGCATCGAAAGCCAAGTCTGACCCGAAACTGCTGTTTAGCCACATTAGGAGAAAGACGACAGTCAAAGACCAGGTGATCAGGCTGAGGAAAGAAGGTGGAGATCTCACAAGAAACGATCAAGAGGTATGTGGGAGCTCAACAGGAGATTTAAGGAAGTATTCACAGTGGAGACAGGAAGGACTCTGGGAAGACAGGACATAGGGGGACACCAACAGGGAACAGACCGACAAGTGTTGGACAACTGAGGAGGAGGTGAAGAAACTGCTAAGTGACCTTGATACATCAAAGTCAACTGGAAGCTGAAGACTCAGACGAGTCATAGGGATGTTAGGAAGTATTTCTTCAGTCATAGAGTTGTCAGGAAGTGGAATAGCCTAGCAAGTGATGTAGTGGAGGCAAGAACCATACATAGCTTTAAGACGAGGTATGACAAATCTCTGGAAGCAGAGAGAGAGAGGACCTAGTAGCGATCGGTGAAGAGGCGGGGCCAGGAGCTGTGTCTCGACCCCTTCAACCACAATTATTTGAGTACAATTAGGTGAGTACACACACACACACTCATGCCTCTTCACTCACCCAGTAGCGGTCAGTGAAGAGACTGGGCCAGGAGCTGAGTTTCGACCCCTGCAACCGCAATTAGGTGAGTACACACACACACACACACACATGAAGCCTTAAGGCACCCCTGTTTAAGCGGTCACTCTATCCTCTTCCTCCCCTCCCCCCTCCCCTTCACTCCCATCTCCCATCTTATTTCTCTCTCTCCCCCTCTCTCATCCTCACCTTCCATCCATCTTCCCTCTTTCTCACCTCTCTCTCTCTGTCTCTCTCATCCTCATTTTCCATCCACTTTCCCTCTCCCCAGTCTCTTTCCATCCCTTCTCTCTTCCCCTAGCCTCTCCCACACTCCCTTTCTCTTCCCTCCCTATATCCTTTTGTAAGCCCTAAAACTCTCCTTGATGCTTCCCCCCCCTCCCACCCTATATCCTTCTCCCCCTCCCCTTCCTCCCTACCCCTCCCCCTATCTACAACACCCATCTTCACACAAACACCCTCTCTGAAAATACATAAGCTTCATTCTGTGGTACAACGAGGCAACCACAAACAAGGCCGAGAGCAAGGGGTATGGCAGAAGCTGGGAAGGATGACTGGGAGGCAGAGCTCAAAATATGGAAGGAAGACTGGGGAAGGAAGCTAGAAGAGCTTGGAAGGAGGATGGAGGAGATGATAGCTGCAGAGAGCAGAGTGTGGGAGCAACATGCCATAGCAGTAGAAGCCAAGATACAGCATTTAGAAGAGGAACTGAGAAATCTGAAACAGCCTGAAGAAAAAAATAACAGTACAGACAAAACATCAGGAACTTCTACATCAGGCATAGACAAGAGGACTAGAAGGAGCAAGGAAGCTATTCTGAATGCAAAGGTCCTGTCAGACCCACACGGGGCCAAGGCAGCACTCTAGGAACAAATGAGAAGTCAGGAGACATTGAAGGAGCTAGGATATATGCAGGGACTCTACCAGACTCCTGCAGAGGCCAGGAACAGCTGAGCAGGAAAGGCAGACCAGTGAGCAATGGGGCCTCAGCTAAGGAAGGGATTAAAGGAAGGAATGCTCCAAAGGAAGGAACTAAAGCACCTCAGAGGGTGCAATGGGAGACACAGTGGGAGGAAGAAAGGGAGATATCAGTTTTTGTCTATGGGCTCCAGGAAGCTGAAGGGGAAACCTACAATGAAAAAAAACAGGAGGAGGTAAAAGCGATTGAAGGTATCATGAAGGCAATAGGTGAGGGCGACATGACCCAGGTGGCAAATTTTCAGAGAATTGGGTGGTTTGCAAGAAGGAAGCGGCCTCTCAAAGTAATTTTCAAGGCAGAATCAACTCGAACCATGATCCTGCATGAGAAAGCACAGCTGAGAAACAAACTGGAATTCCAGAGTGTGTACCTCGATCGAGACAGAATGCAAGAAGAAATGAGGATACTGAAAGAGAGAGTGCAAAAACGAAGGGAGGAATGGGAGGAAGTGGCAAAGAAAAGCAGAATAACACAGACAAAGGTGGAAGGGCAAACACATCCCATGCAGAAACACCCGCAGAAGGACTCCAACCATGACAACCCAAAGGAAACTGAACAATCTAAGCCAACAATCAGACACCGATCCCTCTGTCCCCACCATCCACACCACAAACCCCAACCCTACAGCAACCCCTATGGGAACTCTGCCCCCTCCACAACCCCCCAGAGGCCCCCGCCAAAGCACCTGCTCTCCCAACCCCAATATCCTCCCAGGACTACAGTTTTGGAACAGAAGTTGAAGGTTTGGTACATGAATGCGGATGGAATAACCAACAAATATGAGAAGTGGCATTATGCTATGAAGTCCACAAACATCATAGCAGTCACAGAAACGAAATTGACTGAGACAATAACAGATGCAATCTTTCCACCAGGATATCAGATCCTGAGGAAACATAGGAGCAGAGGGGGAGCAGGAGTTTCACTGCTCATAAAACGCCGACGGAAATTTGAGGAAATGGGAGGCATAGACGAGATGGAGAAAGAGAATACATAGTAGGTACACTTCAGTCTGGGGAGCACAAGGTAGTCATTGCAGTGGTAAATAATCCACCACAGAACTGCAGGAGGCCAAGAGAGGGATATGAAGAGAGTGACAGAGCAATGGTGGACACACTGGCTGAGATGGCAAGAAGAGCTCACTCGAGCAAAGTTACTGGTTATGGGCGATTTCAATCACAGGGAGATCGTTTGGGAAAACCTCTAGCCACATGAGGGTCCCGAAACATGGAGAGCCAAGATGATGGATGTGGTACTGGAAAACCTCATGCATCAACATGTTAAGGATACTCACACTCACACGAGCTTTTAAATCTCTGCACAAAATTCAATTTAAACCAGCAAATAATAGAGCCTACTAGACTGGAGAATACACTAGACCTCATCTTCACTAACAATGATGATCTGATAAGAAATGTCACCATATCAAAAACAATATATTCAGATCACAACATAATTGAGGTTCAGACATGTATGCGCGGAGCCCCAGACCACCATAATGAGACTAGTCACGAGGGAGCATTCACCAAATTCAACTTCAATAACAAAAACATAAAGTGGGACCAAGTAAACCAAGTCCTAACCGATATAAGCTGGGAAGACATACTAAGCAACACAGACCCCAACGTATGCCTAGAACAGATTAACTTGGTGGCACTCGATGTATGCACAAGGCTTATTCCTCTAAGAAAAGGAGGAGTAGATGTAAAATAGAAAGAGACAGGCGCTCCCTTTACAGGCGACGGAAAAGAATAACAGAGCGGCTAAAAGAGGTCAATATATCTGAAATGCGTAGGGAGACACTGGTCAGAGAAATAGCAAGCATCGAACTTAAGCTAAAGGAATCTTATAGGAGTCAGGAATCGCGGGAAGAACTAAAAGCCATAAATGAAATCGAAAGAAACCCAAAGCATTTCTTCTCCTATGCCAAATCAAAGTCGAGAACAACATCCAGTATTGGGCCCCTACTTAAACAAGATGGGTCCTACACAGATGACAGCAAGGAAATGAGTGAGCTCCTCAAGTCCCAATATGACTCAGTTTTTAGCAAGCCGCTAACCAGACTGAGAGTCGAAGATCAAAATGAATTTTTTATGAGAGCCACAAAATTCGGTTAACACAAGCCTATCCGATGTTATCCTGACGCCAAATGACTTCGAACAAGCGATAAATGACATGCCCATGCACTCTGCCCCAGGGCCAGACTCATGGAACTCCGTGTTCATCAAGAATTGCAAGAAGCCCCTATCACGAGCCTTTTCCATCCTATGGAGAGGGAGAATGGACACGGGGGTCGTCCCACAGTTACTAAAAACAACAGACATAGCCCCACTCCACAAAGGGGGCAGTAAAGCAATAGCAAAGAACTACAGATCGATAGCACTAACATCCCATATCATAAAAATCTTTGAAAGGGTCCTAAGAAGCAAGATCACCACCCATCTAGAAACCCATCAGTTACACATCCCCAGGGCAACATGGGTTTAGAACAGGTCGCTCCTGTCTTTTCTCAACTATTGGATCACTACGACAAGGTCCTAAATGCACTAGAAGATAAAAAGAATGCAGATGAAAATATATACAGACTTTGCAAAAGCCTTCGACAAGTGTGACCATGGCGTAATAGCGCACAAAATGCGTGCTAAAGGAATAACAGGAAAAGTCGGTCGATGGATCTATAATTTCCTCACTAACAGAACACAGAGAGTAGTCGTCAACAGAGTAAAGTCCGAGGCAGCTACAGTGAAAAGCTCTGTTCCACAAGGCACAGTACTCGCTCCATCTTGTTCCTCATCCTCATATCCGACATAGACAAGGATGTCAGCCACAGCACCGTGTCTTCCTTTGCAGATGACACCCGAATCTGCATGACAGTGTCTTCCATTGCAGACACTGCAAGGCTCCAGGCGGACATCAACCGAATCTTTCAGTGGGCTGCAGAAAACAATATGAAGTTCAACGATGAGAAATTTCAATTACTCAGATATGGTAAACACGAGGAAATTAAATCTTCATCAGAGTACAAAACAAATTCTGGCCACAAAATAGAGCGAAACACCAACGTCAAAGACCTGGGGGTGATCATGTCGGAGGATCTCACCTTCAAGGACCATAACATTGTATCAATCGCATCTGCTAGAAAAATGACAGGATGGATAATGAGAACCTTCAAAACTAGGGAGCCCAAGCCCATGATAACACTCTTCAGGTCACTTGTTCTATCTAGGCTGGAATATTGCTGCACACTAACAGCACCTTTCAAAGCAGGTGAAATTGCTGACCTAGAAAATGTACAGAGAACCTTCACGGCGCGCATAACGAGATAAAACACCTCAATTACTGGGAGCGCTTGAGGTTCCTGAACCTGTATTCCCTGGAACGCAGGTGGGAGAGATACATGATTATATACACCTGGAAAATCCTAGAGGGACTAGTACCGAACTTGCACACGAAAATCACTCACTACGAAAGCAAAAGACTTGGCAGACGATGCAACATCCCCCCAATGAAAGCAGGGTGTCACTAGCACGTTAAGAGACCATACAATAAAGTGTCAGGGGCCCGAGACTGTTCAACTGTCTCCCAGCATACATAAGGGGGATTACCAACAGACCCCTGGCAGTCTTCAAGCTGGCACTGGACAAGCACCTAAAGTCGGTTCCTGACCAGCCGGGCTGTGGCTCGTACGTTGGTTTGCGTGCAGCCAGCAGCAACAGCCTGGTTGATCAGGCTCTGATCCACCAGGAGGCCTGGTCATAGACCGGGCCGCGGGGGCGTTGACCCCCGGAACTCTCTCCAGGTAAACTCCAAACTCAAGAGGGGAGGATGAACCAGCAAGACTGGACCGCGTGTTCACCCTGAGCAGTTCAGCCATTGAGGACATCACATATGAGAGGCCCCTAGAAGCTAGTGGTCATGTGGTTCTGAGCTTTGAATACATAGTAGAGTTACAAGTGGAGAGGGTAACAGGAGTTGAATGGGAAAAGCCAGACTATAAACAGGGGGTTACATAGGTTTGAGGAACTTCCTGCAAGAGGTTCAGTGGGACAGAGAGCTGGTAGGAAAGTCTGTAAACGAAATGATGGAGTATGTAACAACAAAATGCAAGGAGGCAGAGGAAAGGTTTGTTCCCAAGGGCAACAGAAGCAAATGGAATACCAGAACGAGACCCTGGTTTACCCGACGGTGTAAGGAGGCAAAAACTAAGTGCAACAGAGAATGGAAAAAGTACAGAAGGCAAAGAACACAGGAAAATAAGGACATTAGTTGAAGACCGAGGAACAAGTATGCACAGGTAAGAAGGGAGGCCCAGCAACAGTATGAAAATAACATAGCATCAAAAGTCATGTCTGACCCGAAACTGCTGTACAGCCACATCACGTGGTCAAAGACCACGTGATCAGGCTGAGGAAAAAGGTGGGGAACTCTCAAGAAAAGATCATGAGGTATGCGAGGAGCTCAACATGAGATTTAAGGAAGTATTTACAATAGAGACAGGAATGGCTCTGAGAAGACAGTTCTGAGGGGAACACCAACAGGGAATATACCAAAAAGTGCTGGATGACATACAAACTAGGAAGGAGGAGGTGCAGAAGCTGCTAAGTGACCTCAATGCCTCAATGGCGAGGGGTCCGGACAACTCCCTATGGGTCCTTAGAGAAGGAGCAGAGATGCTGTGCATGCATCTAACCACAATCTTCAACACATCCCTTGAAACTGGGCAAATGTACTCCCCATTTTTAAGAAAGGAGACAGAAACGAGGCACTAAACTACAGACCAGTGTCTCTGACGTGTATAGTATGCAGTGTCATGGAGAAGATTATCAGGAGGAGAGTGGTGGAGCACCTGGAACGGAACAAGATTGTAAACAACAACCAGCACGGATTCATGGAAGGGAAATCCTGTTCACAAACCTTCTGGTGTTTTATAACAAGGTAACAGAAATAAGACACGAGAGAGAAGGGTGGGTTGATTGCGTTTTCCTGGGGTGCAAGACCTTCGACACAGTTCGTCACAAGAGATTAGTGCAGAAGCTGGAGGATCAAGTGCGTATAACAGGACGGGCACTGCAATGGAGCAGAGAATACTTGACAGGGAAGCAACAACGAGTCATGGTACGTGATGAGGTATCACAGTGGGCGACTGTGACGAGCGGGGCCCCACAGGGGTCAGTCCTAGGACCAGTGCTATTTTTTATATATATGAATGACATGATGGAAGGGATAGACTCTGAAGTGTCCCTGTTCGCAGATGATGTGAAGCTAATGAAAAGAATTAAATCGGATGAGGATCAGCCAGAACTACAAAAAGACCTGGACAGGCTGGACACGTGGTCCAGCAACTGGCTTCACGAATTCAACCCTGCCAAATGCAAAGTCGTGAAGATTGGGGAAGGGCAAAGAAGACCGCAGTCAGAGTATAAGCTAGGTGGACAAAGGCTGCAAACCTCACTCACGGAGAAAGATCTTGGGGTGACCATAACACCTAGCACGTCTCCGGAAGCACACATCAACCAGATAACTGCTGCAGCATATGGGCGCTGGCAAACCTGAGAATAGCGTTCCGAAACCTTAGTAAGGAATCGTTCAAGACTCTGTACACTGTGTACGTCAGGCCCATACTGGAGTATGCAGCACCAGTTTGGAACCCACACCTGGTCAAGCACGTCAAGAAATAAGAAAAAGTACAAAGGTTTGCAACAAGGCTAGTTCCGGAGCTCAGGGGAATGTCCTACGAAGAAAAGTTGAGGGAAATCGGACTGATGACACTGAAGGACAGGAGGGTCAAGGAAGACATGATAACAACATACAAAATAATGCGTGGAATAGGCAAGGTGAACAGAGAGAGGATGTTCCAGAGAGGGAACACAGAAACAAGGGGTCACAATTGGAAGCTGAAGACTCAGACGAGTCACAGGGATGTCAGGAAGTGGAATAGACTAACAAGTGATGTAGTGGAGGCAGTACCCATACATAGCTTTAAGACGAGGTATGACAAAGCTCAGGAAGCAGAGTGAGAGAGGCCCTAGTACCAATCAGTGAAAAGACGGGGCCAGGAGCTGAGTCTCGACCCCTGCAACCACAATTAGCTTAGTACACACACATGATATAGTTTCCTTATACAATCATTATCAGAGAAAATATAAAACACATAACTGATATAAGCGTCTGATACTGATATATGATAATAGTCACATTTTATTAATTGCACTATTGTTATTACTGTCTCTGGGCTCAACGAGACAATGTAACATAAAATCTAAAAATGTACAATATTTTGCTGGAATTCATACATTACGATATATTATTGTTATATTATTTACATTTTGTATATTTTGTTACTTGTTTAGATACTGAAGTAAATAAGGCCAAATAAGCATCGCATTCTGGTTGTTACGAATTTCAAGGTTAAGTTCTGATCACTGTTTTATTCCAACTGTCATGATGACCCGCAGGTCGAGGATTGGATGACATTCTCGCCTTTTTTCAGTATTCTTTCCTTCCTTAAGTTACCTAAAAGCCCTTTTTTTAAACAGTTAGGTCACCCATTCCTTAGATACAGAAAAGGACCGTCTTCAAGCTCTCGCAGCCCAAGTGCTATTAGCACTATGTCAGATGGAGGATAGGCCTGGTGTATGGCCGGTGTTTTTCTCCTTGTTCCTGCTGCCATTGCTCAGTCTGACTGCAAAAATTCGTCGCCTTCCAATGATTCAGTATAACACTGGAGCGTTTTTGGACTTATCTTTTGGTGAGGTAAATAAAGTCTTTTACGTCCTGGGAAATTATTTCATACATTCATTATTAATTAAAAGTATTTCGTAGATTATTGTGGCTATTTACGACTCGAATTTTAAGTTAACACTTACAGTCGTGATTATTCACTAATATAAATATAATTTTTTTAAAAACGACTTACCAAAGGAAATTAATTATAGCGTTTTGGAGTTTCATAGCAGCAATCAATTAAGAATATATTTAACATACTACCTTCGTCTAGATAAATTTATTTCATTAATATGAAGTTGAAATATAACATAAACTCCAGATAATTCTTATCTTTAAATTTGTAATTTATGTACTAATACGGCCGGCATTCATATCTGAAAAATTACAATGTTACGGTGTGATTCACGATACCGTAATGCACTTATTCGCAAGTATATATTCACACAACACACACATCACACACACGACACAACTACACACACACACACACACAACACACACACAACACACACACACACACACACACACAGACACACACACAGCACAACACACACACACACAACACACACTCACACACACACACACACACACACACACAACAACTATTCTCAGAACCATACAACCTATCACACATCCCAACACACACTACAATCCATACCCACAAGCCTCCACCCAACACCGAGCTATAGAATCCCACATAATGCCACCAGGTCCTCCACCCTCACAGGCCCCCCAAAACCACAGTGTTGAAAGGAAACTGAAGGTATGGTACACAAAACGCTGATGAATAACAAATAAGTGGGAGGAGTGGCATGAAAGAGTCAAAGAAGCATCACCGGACATCATAGCTCCACAGAAACCAAGCTTACCAGTATGATAACAGAGCCATCTTTCCAACGGATACCAAATCCTGAGGAAAGACAGAGGGAACGGGGGGGGGGGTGGATGAGTGGCGTTGGCTGATTAGCAAAAATCGCTGGAATTTTGATGAGCTGGAGAGAGAGACAGCGGAGAAGAAAGTGATTTACATAGCGGAACACTCACTCTGGAAGGTCCCAAGGTGCAATAGCAGGATGTATAACCCACCACAGAGACAGCAGGAGGCCAAGGCAAGAGTAACGACGAGAGCCATAGAGCGATGGTTTGACACACGGCTAGAGTGGCCAGAGAGCTCATGCATGCAGGGCAAAGCCCTGATCATGGTGACTATAAACACAAGGGAGATCGATTGGGAGAACTTGTGGACCCACATGGGGGCCAGAACATGAGAGGGCTAAATGATGGGGTGTACTATGGAAAACATCATGTGCCAACAACACGTAAGGGACACTACAGAGAGAGGAGCGGATAACCAGAAAGGCTGTACTTAGTATTCACCGTGAAGTAGTGTAGCAGATATCGAGGACTCACATATGAAAGACCCCTTGGGGCCAGTGCCCATGTGGTTTTAAAGCTTCGAATACACAGTAGAGGCTACAAGTGGAACACATTCGTTGTCAGCATAATGATGTCAACGAGATAACGTCAGTTGATCAAATGAAAATGCTGCCCACAGATGGCTCCACTATCATCCTGTTTCCTACTGTATGTCTCATAACAATAAAAATGCTTTCAAATGAGCGATGTAGGTAAAGATCTTAGCTTGTCAATAAAGTTAGAATCCATAACCAGTAAAATACTTTCAATAAAGCAAGGGATCCTTTACCTTGTCAAACCAAGTGTAAAAAAAAAAAAAGAAAAAAAAAAAAAAAAAAAAAAAAAAAAAAAAAAAAAAAAAAAAAAAAAAATAAAAAAAAAAAGTGGATGGAGAAGCAGGAAGGCCAGGACGAATGAAGCCAAACAACGAAGAAAGGGGACTAACACAGGAATGAGGAACTACCTGAAACGGGGTTCAGTGGGACAGAGTACTGGCAGGGAGCCAGTTAATGAGATGATGGAATATGTACACAAAATGCAAGGAGGCCGTGATGATAGGTTTGTACCAAGGGAAACAGGATTAATGAAAAACCAGGATAGCCCCATGTTTACCCAAAGGTGCAGGGAGGCAAAAACCAAGGTGCCTAGGGAATGGAAAAAATAAAGAAGCAAAGGACCCAGGAGAATAAGGAGAACAGTCGTAGAGAGCCAGAAACGAAATGCACAGATAAGAAGGGAGGCCCAAAGAGACAATATGAAAAATGACTTAGCACAGCGAAAGCCAAATCTGACCCGAAACGTTTGTAGCAGCCACATCAGGAGGAAAACAACAGTCAAGGACCAGAATCAGGCTAAGGAAGGAAAGGATGAGAGACAACAAGAATGACCGTGAAGTAATTAAGAACTCAACAAGAGATTCAGAAAGAAGTGTTCCACAGAAGAGGAAGAAAGAGGACTCCAGAAAGACGGAGAGGTGGTGCACACCACCAATGCTGGACACAGTGCACACAACCGAGGAAAGAAGTGAAGAGGCTTCTGAGTGAGCTAGATATCTCAAGGCAATGGGGCCAATAACATCTCCCCATGGATGTGAGAGAGGAGCAGAGGCGCTAGTGTACCACTAACAACAATATTCAATACATCAATCGAACAGTGGATATTGCCTGAGTGCATGGAAGACGCAATGTATCCCAATCTTTAAAAAAGGAGACAGACATAAGTCATTAAACTACAGACCAGTGTCACTGACATGTATAGTATGCAAAATCAGGAGAAGATATCTAGGAGAAGGAGTGGTGGACACCTAGAAAGGAACGATCTCATCAACAGTACAGCCAACATGGTTTCAGGGACGGGAAATCCTGTTTCACAAACCTACTGGAGTTCTATGACATGGTGACAGCAGTAAAGACAAGAGAGAGAGAGGTGGGTGGATTGCATTTCCTTGGACTGCAAGAGAAGGCATTTGACAACAGTTCCACACAAGAGATTGGTGCAAAAAAACTGGAGGGACCAAGCAGGGAGAACCAGGGAATGCACTAAAATGGAACAGAATACTTGTCAGGAAGACAGCAGCGAGTCTTGGTACTGCGAGGTGTCAGAGTGGGCAACCTGTGACCCCAGAGGGGTCCCGCAGGGGTCAGTCCTAGGACCAGTGCTGTTTCTGTATTTTGTGAACGACTTACGGAAGGAATAGACTCTGAGGTGTCCCTGTTTGCAGATGACGTGAAGTTGATGAGAAGAATTCCCTCGATCGAAGACCAGCAGAACTTCACAGGGATCTGGACAGGCTGCAACCTTGTCCGCATTGCTCCTGAGTTCAAATCCCAACCAGTGCAAAGTCATGAAATTGGGGACGGGCAAAGAAGGCCGCAGACGGAGTACAGTCTATGGGGGTCAGAGACTACAAACTTCTACTCAAAGAAAAAAGATCTTGGTGAGTATAACACCAGGCACATATCCTAAGCGCACATCAACCAAAATAACTGCTGCAGCAATGGGCCCTACAAACCTCAAACAGCATTCCGACATCTTAATAAGGATCATTCAGGACCTGGTACACCGGTGTACGTTAGGCCATATTGGAGTAAGCGGCACCAGTTTGGAACCCACACCTAGCCAAGCACTTGCAGAAACTAGAGAAAGTGCAAAAGGTTTGCAACAAGACTAGTCCCAGAGCTAAGAGGTATGTCCCTACGAGAGAGTTACGGGAAATCAACCTGACGACAACTGGAGGAAGAGAGATAGGGGGACATGATAACGACATACAAAATACTGAAGAGGAAATTTACAAGGTGGACAAAGACAATGTTCCAGAGATTGACACAGTAACAAGGGGACACAGTTGAAGCTGAAGACACAGATGAATCACAGGATGTTAGGAAGTATTTTCTTCAGCCAACAGAGTATGTCAGTAAAGTTGGAATCGATTTGGGAAAGCGATGTAGAGGAGGCAGGATCCATACATAGCTTTAAGCAAGTATGATAAGAGCTCACGCTCAGGAGATGACCTAGTAGCGATACAGTGAAGAGGCGGGCCAGGAGCTCGGACTCGAACCCCCGCATACCTCAACTAGGTGAGAACAACAATGTGAGTACACACACACACACACACACACACACACACACACTCACACACACATCACACACACACACACACACACACACACAACAGCACACACACACACACACACAGACACAGACACACACACACACACACACACACACAACACACACACACACATCACACACACACACACAACACACACACACAAACACACACACACACACACACACACACACACAACACACACACACACACCACACAGACACACACAGACCACACAGACACATCACACACACACTAATACACACACACACACACACACACACACACACACACACACCACACACACACACACACACACTCTAGTGGGTCACAAAAGCGCCAGGCTCCGAGATCTTAGTGCTTTTTAAGGGCGTGTTTTAGCAGCTAGAGAAGCAACCGTTGTTAGTGACAACGTCCGTGAAAACCCTACAAGTGATAACCAGATGTTGGAAAAAATAAATAAAAGTAAAGGCCGAGAGAAGTGCCGAAATTATACAACAAAATTTCAAAGTGCCAATTCGTTGAGGCCTAGTGGGCACCTTGTTGCCACATTGTTACATATATACAAAGTACAAAGCGAGTGACAAGAGAAAGACGCAAAAGATTTAAGAGAGGGTGTAATGACAAAATGTGATGTAGCACACAGCGTGAACAAACTAGCCGAAGGGGATATAATATGTATACAAAATATATATAAGCAGAGGTGGTGGCAGCAGTAGGCCTGCGGAGTAGCGCCGCCATAACCAGGTGGTTTGTCATCACAAATAAGTATGTACTTACCAAAATGAAGTGTAAATTATAAAGTAGCAGTAATAACAAGTGTATAAGTGTGGTAAGAGAAAAAGTATAGCCCGAAGAAGTCCAGCGGCGGAAGGGCGGAGGTGTAACGATTCAATATCGTACGCGAGCCTCGTACAGCGAGCATCGTACATCAGGCATCTGGATGGACGTCCCCTCTGAGTAACTAACAAATCACTTGTAATCACTTGTTTGTGTGTGGCGGAATCGTGAGGTAGAGCCGGCCCTGCGGAAGCTGTAGCTGGCTATCTAAACCCGTTCCAGAGCGATTATCATACACTACAACAACCTAGCAGTATAGGAAGATAAAATTTGTAGGAGCAAGGCAATGGGACTACAACCCTGACAACAGTTTTCAAGAGATAATGTTTTTAGGAACACAAAGACAGTACAATCTGAGAAGCAAGTATTGGGTTACACATATGAAAAAGGTAGTGCATAACTGGGTGAAAGAATGACTTGTTAACACACGCTAGTAATTATAATTATTAAACAACTCTCAGTGTTAATGTTATATCTCAATAGTATTATCGGTTACACAGAAGTGAGTTGTATTTCTGGGCATATAAACAACTGACGTGCACACGACACACACACGAATGCGCGCACACACATACACACTGGGGCCGGGAGCTGTGTCCCCTCGACCCCTGAAACCACAACTGGGTGAGTGCATCACAGCTGATCCTTGAATTTGACCTCCTCCCCCCCCACAGTAGACCCCCACAGACCGCACTCCTACCCAACCTTTCCTCCCTCTGCTCATTAACCTCTTTCCCTCCCCCCTACTCGCACCTCACTCACCTCACTCACTCTCTCTCTCTCTCTATCTCTCTCTCTCTCTCTATCTCTCTCTCTCTCTCTCACTTCTTCTCCTCTCTCTCTCCTCTCTCCTCTCTCTCACTCATCATAACCTCTCTCTCTCTCTCCTCTCTCTCTCTCCCTCATCTCTCTCCTCCCTCTCTCTCTCTCTCCCCTCTCTCTCTCTCCCTCTCTCCCTCTCTCTCCTACTCTCTCTCCCTCTCTCTCACTCACCTCCTCTCTCTCTCTCTCCCTCTCTCTCTCTCCCTCTCTCTCTCTCCATCTCTCGTCTCTCTCGGCTCATCTCTCTCTCTCTCTCTCTCCTCTCTCTCTCTCTCTCTCGCCTCTCTCTTCCTCTCTCCCTCTCTCCCTCTCTCTCTCTCTCTCGTCTCTCTCTCTCTCTCTCTCATCTCTCCGTCTCTAACCTCTCTCTCCTCTCTCTCTCTCTCTATCTCTCTCTCCTCTTCCCTCTCTCTCTCTATCACCCTCTCTCGCCTCCTCTCGCCTCTCGCCCTCTCCTCTCCCTCTCTCTCCCTCTCTCTCCTCTCTTCCCTCTCTCTCCTCTTCTCCTCCTCTCTCTTCCTCTCCTCACCCTCTCTCTCCCTCTCCTCCATGTCTCCCTCCTCCCTCTTCTCCCTCTGCTCCCTCTCTCTCCCTCTCTCCTCCTCCCCTCCTCTCCCTCTCTTCCCTCTCTCTCTCTCTCGCTCCCTCTCTCTCTCTCGCTCCCTCTCTCTCTCCTCGCTCCTCTCGCTCTCTCTCGCTCCCTCTCCTCTCCCTCTTTTTTTTTTTTTTTTTTTTTTTTTTACACAGGTTTGACAAGGTTAAGGATCCCTAGCTTTATTGACAAGCTAATTTACAGGTAAGGATTCCGAACTTTATTGACAAGCTAGAGAGCGGTTTACCTACATCACTCATTTAAAGCATTTTTATTGTATGAGACATGTACAAGTAGGGAACAGGAATGAAGTTGAGCCATCTGTGGGCCAGCATTTTCATTGATCAACTGACGTTATCTCGTTGACATCAATATGCTGAACGAATGGTGTCCATACTCCGAGTCATCATGGGTATGTATGATCTCAGATGGAGTGATGTTTCTGGAGAAGGGTACAGCCAGAGTGAAGTGCCTGCTTTCTGCCGTCTTGTGGCATTAAAGCTTGTTTTCGCGCTGTCCCCTCGAAGTGGATCCAAGTGTGGATTTTGACAAATTGCGTTGTACATAAGAAAGACAGTAAAAGGCCACCCACATATCCCTCCTATGTTGAAGGCTCTGCTGAATGACAGATCCATCCAGGATGGGTCCCAGCGAGAGATGAACGTCTTGCTCGTTCATCTACTCCTCTCCCTCTCTCCTCTCTTCTCATCTCTCTCCTCTCTCTCTCCTCTCTCTCTCTCTTCTCTCTCTCTCTCTCTCTTCTCTCTCTCTCTCTCTCTCTCGTCTCTCTCCCTCTCTCCTCTCTCTTCTCCTCTCTCTCTCTCTCCCTCTCCTCTCTCCCTCTCTCTCTCTCCTACTCTCTCTCCTCCCTCTCTCTCTTCTCCCTCTCTCTCTCTCCCTCTCTATCCCCCTCTCCCTCTCTCTCTCTCCCTCTCTCTCTCTCCCTCCCTCTCCCCTCTCTCCCTCTCCGCGCTCTCCTCTCTCTCTCTCTCCTCTCACTCCTCTCCTCTCTCTCTCCCGCTCTCTCTCTCTCCCTCTCTCTCGCCCTCTTCTCCTCCCTCCCTCTCTCTCTCCCTCTCTCTCTTCCATCTCTCTCTCCCTCATCTCCTCTACTCTCCCTCTCTCCTCCCTCCTCAACTCTCCCCCACTCCCCTTTCCCTCTCTCCCTCTCTCTCTCCCCTCTCTCTCTCCCGCTCTCTCTCCCACTCTCTCTCCCCTCCCTCTCCACTCTCCCTCCCTTCTCTCCCTCTCTCGTCTCCCTCTCTCCCTCTCTCCCCTCTCTCTCCCCTCTTCTCTCCCTCTCCCTCTCTCTCCTCCCTCTCTCTCATCCCTCTCCTCCTCTCGCCTCCTTCTCTCCCTCTCTCTCTCCCTCTCTCCCTCTCTCTCCTCCTCTCCCTCATCTCTCTCTCTCATCTCTCCTACCTCCCACTCTCCCCTCTCTCTCTCCCTCTCTCTCTCTCCCCTCTACTCTTCCCTCCTCTCTCTCCCTCTCTCCCTCTCCCTCTCTCTCTCCTTCTCTCCTCCTCCTTCTCTCCCTCTCTTCATCTCCCTCTCATCTCTCCCTCTCTCTCTCCTCCTTCTCCTCCCTCTCTCTCTCCCTCTCATCCCTCCTTCTCATCCCTCTCTCTCTCCTCACTCTACCTCTCCCTCTCTCTCTCTCCCTCACTCATTCCCTCATCCCTCTCTCTCTCCCTCTCTCTCCCCTCGTCTCTCCCTCGCTCTCTGCCCTCTCTCTCTCCTCCCCTCTCTCCCTCCTCTCTCCCCCCCTCTCCCCTTCCTCTCCCTCTCTCTCTCCCTCTCTCTCTCCCTCTCTCTCTTCTCTCGCCCCTCTCTGCTCCCCCTCCCTCTCTCTCTCCCTCTCTCTCCCTCTCTCTCTCCTCTCTCCCCTCTCTCTAATCTCTCCCTCTCTCTCTCCCTCTCTCTCTCCCTCTCTCTCTCCCTCTCGTCTCTCCCTCTCTCTCTATCCTCTCTCTCTCCCTCTCTTCTCCCTCTCTCCCTCACTCCATAACCGAATCTCTCACCCTCCTCTCTTTCTCTAAGGCTCCTCTCTCCATCTCTACATTTCTCTCTGCTCATAGCCTTTTCCCTTTCCACCTCGCCCTCCCTTTCTCCCTCTCTCACCTCTCCTCTCTCTCTCTCTCTCTCTCTCCTCTCTCTCTCTCTCTTCTATCTCTCTCTCTCTCTCTCTCAACCTCTCTCCTCTCTCTCTCTCTCTCTCTCTCTCTCTCTCTCTCTCTACCCTTCTCTCTCTCTCTTTTCTCTCACTCTCTCTCTTTATTTTTTTTTTATTTTTTTTTTTTTTTTTTTTTTTTTACACATGTGACAAGTTAAGGATCCCTAGCTTTATTGACCAAAGCTATTTTACAGGTTAAGGATTCCTAAAAACCGATTTTTTTTTTTTTTTTTTTTTTTTTGTTTTTAATTGACAGTTTATACTAAGAGCTGTTTACCTACATCAGGCCATTTGAAAGCTTTTTTATTGTTTATGAGACATACAAGTAGGGAACGAGGATGAAGTTGGAGCCATCTCTCTCTCTCTCATCTCTCTCCTCCACTCTCCTCTCCTCTCTCTCTCTCAACTCTCTCTCTCTCACTCTCTTTCTCTCTCTGCTCTCTCTCCCTCTCGCTCTTATCTTCCTCTCTCTCTCTCTCATCCCACTCTCTCTCTCCCCCTCTCCTCTCACCCCCCCCTCTCTCTCTCTCTCTCTATCTCTCCTCTCTCTTCTCTCCTCTCTCTTCCTCCTCTCTCTCTCTCTCTCTCAATCTCTCTCCTTCTCTCTCTCCCTCTCACTCTCCTCTCTCTCTCTCTCTCACTCCCTCTCTCCTCTCTTCCCCCCCCTCTCTCTCTCAACCCTCCTCCTCTCTCTCTCATTCTCTCTCATCTCTCTCTCTCTCTCTCTCTCTTCCTCTCTCTCTCTCTCTCTCTCGTCTCTCTCTCTCTCTCTCTGTCTCTCTCTCTCTCTCCCTCTCTCTCATATTCTCTCTCTCTCTCCCTCATCCCCTCTCTCTCTCTCTCCCTCATCTCTCTCTCGTCCCCCCTCCTCGTAGATTATATTAAGATTTTTTTTCTAGTCTATTTACTGATGTTTCTCTATCGAATTGAGCCAGACAGGAGTGCGAGAAAATACAGGCGCTGCGAGACACACAACTTTGGAAGAACTATCTACTCTGAAGAAGAGAAAGAGAGAGAGCGCGAGCGAGCGAGATACATCAAAAGAGAGAGAGAGCGAGAAAGAGCGAGAGCAAAGATATCTTTTAAGTGCGCGCGCAGAACAAAAATAAAATAGAGTTCACTAATAACACATGTCAATGAGATAAGAACAGAGCGAGCGAGAGGTGAGATATAAGAGGAAAGAGGAGAGAGCAGATCTATTTGACTTAGATTTACATAATCTGGGCGTAGAGAAGATAAGTGGGGGTGGCTGCGGGGGGGGTGAGATATAAGAGGAGAGTCGTGGTAGAGTTAAATATAGAGTGAGTAGTGTGTGAGACTGGATTTTTATACCATTTAGAAATATTAAGAAATTAGGGTAGCGAGAGAGTGAGGAGGATATAATTTAGTAAATATAAGAATTATTTATTATTAGTAACAATGAGGAGAGGAGAGTGCGTGAGAGAAGAGAGGTGAGTAACAAGAGATGAAAGAACAAACACAACACAAAAGAGTGCTGAGAGAGCAGAACGAGAGGACGAGAGAGAGATGAATTGCTGATAATGAAAATATAACACACTTATAAATTAAAATAGAATATAAAAAAAAAAATCACGGATTCTCAACATGAATGCAATATAAAGAATTGAGAGCGGAGTGAGTAAATTCACCAAGATCAATTAACGTTTTTTGATATTTATATAAAAGGAGGCAGTGAGGAGATCTATCTGATCAGGAGAGAATTAAACACACATATGATGGAGCGGACATGTGGACTGGAATTAATTCGAGCACAGAGAGAGAAGAGAGAAGAGAAGAAATAGAAAATAGAGAATATAGATAGAGAGATATATAATTAAAGAAATATAGAGAGAGAAAATTATAAAGAGATAGAGAGGAAGAATAGATAGAAAGATTATAATATATAGAAAGAGAGAAAGAGAGGATATCTATATAATAGAGAGAAAGCGATATAGAAGAGATCCCGCCTATATCTAGATAAAGATATATAGAACTATCTCTATCTAGCTATATATATATATATATATCTCTCTCTTTCTCCTGTATCTCTTCTGCTCTTCTCTCTATCTCTTCTCTCTCTCGTCTTCCTCTCTTTCTCTTTTCTCTCTTCTCTCTCTCTTCTCTCATCTCTCTCTCTCTCTCTCCTCGTCTCTCTCTCTCTCTCCTCTCTCTCTCTCTCTCTCTCTCTCTCTCTCTACTCTCTCTCTCTCTTCTCATCTCTCTACTCCTCCTCTCTCCTCAATCTCTTCACTATCTCTCTCTCCTCATCTCTCTTCTCTGGGCTCTCGCCTCTCTCTCTCTCACTCTCTCTCTCTCTCCTCCTTCTCGTCAATCTCACTCCTTCTCTCTCATCTCTCGTCTCTCTCTCTCTCACTCTCTCTCTCTCTGCTCCACTCTCCCCTCTCTTCTCACCACTTCGTCTACACTCACGATCACTCCTCTCTCTCCCACTCTCTCACCCCCTACTCTCACTCTCCCACTCTCTCACTCACTGCACTCTCGACCCTCACTCACACACCACACACTCACTCCCCTCACACCCACACACACCCACACACACTCTCCCACACTCTCTCTTCCCCTCCCTCTCTCCACCACCCCACTCACACTCTTCGCCTCTCTCTCACCTCCACTCCACACTCACACCTCTCTCCTCTCCCTCACTCTCTACCCTCACCTCACCTCACCCATCACTCTCACCCTCTCACTCAACCCCCCACTTCTCGCACCCTCTCACTCTCCCCACTCTCTCACCCACTCACCTCACACACCCCACACACTCACCCCTCTCACTCTCCCACACTCCGCTCCTCTTATCTCTCCCTCACTCCACCCCCACTCACGACTCCCTCCGTCACTCTCCCACACACCTCTCCCACACCCCTCCTACTCTCCCTCTCCCTCACCCTCTCTCCCACTCACTCTCCCTCTCACACTCTCTCACGCCTCTCCCTCACTCAACTCCTCACCTCTCCTCATACACACCCACACAGCTCACCCCTCTCACTCTCCCTCCTTCTCACCCTCACACTCATCCCTCTCCCACTCTCGCTCTCTCTCCTCCACCCACTCTCCCACACTCTCACCCTCTCACTCTCCCTCACACTCTCCACCCTCACTCTCTACCCACACCCTCACACTCACCAACTCTCAGGCACCCTCCATCACACCCTCACCACACAACCCTCACACTACTCCCTCTTTCTCTCATTACAATTAAATTATTTTTTTTTTTTTTTTTTTTTTTTTTTTTACACAGGTTTTGACAGGTTAAGGACCCTAGCTTTATTGACAGCTATTTACAGGTTTAAGGATTCCTAACGTATTGGCAAGCTAAAGAGCTGTAAATCTACATCAGCTCATTTGAAAGCATTTTTGTTATGATACCTACAGTAGGGACCAGGATGATGTTGGAGCCATCTTGGGCCAGCATTTTCATTTGATCACTACGTTAATTCGTCGAACTTCATTATGCTGTAGCGAATGTGTTCCATACTCAGTCATCCTGGGTAGTATGATCTCAGATGGAGTGTGTTTCTGAGTAGGTACACCCAGAGTGAAGTCGCTGCTTTTCTCCCGTCTTGTGGCATAAAAGCTTGTTTCACGCTGTCCTCGAAGTGGATCCAAGTGTGGTATTTTTGACAATATTGGCCTTGTACATAACAGTAAGGCCACCCACAACCTCCTATGTTTGAGGCTCTGCTGAAATGACAGATCTATCCAGGATGGGTCCAGGCGAGAGATGAGACGTCTTGCTCTGTTCTTACTCTGTCAAGCAGTCGGTCCAGATGATAGGGGGGGCAGCAAACCAAGAAGTGGGCGCATACTCAAGGTGTGAAGCGACTTGTGCCCGTACAGGATCTTGCAACCCCAACTTCAAGCAGATGCGAGATACGGGCCGAAGTCTGTAAGCTTCCTGGCATGCCTTTGTTTGCAAGATTTACAACATGGTTCCTCATGGTTTAGTTTTGGATTCAATTTCACCCCAAGATTATCAACTTCTTCTCCAGTGCCAACATCCGTCCCATTCATCCTTTTCCTACTTGCGCCAGCATTACCATCAAGGTGACTAGAAGACGAACATCGATTCATTTGCGTTTTTTTTCAGGTGCAAATGTTAACTTGCCATCTATTTTCCCCCAAGCTGAATATAGCTCTCAGCTGGTGATTGATGTAGCTTTTAGAGCAGCTGGCATTCTTCCTCTTGGATAAGTGAATGTCATGTACAGTCGTCTGCATATGCATGTGATTCTGGGATGAGAATGAAGAAAGTCGTTGAAGTAACAGTCCATAACAGTGGACCCAGCAGGGAGTTGGTGGGGGTAGGGGGGTGGGAGGATTGAGCAGCCAGCATTTGCGTAAGTGTGTCACTTCCTTGTGGAACGCTTGCCGCCAATAGGATTGCCTTGCTGATTCCGTTCCATGAGGACTACACATAGAGATCCTACATGAAGGTAATCACTGAGAGACTAGCGTAGAGCCTGCAATTCCCAGTGCTTGAAGATTGCTAAGAGGACCTGGTGCCACACCCTCCGGTCGAAAGCGCCAGCAATGTCCCGTGCTACCACACAGCTGACTTTGGATTCATCCATGACTGGTGCCACTTAGTGGAGGGTTTAACAACAGATCAGCAAGCAGAGTAACCTTTCCTGAAGAATCCATATTACGATCACAAAGGAGTGAGGTGTAGTCCCAAAAAATCTGTCATTTGTCTTGAGATTATTGTTCATCAAGGGGATCGTACCAGGTGATAGACAGAGTGACCACTGGTCTGGGTAGTTTGCTGATTTCTGCTCTGCTCCTTCTTTTTTTGAACAGGGACTCATAACCATTTGTTGCCTCTTTCCATGGAGAGGCCATTTACACTGTACTAGGCAGTGCTGAAAGAACGAGTAGAGGTGCCTGTCTAGCTGTCTCTCTCTTCTCTCCCTCTCTCTCTCTCTCCCTCTTTTTTTTTTTTTTTTTTTTTATTTTTTTTTTTTTTTTTTTTTTACACAGGTTTGACAAGGTTAAAGGATCCCTATCTTATTGACAGCTATTTACAGGGTTTGAGGATTCCGAACTTTATTGGCAACTTAGAGCTGTTACCTACATCATCTCATTTGAAAGCCATTTTTGTTATGAGACTACAAGTAGGGAACAGGATGAAGTATGAGCCATCTGTGGGCCAGCATTTTCATTTGATCAACTGACGTTAATGCTCGTTTTGACATCATTATGCTGTACGAATGTGTTCCATACTTCGAGTCATCCTGGTATGTATGATCTCAGATGAGTGATGTTCTGAGAAGGGTACAGCCAGAGAGAAGTTTGCTGCTTTCTGCCCGTCTTGTGGCATAAAGCTGTGTCACGCTGTCCTCGAAGTGGATCCAAGTTGGGTATTTTGACAATATTGCCTTGTACATAACAGATGGCACCCTACATCCCTCCTATGTTGAAGGCTCGGCTGAAATGACAGATCTATCCAGGATGGTCCAGGCAGAGAATGAACGTCTTGCTCTGTTCTCTACTCTGTCAAGGCATCGCAGATGAGAGGGGGGCAGCAAAACCCAGAAAGGGAGCATACTCAAGGTGTGAGCGTACTTGGCCTCGTTACATGATCTTTGCAACCCCTACTGACAAGCAGATGCGAGATACGGCCGAAGTGCTGTACGCTTCCTGGCTGCCTTGTTGCAAGATTTACAACAGGTTTCTTCATGGTTATTCTTGGAGTCAAAATTTCACCCCAAGGATATCAACTTCTTCTCCAGGTGCCCAACATCGTCCCATCACCTTACTACAGCGCCCAGCATTATACCATCATGGTCATAGTAGACAACATGGCGAGGGGTGCGGACAACATTTCCCCTATGGTCCTTAGAGAAGGACCGAGATGCTGTGCAATGCATCTAACCACAATCTTCAATCAACACATCCCTTGAAACTGGGCAAATGTACTCCCATTTTTAAGAAAGGAACAGAAACGAGGCACAACTAAACTACGACCAGTGTCACTGACGTTTAATAGTATGCAATGTCATGGACGAAGATTATCAGGAGGAGAGTGGTGTAGCACCTGGAACGGAACAAGAATGTAAACAACAACCAGCACGATTCGTGAAGGAAAATCTCTGTTCACAAACCTTCAGTGTTTTATAACAAGGTAAACAGAAATAAGACACGAGAGAGAAGGGTGGGTTGATTGCGTTTTCCTGGGTGCAAGACCTTCGACACAGTACGTCACAAGAGATTAGTGGCAGAAGCTGGAGGTATCAAGTGCGTATAACAAGGACGGGACACTGAATGGATCAGAGAATACTTGACAGGGAAGCAACTACGAGTCCATGGACGTGATGAGGTATCACAGTGTCGCCTGTGACGAGCGGGGCCTCCACAGGTCAGTCCTAGACCAGTGCTATTTTTGATATATATGAATGACATATGGAAGGGATAGACTCTGAAGTTCCCTGTCGCAAGATGATGAGAAAGCTAATGAAAAGAATTAAATCGGAATCGGATGAGAGATCAGCCAGAACTACAAAAAGACCTGGACAGCTGGACCACGTGGTCCAGCAACTGGCTTCACGAATTCAACCCTGCCAAATGCAAATCGTAAAGACTGGGGAAGGGCAAAGAAGACCGCAGTCAGAGAATAAGCTAGTGTACAAAGGCTGCAAACCTCACTCCGGAGAAAGAACTTGGGGTGACCATAACACCTAGCACGTCCCGAAGCACACATCAACCAGATAACTGCTGCAGCATATGGCGCTGGCAAACCTGAGAAAAGCGTTTCCGATACTTAGTAAGGAATCGTTCAAGACTCTGTACACTGTGTACGTCAGGCCCATACTGGAGTATGCAGCACCATATTTGGAACCCACACCTGGTCCAAGCACGTCAGAAATAAGAAAAAGTACAAAGGTTTGCAACAAGGCTAGTTCCGGAGCTCAGGGGAATGTCCCTACGAAGAAAAGTTGAGGGAAATCGGACTATGACACTGAATGACAGTGAGGGTCAAGGAAACATGAAAACAACATACAAAAAAATGCGTGGAATAGGCCAAGGTGAAACGAGAGAGGATGTTCCAAGAGGGAACACAGAAACAAGGGTCACAAATTGGAAGCTGAAGACCTCAGACGAGTCACAGGGATGTCAGGAAGTGGAATAGACTAACAAGTGATGTAGTGGAGGCAGTACCCATACATAGCTTTAAGACGAGGTATGACAAAGCTCAGGAAGCAGAGTGAGAGAGGCCCTAGTAGCAATCAGTGAAAAGACGGGGCCAGGAGCTGAGTCTCGACCCCTGCAACCACAATTAGCTTAGTACACACACATGATATAGTTTCCTTATACAATCATTATCAGAGAAAATATAAAACACATAACTGATATAAGCGTCTGATACTGATATATGATAATATCACTTTTATTAATTGCACTATTGTTATTACTGTCCTGGGCTCAACGAGACAATGTAACATAATATCTAAAAATGTACTAATATTTTTGCTGGAATTCATACATTACGATATATTATTGTTATATTATTTACATTTTGTATATTTTGTTACTTGTTTAGATACTGAAGTAAATAAGGCCAAATAAGCATCGCATTCTGGTTGTTACGAATTTCAAGGTTAAGTTCTGATCACTGTTTTATTCCAACTGTCATGATGACCCGCAGGTCGAGGATTGGATGACATTCTCGCCTTTTTTCAGTATTCTTTCCTTCCTTAAGTTACCTAAAAGCCCTTTTTTTAAACAGTTAGGTCACCCTTCTTAGAGTACAGAAAAGACCGTCTTCAAGCTCTCGCAGCCCAAGTGATATTAGCACTAGTGTCAGAGGGAGGATAGGCCTGGTGTAGGCAGGTGTTTTCTCCTTGTTCCTGGCTGCCATTGCTTCAGTCTGACTGCAAAAATTCGTCGCCTTCCAATGATTCAGTATAACACTGGAGCGTTTTTGGACTTATCTTTTGGTGAGGTAAATAAAGTCTTTTACCGTCCTGGGAAATTATTTCATATCATTCATTTTTAATTACAAAGTATTTCGTAGATTATTTGTGGCTATTTACGACTCGAATTTTAAGTTAACACTTACAGTCGTGATTATTCACTAATATAAATATAATTTTTTAAACACTTACCAAAGGAAAGTTAATTATAGCGTTTTGGAGTTTCATAGCAGCAATCAATTAAGAATATATTTAACATACTACCTTCGTCTAGATAAATTTATTTCATTAATATGAAGTTGAAATATAACATAAACTCCAGATAATTCTTATCTTTAAATTTGTAATTTATGTACTAATACGGCCGGCATTCATATCTGAAAAATTACAATGTTACGGTGTGATTCACGATACCGTAATGCACTTATTCGCAAGTATATATTCACACAACACACACATCACACACACGACACAACTACACACACACACACACACAACACACACACAACACACACACACACACACACACACAGACACACACACAGCACAACACACACACACACAACACACACTCACACACACACACACACACACACACACAACAACTATTCTCAGAACCATACAACCTATCACACATCCCAACACACACTACAATCCATACCCACAAGCCTCCACCCAACACCGAGCTATAGAATCCCACATAATGCCACCAGGTCCTCCACCCTCACAGGCCCCCCAAAACCACAGTGTTGAAAGGAAACTGAAGGTATGGTACACAAAACGCTGATGAATAACAAATAAGTGGGAGGAGTGGCATGAAAGAGTCAAAGAAGCATCACCGGACATCATAGCTCCACAGAAACCAAGCTTACCAGTATGATAACAGAGCCATCTTTCCAACGGATACCAAATCCTGAGGAAAGACAGAGGGAACGGGGGGGGGGGTGGATGAGTGGCGTTGGCTGATTAGCAAAAATCGCTGGAATTTTGATGAGCTGGAGAGAGAGACAGCGGAGAAGAAAGTGATTTACATAGCGGAACACTCACTCTGGAAGGTCCCAAGGTGCAATAGCAGGATGTATAACCCACCACAGAGACAGCAGGAGGCCAAGGCAAGAGTAACGACGAGAGCCATAGAGCGATGGTTTGACACACGGCTAGAGTGGCCAGAGAGCTCATGCATGCAGGGCAAAGCCCTGATCATGGTGACTATAAACACAAGGGAGATCGATTGGGAGAACTTGTGGACCCACATGGGGGCCAGAACATGAGAGGGCTAAATGATGGGGTGTACTATGGAAAACATCATGTGCCAACAACACGTAAGGGACACTACAGAGAGAGGAGCGGATAACCAGAAAGGCTGTACTTAGTATTCACCGTGAAGTAGTGTAGCAGATATCGAGGACTCACATATGAAAGACCCCTTGGGGCCAGTGCCCATGTGGTTTTAAAGCTTCGAATACACAGTAGAGGCTACAAGTGGAACACATTCGTTGTCAGCATAATGATGTCAACGAGATAACGTCAGTTGATCAAATGAAAATGCTGCCCACAGATGGCTCCACTATCATCCTGTTTCCTACTGTATGTCTCATAACAATAAAAATGCTTTCAAATGAGCGATGTAGGTAAAGATCTTAGCTTGTCAATAAAGTTAGAATCCATAACCAGTAAAATACTTTCAATAAAGCAAGGGATCCTTTACCTTGTCAAACCAAGTGTAAAAAAAAAAAAAGAAAAAAAAAAAAAAAAAAAAAAAAAAAAAAAAAAAAAAAAAAAAAAAAAAATAAAAAAAAAAAGTGGATGGAGAAGCAGGAAGGCCAGGACGAATGAAGCCAAACAACGAAGAAAGGGGACTAACACAGGAATGAGGAACTACCTGAAACGGGGTTCAGTGGGACAGAGTACTGGCAGGGAGCCAGTTAATGAGATGATGGAATATGTACACAAAATGCAAGGAGGCCGTGATGATAGGTTTGTACCAAGGGAAACAGGATTAATGAAAAACCAGGATAGCCCCATGTTTACCCAAAGGTGCAGGGAGGCAAAAACCAAGGTGCCTAGGGAATGGAAAAAATAAAGAAGCAAAGGACCCAGGAGAATAAGGAGAACAGTCGTAGAGAGCCAGAAACGAAATGCACAGATAAGAAGGGAGGCCCAAAGAGACAATATGAAAAATGACTTAGCACAGCGAAAGCCAAATCTGACCCGAAACGTTTGTAGCAGCCACATCAGGAGGAAAACAACAGTCAAGGACCAGAATCAGGCTAAGGAAGGAAAGGATGAGAGACAACAAGAATGACCGTGAAGTAATTAAGAACTCAACAAGAGATTCAGAAAGAAGTGTTCCACAGAAGAGGAAGAAAGAGGACTCCAGAAAGACGGAGAGGTGGTGCACACCACCAATGCTGGACACAGTGCACACAACCGAGGAAAGAAGTGAAGAGGCTTCTGAGTGAGCTAGATATCTCAAGGCAATGGGGCCAATAACATCTCCCCATGGATGTGAGAGAGGAGCAGAGGCGCTAGTGTACCACTAACAACAATATTCAATACATCAATCGAACAGTGGATATTGCCTGAGTGCATGGAAGACGCAATGTATCCCAATCTTTAAAAAAGGAGACAGACATAAGTCATTAAACTACAGACCAGTGTCACTGACATGTATAGTATGCAAAATCAGGAGAAGATATCTAGGAGAAGGAGTGGTGGACACCTAGAAAGGAACGATCTCATCAACAGTACAGCCAACATGGTTTCAGGGACGGGAAATCCTGTTTCACAAACCTACTGGAGTTCTATGACATGGTGACAGCAGTAAAGACAAGAGAGAGAGAGGTGGGTGGATTGCATTTCCTTGGACTGCAAGAGAAGGCATTTGACAACAGTTCCACACAAGAGATTGGTGCAAAAAAACTGGAGGGACCAAGCAGGGAGAACCAGGGAATGCACTAAAATGGAACAGAATACTTGTCAGGAAGACAGCAGCGAGTCTTGGTACTGCGAGGTGTCAGAGTGGGCAACCTGTGACCCCAGAGGGGTCCCGCAGGGGTCAGTCCTAGGACCAGTGCTGTTTCTGTATTTTGTGAACGACTTACGGAAGGAATAGACTCTGAGGTGTCCCTGTTTGCAGATGACGTGAAGTTGATGAGAAGAATTCCCTCGATCGAAGACCAGCAGAACTTCACAGGGATCTGGACAGGCTGCAACCTTGTCCGCATTGCTCCTGAGTTCAAATCCCAACCAGTGCAAAGTCATGAAATTGGGGACGGGCAAAGAAGGCCGCAGACGGAGTACAGTCTATGGGGGTCAGAGACTACAAACTTCTACTCAAAGAAAAAAGATCTTGGTGAGTATAACACCAGGCACATATCCTAAGCGCACATCAACCAAAATAACTGCTGCAGCAATGGGCCCTACAAACCTCAAACAGCATTCCGACATCTTAATAAGGATCATTCAGGACCTGGTACACCGGTGTACGTTAGGCCATATTGGAGTAAGCGGCACCAGTTTGGAACCCACACCTAGCCAAGCACTTGCAGAAACTAGAGAAAGTGCAAAAGGTTTGCAACAAGACTAGTCCCAGAGCTAAGAGGTATGTCCCTACGAGAGAGTTACGGGAAATCAACCTGACGACAACTGGAGGAAGAGAGATAGGGGGACATGATAACGACATACAAAATACTGAAGAGGAAATTTACAAGGTGGACAAAGACAATGTTCCAGAGATTGACACAGTAACAAGGGGACACAGTTGAAGCTGAAGACACAGATGAATCACAGGATGTTAGGAAGTATTTTCTTCAGCCAACAGAGTATGTCAGTAAAGTTGGAATCGATTTGGGAAAGCGATGTAGAGGAGGCAGGATCCATACATAGCTTTAAGCAAGTATGATAAGAGCTCACGCTCAGGAGATGACCTAGTAGCGATACAGTGAAGAGGCGGGCCAGGAGCTCGGACTCGAACCCCCGCATACCTCAACTAGGTGAGAACAACAATGTGAGTACACACACACACACACACACACACACACACACACTCACACACACATCACACACACACACACACACACACACACAACAGCACACACACACACACACACAGACACAGACACACACACACACACACACACACACAACACACACACACACATCACACACACACACACAACACACACACACAAACACACACACACACACACACACACACACACAACACACACACACACACCACACAGACACACACAGACCACACAGACACATCACACACACACTAATACACACACACACACACACACACACACACACACACACACCACACACACACACACACACACTCTAGTGGGTCACAAAAGCGCCAGGCTCCGAGATCTTAGTGCTTTTTAAGGGCGTGTTTTAGCAGCTAGAGAAGCAACCGTTGTTAGTGACAACGTCCGTGAAAACCCTACAAGTGATAACCAGATGTTGGAAAAAATAAATAAAAGTAAAGGCCGAGAGAAGTGCCGAAATTATACAACAAAATTTCAAAGTGCCAATTCGTTGAGGCCTAGTGGGCACCTTGTTGCCACATTGTTACATATATACAAAGTACAAAGCGAGTGACAAGAGAAAGACGCAAAAGATTTAAGAGAGGGTGTAATGACAAAATGTGATGTAGCACACAGCGTGAACAAACTAGCCGAAGGGGATATAATATGTATACAAAATATATATAAGCAGAGGTGGTGGCAGCAGTAGGCCTGCGGAGTAGCGCCGCCATAACCAGGTGGTTTGTCATCACAAATAAGTATGTACTTACCAAAATGAAGTGTAAATTATAAAGTAGCAGTAATAACAAGTGTATAAGTGTGGTAAGAGAAAAAGTATAGCCCGAAGAAGTCCAGCGGCGGAAGGGCGGAGGTGTAACGATTCAATATCGTACGCGAGCCTCGTACAGCGAGCATCGTACATCAGGCATCTGGATGGACGTCCCCTCTGAGTAACTAACAAATCACTTGTAATCACTTGTTTGTGTGTGGCGGAATCGTGAGGTAGAGCCGGCCCTGCGGAAGCTGTAGCTGGCTATCTAAACCCGTTCCAGAGCGATTATCATACACTACAACAACCTAGCAGTATAGGAAGATAAAATTTGTAGGAGCAAGGCAATGGGACTACAACCCTGACAACAGTTTTCAAGAGATAATGTTTTTAGGAACACAAAGACAGTACAATCTGAGAAGCAAGTATTGGGTTACACATATGAAAAAGGTAGTGCATAACTGGGTGAAAGAATGACTTGTTAACACACGCTAGTAATTATAATTATTAAACAACTCTCAGTGTTAATGTTATATCTCAATAGTATTATCGGTTACACAGAAGTGAGTTGTATTTCTGGGCATATAAACAACTGACGTGCACACGACACACACACGAATGCGCGCACACACATACACACTGGGGCCGGGAGCTGTGTCCCCTCGACCCCTGAAACCACAACTGGGTGAGTGCATCACAGCTGATCCTTGAATTTGACCTCCTCCCCCCCCACAGTAGACCCCCACAGACCGCACTCCTACCCAACCTTTCCTCCCTCTGCTCATTAACCTCTTTCCCTCCCCCCTACTCGCACCTCACTCACCTCACTCACTCTCTCTCTCTCTCTATCTCTCTCTCTCTCTCTATCTCTCTCTCTCTCTCTCACTTCTTCTCCTCTCTCTCTCCTCTCTCCTCTCTCTCACTCATCATAACCTCTCTCTCTCTCTCCTCTCTCTCTCTCCCTCATCTCTCTCCTCCCTCTCTCTCTCTCTCCCCTCTCTCTCTCTCCCTCTCTCCCTCTCTCTCCTACTCTCTCTCCCTCTCTCTCACTCACCTCCTCTCTCTCTCTCTCCCTCTCTCTCTCTCCCTCTCTCTCTCTCCATCTCTCGTCTCTCTCGGCTCATCTCTCTCTCTCTCTCTCTCCTCTCTCTCTCTCTCTCTCGCCTCTCTCTTCCTCTCTCCCTCTCTCCCTCTCTCTCTCTCTCTCGTCTCTCTCTCTCTCTCTCTCATCTCTCCGTCTCTAACCTCTCTCTCCTCTCTCTCTCTCTCTATCTCTCTCTCCTCTTCCCTCTCTCTCTCTATCACCCTCTCTCGCCTCCTCTCGCCTCTCGCCCTCTCCTCTCCCTCTCTCTCCCTCTCTCTCCTCTCTTCCCTCTCTCTCCTCTTCTCCTCCTCTCTCTTCCTCTCCTCACCCTCTCTCTCCCTCTCCTCCATGTCTCCCTCCTCCCTCTTCTCCCTCTGCTCCCTCTCTCTCCCTCTCTCCTCCTCCCCTCCTCTCCCTCTCTTCCCTCTCTCTCTCTCTCGCTCCCTCTCTCTCTCTCGCTCCCTCTCTCTCTCCTCGCTCCTCTCGCTCTCTCTCGCTCCCTCTCCTCTCCCTCTTTTTTTTTTTTTTTTTTTTTTTTTTACACAGGTTTGACAAGGTTAAGGATCCCTAGCTTTATTGACAAGCTAATTTACAGGTAAGGATTCCGAACTTTATTGACAAGCTAGAGAGCGGTTTACCTACATCACTCATTTAAAGCATTTTTATTGTATGAGACATGTACAAGTAGGGAACAGGAATGAAGTTGAGCCATCTGTGGGCCAGCATTTTCATTGATCAACTGACGTTATCTCGTTGACATCAATATGCTGAACGAATGGTGTCCATACTCCGAGTCATCATGGGTATGTATGATCTCAGATGGAGTGATGTTTCTGGAGAAGGGTACAGCCAGAGTGAAGTGCCTGCTTTCTGCCGTCTTGTGGCATTAAAGCTTGTTTTCGCGCTGTCCCCTCGAAGTGGATCCAAGTGTGGATTTTGACAAATTGCGTTGTACATAAGAAAGACAGTAAAAGGCCACCCACATATCCCTCCTATGTTGAAGGCTCTGCTGAATGACAGATCCATCCAGGATGGGTCCCAGCGAGAGATGAACGTCTTGCTCGTTCATCTACTCCTCTCCCTCTCTCCTCTCTTCTCATCTCTCTCCTCTCTCTCTCCTCTCTCTCTCTCTTCTCTCTCTCTCTCTCTCTTCTCTCTCTCTCTCTCTCTCTCGTCTCTCTCCCTCTCTCCTCTCTCTTCTCCTCTCTCTCTCTCTCCCTCTCCTCTCTCCCTCTCTCTCTCTCCTACTCTCTCTCCTCCCTCTCTCTCTTCTCCCTCTCTCTCTCTCCCTCTCTATCCCCCTCTCCCTCTCTCTCTCTCCCTCTCTCTCTCTCCCTCCCTCTCCCCTCTCTCCCTCTCCGCGCTCTCCTCTCTCTCTCTCTCCTCTCACTCCTCTCCTCTCTCTCTCCCGCTCTCTCTCTCTCCCTCTCTCTCGCCCTCTTCTCCTCCCTCCCTCTCTCTCTCCCTCTCTCTCTTCCATCTCTCTCTCCCTCATCTCCTCTACTCTCCCTCTCTCCTCCCTCCTCAACTCTCCCCCACTCCCCTTTCCCTCTCTCCCTCTCTCTCTCCCCTCTCTCTCTCCCGCTCTCTCTCCCACTCTCTCTCCCCTCCCTCTCCACTCTCCCTCCCTTCTCTCCCTCTCTCGTCTCCCTCTCTCCCTCTCTCCCCTCTCTCTCCCCTCTTCTCTCCCTCTCCCTCTCTCTCCTCCCTCTCTCTCATCCCTCTCCTCCTCTCGCCTCCTTCTCTCCCTCTCTCTCTCCCTCTCTCCCTCTCTCTCCTCCTCTCCCTCATCTCTCTCTCTCATCTCTCCTACCTCCCACTCTCCCCTCTCTCTCTCCCTCTCTCTCTCTCCCCTCTACTCTTCCCTCCTCTCTCTCCCTCTCTCCCTCTCCCTCTCTCTCTCCTTCTCTCCTCCTCCTTCTCTCCCTCTCTTCATCTCCCTCTCATCTCTCCCTCTCTCTCTCCTCCTTCTCCTCCCTCTCTCTCTCCCTCTCATCCCTCCTTCTCATCCCTCTCTCTCTCCTCACTCTACCTCTCCCTCTCTCTCTCTCCCTCACTCATTCCCTCATCCCTCTCTCTCTCCCTCTCTCTCCCCTCGTCTCTCCCTCGCTCTCTGCCCTCTCTCTCTCCTCCCCTCTCTCCCTCCTCTCTCCCCCCCTCTCCCCTTCCTCTCCCTCTCTCTCTCCCTCTCTCTCTCCCTCTCTCTCTTCTCTCGCCCCTCTCTGCTCCCCCTCCCTCTCTCTCTCCCTCTCTCTCCCTCTCTCTCTCCTCTCTCCCCTCTCTCTAATCTCTCCCTCTCTCTCTCCCTCTCTCTCTCCCTCTCTCTCTCCCTCTCGTCTCTCCCTCTCTCTCTATCCTCTCTCTCTCCCTCTCTTCTCCCTCTCTCCCTCACTCCATAACCGAATCTCTCACCCTCCTCTCTTTCTCTAAGGCTCCTCTCTCCATCTCTACATTTCTCTCTGCTCATAGCCTTTTCCCTTTCCACCTCGCCCTCCCTTTCTCCCTCTCTCACCTCTCCTCTCTCTCTCTCTCTCTCTCTCCTCTCTCTCTCTCTCTTCTATCTCTCTCTCTCTCTCTCTCAACCTCTCTCCTCTCTCTCTCTCTCTCTCTCTCTCTCTCTCTCTCTCTACCCTTCTCTCTCTCTCTTTTCTCTCACTCTCTCTCTTTATTTTTTTTTTATTTTTTTTTTTTTTTTTTTTTTTTTACACATGTGACAAGTTAAGGATCCCTAGCTTTATTGACCAAAGCTATTTTACAGGTTAAGGATTCCTAAAAACCGATTTTTTTTTTTTTTTTTTTTTTTTTGTTTTTAATTGACAGTTTATACTAAGAGCTGTTTACCTACATCAGGCCATTTGAAAGCTTTTTTATTGTTTATGAGACATACAAGTAGGGAACGAGGATGAAGTTGGAGCCATCTCTCTCTCTCTCATCTCTCTCCTCCACTCTCCTCTCCTCTCTCTCTCTCAACTCTCTCTCTCTCACTCTCTTTCTCTCTCTGCTCTCTCTCCCTCTCGCTCTTATCTTCCTCTCTCTCTCTCTCATCCCACTCTCTCTCTCCCCCTCTCCTCTCACCCCCCCCTCTCTCTCTCTCTCTCTATCTCTCCTCTCTCTTCTCTCCTCTCTCTTCCTCCTCTCTCTCTCTCTCTCTCAATCTCTCTCCTTCTCTCTCTCCCTCTCACTCTCCTCTCTCTCTCTCTCTCACTCCCTCTCTCCTCTCTTCCCCCCCCTCTCTCTCTCAACCCTCCTCCTCTCTCTCTCATTCTCTCTCATCTCTCTCTCTCTCTCTCTCTCTTCCTCTCTCTCTCTCTCTCTCTCGTCTCTCTCTCTCTCTCTCTGTCTCTCTCTCTCTCTCCCTCTCTCTCATATTCTCTCTCTCTCTCCCTCATCCCCTCTCTCTCTCTCTCCCTCATCTCTCTCTCGTCCCCCCTCCTCGTAGATTATATTAAGATTTTTTTTCTAGTCTATTTACTGATGTTTCTCTATCGAATTGAGCCAGACAGGAGTGCGAGAAAATACAGGCGCTGCGAGACACACAACTTTGGAAGAACTATCTACTCTGAAGAAGAGAAAGAGAGAGAGCGCGAGCGAGCGAGATACATCAAAAGAGAGAGAGAGCGAGAAAGAGCGAGAGCAAAGATATCTTTTAAGTGCGCGCGCAGAACAAAAATAAAATAGAGTTCACTAATAACACATGTCAATGAGATAAGAACAGAGCGAGCGAGAGGTGAGATATAAGAGGAAAGAGGAGAGAGCAGATCTATTTGACTTAGATTTACATAATCTGGGCGTAGAGAAGATAAGTGGGGGTGGCTGCGGGGGGGGTGAGATATAAGAGGAGAGTCGTGGTAGAGTTAAATATAGAGTGAGTAGTGTGTGAGACTGGATTTTTATACCATTTAGAAATATTAAGAAATTAGGGTAGCGAGAGAGTGAGGAGGATATAATTTAGTAAATATAAGAATTATTTATTATTAGTAACAATGAGGAGAGGAGAGTGCGTGAGAGAAGAGAGGTGAGTAACAAGAGATGAAAGAACAAACACAACACAAAAGAGTGCTGAGAGAGCAGAACGAGAGGACGAGAGAGAGATGAATTGCTGATAATGAAAATATAACACACTTATAAATTAAAATAGAATATAAAAAAAAAAATCACGGATTCTCAACATGAATGCAATATAAAGAATTGAGAGCGGAGTGAGTAAATTCACCAAGATCAATTAACGTTTTTTGATATTTATATAAAAGGAGGCAGTGAGGAGATCTATCTGATCAGGAGAGAATTAAACACACATATGATGGAGCGGACATGTGGACTGGAATTAATTCGAGCACAGAGAGAGAAGAGAGAAGAGAAGAAATAGAAAATAGAGAATATAGATAGAGAGATATATAATTAAAGAAATATAGAGAGAGAAAATTATAAAGAGATAGAGAGGAAGAATAGATAGAAAGATTATAATATATAGAAAGAGAGAAAGAGAGGATATCTATATAATAGAGAGAAAGCGATATAGAAGAGATCCCGCCTATATCTAGATAAAGATATATAGAACTATCTCTATCTAGCTATATATATATATATATATCTCTCTCTTTCTCCTGTATCTCTTCTGCTCTTCTCTCTATCTCTTCTCTCTCTCGTCTTCCTCTCTTTCTCTTTTCTCTCTTCTCTCTCTCTTCTCTCATCTCTCTCTCTCTCTCTCCTCGTCTCTCTCTCTCTCTCCTCTCTCTCTCTCTCTCTCTCTCTCTCTCTCTACTCTCTCTCTCTCTTCTCATCTCTCTACTCCTCCTCTCTTAAGGGAAATCGGTCTGACAACACTGGAGGACAGGAGGGACAGAGGAGACATGATAACGACATACAAAATACTGCGTGGAATAGACTAGGTGGACAGAGACAGGATGTTCCAGAGATGGGACACACAAACAAGGGGTCACAATTGGAAGCTGAAGACTCAGATGTGTCAAAGGGATGTTAGGAAGTATTTCTTCAGTCACAGAGTAGTTAGGAAGCGGAATAGTCTGGCAAGCGATGTAGTGAAAGCAGGAACTATATATGGTTTTAAGATGAGGTATGATAAAGCTCATGGAGCAGTGGGAGAGAGGACCCAGTAGCGGTCGGTGAAGAGGCGGGGCCAGGAGCTGAGTCTCGACCCTTGCAACCACAATTAGATGAGTACACACACACACATACATGTCGGGAAGACAAAAGCGAGTCATGGTACGTTACGAGGTCTCAGAGTGGGCGCTTGTGACGAGCGGGGTTCCACAGGGGTCAGTCCTAAGACATGCGCTGTTTCTGGTATTTGTAAACGACATGACAGAAGGAACAGACTTAGAAGTGTCTCTGTTTGCAAATGATGTTAAGTTGATGAGAAGAATTCAATCGGACGAGGACCAGACAGAACTACAAAGACATAAGGACAAGCTGCCGATCTGGTCCAGAAACTGGTTTCTGGAGTTCAACCCCACCAACTGCAAAGTCATGAAGATTGGGGAAGGGCAAAGAAGACCGCAGACGGAGTGAGGTCTAGGGGGCCAGGGACTACAAATCTCACTCAGTGAAAAGGATCTTGGGATGAATATAACACCGGGCACATCTCCTGAGGTGCACATCAACCAAATAACTGCTGCAGCAAATGGGCGTCTAGCAAACCTAAGAATGGCATTTAAGACATCTCAATAGGGAATCGTTTAGGACACTGTACAAAGTGCACGTTAGGCCTATATTGGAGTACGTAGCATCAGTTTGGAACCCACACCTAGCCAAGCACATAAGGAAATTAGATTAAGTGCAAAGGTTTACAACAAAACTAGTCCCGAAACTGAGGTGCATGTCGTACGAGGAGAGGTTAAGAGAAATCGACCTGACGACACTGGAGGACAGGAGAAATAGGTGGGATATGATAACGACATATAAAATACTGAGATTAATCGACAGGGTAGACAGAGACAGGATGTTCAAGAGATAGGACACAGCAACAAGGCGTCACAGTTGGAAGTTGAAGACTCAGATGAATCACAGGGATGTCAGGAAGTATTTCTTCAGTCACAGAGTTGTCAGGAAGTGATATAGTGGAGGCAGGATCTATACATAGCTTTAAGAAGAGGTATGGTAAAGCTAACATAATAGCGATCAGCGAAGAGGCGGAGCCAGGAGCTGTGACTCGACCTCTGCAACCACAACTAGGTGAGTAGAACTAGGTGAGTACACAAACTTTGTCGCTCGATTTAAACAGATTAGATTTAGGGTTCTTAACTTTATTTACAATATAACAGCTGTTACTTATATAAACTCATTTACAAGCCATTGTTTTTAAGTGATATACAGAGAGCAAGCAGAATGAAGTTGGAGCCATCTGTGGGCCAGCAATTTAATTTGGTATAACTTCGCTGATGTCGTTATGCTGTACAAATATAATCCAGATTAGAGTTATTCTAGGAATGAACGATCTCGGATGAAGTAATATTCTTGTGAAAGATATTAGAGTTTGCTGTCCTTCTTATAGTGAAGAAGCTGTTTTGTTTTCTTGGTGTCCAGGAAGCAGAGTCAAGTGAAGTGCCTTAACAGTTTTGGAATTGTGGCTAATGTAATTCCTATTTTTAAAATAGGGGACAAGTCGTTACCGTCAAATTACCGCCCAATAAGCCTGACCTCAATTGTAGGCAAATTACTACTTAGTACTTAGTTCAGTGGTGACGTGTACTTAGCTCAGTGGTGACGTGTACTTAGCTCTGTGAAGACGTGTTTGTGTGCTCTCTGTGAATCTGAACCAGGATGCCCTCTCTTGAGCAGCTTTACCAGCAGCTGAGAGAAGAACTCAGAGTTGCTAAACTGGAGATACGGCGATTAACGGAGGAGAACAAGAGGATTCGTAGTAATCCTCCTGTTGTGAGTCCCCAGGTTAAGAGGGGAGCTTGGTCAGTGGTCGGGCAACATGGAACCAAGCTGAAGATTAAGAAAAAAGGTTGGGAGAGGCAGGAAACAACGAGAAACCAGAAGACTGCGTGGAAACTTCCAACTCAAATTTTCGGTGCTACCTGACGAATGTGAGTGTTCTACTGGAATGCCACAACGAGCACCAAGGAAGCATTGGCAGACTGGGGTGAGACATCCCTAGAAACCCCAACGAAGACCATCGAGAACGTCCCTGACGAATTCTACAAGTGGTTTTAATGCTACCTGGCGAATGTGAGTCAACTACTCGGAGCATCACTACGACCCACGCCAAGGAAGGTAAAAACATTGTTGTTGTTGGGGATAGCCAGATTAGGTACATGGATGGGCATTCTGTTTGAAGGATAGGAGTAAAGGGGCAGAGAGTGTGTTTTCCTGGGTGGGATGAGGATATTGTTAGCCGTCTGGATGACATCATGAGAGGTAAAGGGAGCCATCCTATATCTGTCTCAGTGCTGGAGGCAACGATGTTGGCAGACGTAGGAGTGAGGACCTGATTAGCAGGTATAGGTCGCAATAGAGATAATTAGGAAGAGGGTGGCAAACCTGTCATATGTGGCATTTTGCCAAAGGAGAGGGTTGGAAATGAATGGTTGCCAGAGCAATTGGTGTCAATTGGGCTGGACAAATATGTAAGGAAAATGCGGTAACTTTCTTTGAAAGGGGACCTTTTCTAGGAGAAAGAAAGTATGCCAGGGAGGGGGTTCATTTGTCTAGGTGTGGGGTGGGAGCATGGCCAAGCAGGGGGAGGTTTTTAGGTCTTTAAACTAGGAAATTAGTGGTAGGGTTTTTTTGGGCGGGAAAACTGTGAAGTCCGGGGGTAGTCCATGAGTCTAGGAGAACTAGAAAGGGCCAAAATGAGGAGGATATTGGAAATCAGTGGCACTAATTGACAATGACAGATAGGTTTAGTGGGGAAAAAAGAAAGGAGCAAAGGGGAAAAAGTAGGGGGTCATTAAAATATTTATTACACAATATCGCAGTGTAGGAATAAGAGGACGAGTTGGACGGCTAGTGCAGGTAAAATGATGTTTTTGATTTTGAACGTGGTTAATTCAAAAAGTGGAATTTGCCGAATGTCACTTTAGGGGTTTTTAAATGTTCCAAGTAGATAGAAATATCGGGAGGGGGGGGGGTGGATGTATGTCCGAGATCGCTTGAAAGTTTTCATAAAAAGGGTATTAAATCTGAAGAAAAACCCTACAGAGCTTTTTGGGTAATTTTTAGGGGCATGAAAATTTTTAGGGTGATATACCGTCCCCCAAATTTAGTTTGGGCCGGGGGGAATACAGGGAGGAAAAATTTTTTGGGCCACAAGGGACGATAATGTAAACTAAGGGGTTTAATTTATATATTGATTGGTTTCGATGGGAATTAGAATCATAGATTTCTTTGAAGTAGTTAGATTGTTTTTGAAGGTTTGTGAAACCTACAGGGGTAAAAACCTGCTTTCTTAGTTTGGCCCAAAAAATGAATCCCTTTTAAAATTTAGAAGTTTAGAGGAAGGGGGGCTAGCGACACAAATAATTACATGTAGAATTGAATGGAAGTTATAAGGGAAACCGAAACAGTCCAATTTTTTCGCTTGAGTTACAATGGGCTTAGAAACACTTATCATCTTTGACTGGGGAAAAAGAGAGAGCTATCAAATGACAGTTTTTGAACAAAATACATTGCTAAAAGAACTTTATCCCTTAAAAGGGAAATTAGATCAAATAGAAATGACCCAAAATGGATGAATAATAGGTGAAATATCTACTAGGGTTTAAAGAAAGGAATTTATAGGCGTCTAAAAAGGGGCGAGGGTCATCTTATGAATCAGTATATTGACATTAAGAGGGACATTAAAAAGGGGATAAGAAAAGCTAAAAGGGACTATAAAATTTAAAATTTTGCAAAGGGATTCTAAAACAAAACCCAAAAAGTTTTTCAAGGTCTATAGAACAAAAGTCAGAGATAAGATAGGTCCCCTTAAAAATAAACTATGGGCATCTTATGACAAAGAGAATGAAATGTGCTCGATTTTAAATAATTATTTTCTCTCGGTTTTTACACAGGAAGACACAATAATATTCCGGTAATTAATTTTTATAGTGGATCAGAAGAAGATAAATTATGTAACATCACAGTCATTGTGAAATGGTGTTTAAGCAGATAGACAGACTGAAGCAAAATAAGTCACCGGGTCCCGATGAGGTTTTTCAACGGTTCTAAAGGGAAAGCAAAATGGAAGTCTGTAACCATTAACTAATATTTTTAATTTTTCTCTTCAAACAGGTGCAGTGTCTGATATGTGGAAGATGGCTAATGTAATTCCTATTTATAAAACAGGGGACAAATCGTTACCGTCAAATTACCGCCCCAAAAAGCCTGACCTCAATGTAGGCAATTACTAGAGTCAATTATAGCTGAGATTATTTAAAAAGCCATCTCGTAAGCATAGCTTGATTAAAGATACTCAGCATGGATTCACAAGAGGCCCGGTCTTGTCTAACTAATTTATTAACTTTTTTCAGTAAAGCTTTTGAGGCTGTTGACCACGATAAAGAATTGATATTGTTTACTTAGATTTTAGTAAGGCATTTGATAGAGTTCCGCACCAAAGACTGTTGAAGAAAGTAGCAGCTCATGGCATTGGGGGAAGGGTGCTCTCGTGGTCGATTCATGGCTCACTGACAGGAAGCAGAGAGTGTCCATAAATGGGGTTTAAATCCGAGTGGGGATCAGTAACAAGTGGCGTTTCCACAGGGATCAGTCTTGGGCCCGTTGTTGTTTATAATAAATATCAATGATCTTGATGAAGGAATTACTAGTGATATGAGCAAATTCGCCGATGACACGAAGATAGGTAGGATAATTGATTCAAAACGTAGATGTTAGGGAACTTCAGGAGGATTTAGACAAACTCTACTCTTGGTCAGAAAAGTGGCAGATGCAGTTCAATGTAGATAAATGCAAGGTTCTGAAGCTCGGGAGTGTCCATAACCCTAGCACTTATAAGTTAAATAATGTAGAACTTAACCATACAGATTGCGAAAAGGACTTGGGGGTTATGGTAAGCAGCAACCTTAAACCAAGACAGCAATGCCTAAGCGTACGTAATAAGGCAAATAGATTACTGGGATTTATATCAAGAAGTGTAAGCAACAGAAGTCCAGAGGTCATACTGCAGCTTTATACATCATTAGTAAGGCCTCACCTAGATTATGCAGTTCAATTCTGGTCTCCATATTACAGAATGGACATAAATTCGTTAGAAAACATTCAGCGTATGATGACTAAATTAATACATAGCATTAGAAATCTTCCTTATGAAGAAAGATTGAAGACTCTTAAGTTACATTCACTTGTTAGACGAAGAATGAGGGGAGACCTGATCGAAGTGTATAAGTGGAAGATGGGTATTAATAAAGGGGATATTAACAAGGTCTTGAGAATATCTCTCCAAGAGAGAACCCGCAGTAATGGATTTAAATTAGATAAGTTTAGATTTAGAAAGGACATAGGAAAGTATTGGTTTGGAAATAGGGTAGTAGATGAGTGGAACAGTCTACCTAGTTGGATTATTGAGGCTAGGACTTTGGGTAGTTTCAAATTTAGGTTGGATAAATACATGAGTGGGATGGGTTGGATTTGAGTGGGACTTGCACATCAGAGCTTATTTCTTGGGTAGCATTGAAAATTGGGTAGGTCAAATGTTTGTTAGTGGGATGAATTGTAAAGGACCTGCCTAGTATGGGCCAACAGGCCTGCTGTAGTGTTCCTCCTTTCTTATGTTCTTATGTTCTTAATTATACCTGAGAATATAAGAAGCCATCTCGATAAGCATAGCTTGATTAATGATACTCAGCATGGATTCACAAGAGGCCGGTCTTGTCTAACTAATTTATTAACTTTCTTCAGTAAAGCTTTTGAGGCTGTTGACCACGATAAAGAATTTGATATTGTTTACTTAGATTTTAGTAAGGCATTTGATAGAGTTCCGCACCAAAGACTGTTGAAGAAAGTAGCAGCTCATGGCATTGGGGGAAGGGTGCTCTCGTGGATCGAGTCATGGCTCACTGACAGGAAGCAGAGAGTGTCCATAAATGGGGTTAAATCCGAGTGGGGATCAGTAACAAGTGGCGTTCCACAGGGATCAGTCTTGGGCCCGTTGTTGTTTATAATATATATCAATGATGTTGTTAGGTAAGACACATAAGCAACAGTTAGGTATCTTTATTATGAAACGTTTCGCCTACACAGTAGGCTTCTTCAGTCAAGTACAGAAAAGTTGATAGAAGCAGAAGATACTTGAAGACGATGTAATCAGTCCATCACCCTTAAAGTTTTGAGGTGGTCAGTCCCTCAGTCTGGAGAAGAGCATTGTTCCATAGTATGAAACAATATGGAGATGAAGTGACAGAATGGAGCTTTTTAAAAGCGCCAAGAGGTAGACGTAGGCCACTAGGAGAGGTAAGAACTCAGATGTTGAAAGGTCAGGCCCCTCCAAATCCAGCCGCTTCACTAGTGGAAGTTGTCGAAGTTGATTGCAGGTCTGTACCAAATACCCTTGTGTTGCAGTGTCTGACAGATTGAACATTAAAAATGGTATAAAATACCGACAGGTTGTTAGGTAAGACACATAAGCAACAGTTAGGTATCTTTATATGAAACGTTTCGCCTACACAGTAGCTTCTTCAGTCAAGTACAGAAAAGTTGATAGAAGCAGAAGATACTTGAAGACGATGTAATCAGTCCATCACCCTTAAAGTTTTGAGGTGGTCAGTCCCTCAGTCTGGAGAAGAGCATTGTTCCATTTGTATGAAACAATATGGAGATGAAGTGACAGAATGGAGCTTTTTATAGCGCCAAGAGGTGAGACGTAGGCCACTAGGAGAGGTAAGAACTCAGATGTTGAAAGGTCAGGTCCCTCTCAAATCCAGCCGCTCTCACTAGTGGAAGTTGTCGAAGTTGATTGCAGGTCTGTACCAAGATACCCTTGTGTTGCAGTGTCAGACAGATTGAACATTAAAAATGGTATAAAATACCGACAGGTTGTTAGGTAAGACACATAAGCAACAGTTAGGTATCTTTATATAGAACGTTTCGCCTACACAGTAGGCTTCTTCAGTCAAGTACAGAAAAGTTGATAGAAGCAGAAGATACTTGAAGACGATGTAATCAGTCCATCACCCTTAAAGTTTTGAGGTGGTCAGTCCCTCAGTCTGGAGAAGAGCATTGTTCCATAGTATGAAACAATATGGAGATGAAGTGACAGAATGGAGCTTTTTATAGCGCCAAGAGGTGAGACGTAGGCCACTAGGAAAAGGTAAGAACTCAGATGTTGAAAGGTCAGGTCCCTCTCAAATCCAGCCGCTCTCACTAGTGGAAGTTGTCGAAGTTGATTGCAGGTCTGTACCAAGATACCCTTGTGTTGCAGTGTCTGACAGATTGAACATTAAAAAGGTATAAAATACCGACAGGTTGTTAGGTAAGACACATAAGCAACAGTTAGGTATCTTTATTATGAAACGTTTCGCCTACACAGTAGGCTTCTTCTGTCAAATACAGAAAAGTTTCATACTATGGAATAAAGCTCTTCTTCAGACTGAGGGACTGACCACCTCAAAACTTTAAGGGTGATGGACTGATTACATCGTCTTCAAGTATCTTCTGCTTCTATCAACTTTTCTGTACTTGACTGAAGAAGCCTACTGTGTAGGCGAAACGTTTCATAATAAAGATACCTAACTGTTGCATATGTGTCTTACCTAACAACCTGTCGGTATTTTATACCATTTTTAATGTTCAATCTGTCAGACACTGCAACACAAGGGTATCTTGGTACAGACCTGCAATCAACATCGACAACTTCCACTAGTGAGAGCGGCTGGATTTGAGAGGGACTTGACCTTTCAACATCTGAGTTCTTACCTCTCCTAGTGGCCTACGTCTCACCTCTTGGCGCTATAAAAAGCTCCATTCTGTCACTTCATCTCCATATTGTTTCATACTATGGAACAATGCTCTTCTCCAGACTGAGGGACTGACCACCTCAAAACTTTAAGGGTGATGGACTGATTACATCGTCTTCAAGTATCTTCTGCTTCTATCAACTTTTCTGTACTTGACTGAAGAAGCCTACTGTGTAGGCGAAACGTTTCATAATAAAGATACCTAACTGTTGCTTATGTGTCTTACCTAACAACCTGTCGGTATTTTATACCATTTTTAATGTTCAATCTGTCAGACACTGCAACACAAGGGTATCTTGGTACAGACCTGCAATCAACTTCGACAACTTCCACTAGTGAGAGCGGCTGGATTTGAGAGGGACTTGACCTTTCAACATCTGAGTTCTTACCTCTCCTAGTGGCCTACGTCTCACCTCTTGGCGCTATAAAAGCTCCATTCTGTCACTTCATCTCCATATTGTTTCATACTATGTAACAATGCTCTTCTCCAGACTGAGGGACTGACCACCTCAAAACTTTAAGGGTGATGGACTGATTACATCGTCTTCAAGTATCTTCTGCTTCTATCAACTTTTCTGTACTTGTTAGGTAAGACACATAAGCAACAGTTAGGTATCTTTATTTCGAAACGTTTCGCCTACACAGTAGGCTTCTTCAGTCGAGTACAGAAAAGTTGATAGAAGCAGAAGATACTTGAAGACGATGTAATCAGTCCATCACCCTTAAAGTTTTGAGGTGGTCAGTCCCTCAGTCTGGAGAAGAGCATTGTTCCATGGTATGAAACAATATGGAGATGAAGTGACAGGATGGAGCCTAATATAGCGCCAAGAGGTGAGACGTAGGTCACTAGGAGAGGTAAGAACTCAGATGTTGGGAGGACAGGTCCCTATCAAATCCAGCCGTTCTCACTAGTAGAGGTTGTCGAAGTTGATTGTTGGTCTGTACCAAGATACCCTTGTGTTGCAGTGTCAGACAGATTGAACACTAAAATGGCATAAAATACCGTCAGGTTGTTAGGTAAGACACATAAGCAACAGTTAGGTATCTTTATTTCGAAACGTTTCGCCTACACAGTAGGCTTCTTCAGTCGAGTACAGAAAAGTTGATAGAGGCAGAAGATACTTGAAGACGATGTAATCAGTCCATCACCCTTAAAGTTTTGAGGTGGTCAGTCCCTCAGTCTGAGAGAAGAGCTTGTTCCATGGTATGAAACAATATGGAGATGAAGTGACAGGATGGAGCCTAATATAGCGCCAAGAGGTGAGACGTAGGTCACTAGGAGAGGTAAGAACTCAGATGTTGGGAGGACAGGTCCCTATCAAATCCAGCCGTTCTCACTAGTAGAGGTTGTCGAAGTTGATTGTTGGTCTGTACCAAGATACCCTTGTGTTGCAGTGTCAGACAGATTGAACACTAAAATGGCATAAAATACCGACAGGTTGTTAGGTAAGACACATAAGCAACAGTTAGGTATCTTTATTTCGAAACGTTTCGCCTACACAGTAGGCTTCTTCAGTCGAGTACAGAAAAGTTGATAGAAGCAGAAGATACTTGAAGACGATGTAATCAGTCCATCACCCTTAAAGTTTTGAGGTGGTCAGTCCCTCAGTCTGGAGAAGAGCATTGTTCCATGGTATGAAACAATATGGAGATGAAGTGACAGGATGGAGCCTAATATAGCGCCAAGAGGTGAGACGTAGGTCACTAGGAGAGGTAAGAACTCAGATGTTGGGAGGACAGGTCCCTCTCAAATCCAGCCGTTCTCACTAGTAGAGGTTGTCGAAGTTGATTGTTGGTCTGTACCAAGATACCCTGTGTTGCAGTGTCAGACAGATTGAACACTAAAATGGCATAAAATACGACAGGTTGTTAGGTAAGACACATAAGCAACAGTTAGGTATCTTTATTTCGAAACGTTTCGCCTACCAGTAGCTTCTTCAGTCGAGTACAGAAAAGTTGATAGAAGCAGAAGATACTTGAAGACGATGTAATCAGTCCATCACCCTTAAAGTTTTGAGGTGGTCAGTCCCTCAGTCTGGAGAAGAGCATTGTTCCATGGTATGAAACAATATGGAGATGAAGTGACAGGATGGAGCCTAATATAGCGCCAAGAGGTGAGACGTAGGTCACTAGGAGAGGTAAGAACTCAGATGTTGGGAGGACAGGTCCCTATCAAATCCAGCCGTTCTCACTAGTAGAGGTTGTCGAAGTTGATTGTTGGTCTGTACCAAGATACCCTTGTGTTGCAGTGTCAGACAGATTGAACACTAAAATGGCATAAAATACCGACAGGTTGTTAGGTAAGACACATAAGCAACAGTTAGGTATCTTTATTTCGAAACGTTTCGCCTACACAGTAGGCTTCTTCAGTCGAGTACAGAAAAGTTGATAGAAGCAGAAGATACTTGAAGACGATGTAATCAGTCCATCACCCTTAAAGTTTTGAGGTGGTCAGTCCCTCAGTCTGGAGAAGAGCATTGTTCCATGGTATGAAACAATATGGAGATGAAGTGACAGGATGGAGCCTAATATAGCGCCAAGAGGTGAGACGTAGGTCACTAGGAGAGGTAAGAACTCAGATGTTGGGAGGACAGGTCCCTATCAAATCCAGCCGTTTTCTGTACTTGACTGAAGAAGCCTACTGTGTAGGCGAAACGTTTCATAATAAAGATACCTAACTGTTGCTTATGTGTCTTACCTAACAACCTGTCGGTATTTTATACCATTTTTAATGCTCAATCTGTCAGACACTGCAACACAAGGGTATCTTGGTACAGACCTGCAATCAACTTCGACAACTTCCACTAGTGAGAGCGGCTGGATTTGAGAGGGACCTGACCTTTCAACATCTGAGTTCTTACCTCTCCTAGTGGCCTACGTCTCACCTCTTGGCGCTATAAAAAGCTCCATTCTGTCACTTCATCTCCATATTGTTTCATACTATGGAACAATGCTCTTCTCCAGACTGAGGGACTGACCACCTCAAAACTTTAAGGGTGATGGACTGATTACATCGTCTTCAAGTATCTTCTGCTTCTATCAACTTTTCTGTACTTGACTGAAGAAGCCTACTGTGTAGGCGAAACGTTTCATAATAAAGATACCTAACTGTTGCTTATGTGTCTTACCTAACAACCTGTCGGTATTTTATACCATTTTTCATATATCAATGATCTTGATGAAGGAATTACTAGTGATATGAGCAAATTCGCCGATGACACGAAGATAGGTAGGATAATTGATTCAAACGTAGATGTTAGGGAACTTCAGGAGGATTTAGACAAACTCTACTCTTGGTCAGAAAAGTGGCAGATGCAGTACAATGTAGATAAATGCAAGGTTCTGAAGCTCGGGAGTGTCCATAACCCTAGCACTTATAAGTTAAATAATGTAGAACTTAGCCATACAGATTGCGAAAAGGACTTGGGGGTTATGGTGAGCAGCAACCTTAAACCAAGACATCAATGCCTAAGCGTACGTAATAAGGCAAATAGATTATTGGGATTTATATCAAGAAGTGTAAGCAACAAAAGTCCAGAGGTCATACTGCAGCTTTATACATCATTAGTAAGGCCTCACCTAGATTATGCAGCTCAATTCTGGTCTCCATATTACAGAATGGACATAAATTCGTTAGAAAACATTCAGCGTAGGATGACTAAATTAATACATAGCATTAGAAATCTTCCTTATGAAGAAAGATTGAAGACTCTTAAGTTACATTCACTTGTTAGACGAAGAATGAGGGGAGACCTGATCGAAGTGTATAAGTGGAAGATAGGTATTAATAAAGGGGATATTAACAAGGTCTTGAGGATATCTCTCCAAGAGAGTACCCGCAGTAATGGATTAAAATTAGATAAGTTTAGATTTAGAAAGGACATAGGAAAGTATTGGTTTGGAAATAGGGTAGTTGATGAGTGGAACGGTCTACCTAGTTGGGTTATTGAGGCTAGGACTTTGGGTAGTTTCAAATTTAGGTTGGATAAGTACATGAGTGGGAGGGGTTGGATTTGAGAGGGACTTGCACATCGGAGCTTGTTTCTTGGGTGGCATTGAAAATTGGGTTGGTCAAATGTTTGTTATTGGGATGATTTGTAAAGGACCTGCCTAGTATGGGCCAACAGGCCTGCTGCAGTGTTCCTCCTTTCTTATGTTCTTATGTTCTTATGTGAGAGTATGGTCGTCCCCATCACTCCAGTGTTCGTCGTCTGCAATCAGAGATCCGTCTAAGTTGGTTCCAGAGGTAACAAATGAGACAGGGGACAGGCAATTCTAGAAAAAGATACATCCTTAAGATGTAAGTGTACGTCTGCACTCACTTCTTGAAAGTGCATCCATGAACTTTACAGTGTGCTTTCTAGCACGTACAAGATACGTCTTAGTTAATTTTATTGAAATTTCGCTTGTACCATTTATCAGATTTCTTCATAGAAAATCTTTGAGTCAAATTTTACTCCTAGGATAGCCATCTTTTTCCGGATTCTGACACTCTTCTAGTCATTCTTACCTCTGCTCAAGTATTAACGTATTGCTGTCTGGAGATAATCATCATTCGTGTCTTCTTAGACGAAAAAGTAACCTGGTATCGTTCGTCCCAGGTTGCTATGGCTTAAGCTGGTGATTGATGTGCCTTATAGCAAGTGGCATTTCCTTTCTAGAAAACGTACAGCCTTCTGCACAGGCATGGAATTCTAGGACGAGGTGAAGGTTACCAAAGAAATTTTCCATAACAATAGATCAAGCATAATTCCTTGTGGAACTGGTACCAAATGAGTGTCTTGAAGACTTGTAGGTTATAACTAAGGAGGTGCAGTGCAGAACAAGACCCTACAAATGTTTTCAGTGTTGTCAAGCGTCCCTGATGCAATACTCGATAGTAAGTACCATCAATGTCCTGTGCTATTACTAAGCTGAATTTGGAGTCATCCAGTGCCACATACTGGAAATTTAGTGGGAGACCAGAAACAGTGACTTTCTGAAGCGAGTGGTAGTCAGATTAAGTTGTTTCGTGCCAGTGACTGACAGAAATGACACTGCTCTTTAGTTGGAGATTACTGTTCTCATCTTTTTGTAAACAAGGACTACATTTACCTCTTTCTAGAGAGTAGGTCAGTGACACTGTGGTAGGTAGTGCAGAGAGATGCGAGTTAAAGACAATGCTAACTGGTCTGTACATGTACTCAGCAATCTTGGACTTATCTAGGTCCACAGTCTTTACCTGATCCACAGGTATACTTCATGTTACTTTATTGTCTCCTCTGAAAACTTTTTTTTTTATTTTTTTTACACAGGGTTTGACAAGGTTAAGGATCCCTAGCTTTATTGACATGCTATTTACAGGTTAAGGATTCCTAACTTTATTGACAAGCTAAGAGCTGTTACCTACATCAGCTCATTTGAAAGCATTTTTATTGTTATGAGACATACAAGTAGGGAACAGGATGAAGTTGGAGCCATCTGTGGGCCAGCATTTTCATCTGATCAACTAACTTTATCTCGTTGACATCATTATGCTGTACGAATGTGTTCCATACTCGAGTCATCCTGGGGATAAATGATCTCAGATGATGTTCTGGAGAAGGGTACAGCCAGAGTGAAGTTGCTTGCTCTCTCTCTCTCTCTCTCTCTCTCTCTCTCTCTCTCTCTCTCTCTCTCTCTCTCTCTCTCTCTCTCTCTCTCTCTCTCTCTCTCTCTCTCTCTCACTCTCTCTCTCCCTCTCTTGACCATATATTTCTTCACTTATTTCCTCTCTCTTTCAGCCACTCTTATGAGGAAACTTAGTTTCAATATTAACATTTAATACATTAGTTTCGTTAACTTAAGTTTATTATCTACAAAAACTTGTCATTATAATTATTTAACAACTCTTCCCTACCAGTGAATATAAATTGAATTTATACACCTCACGATGCATAAAACTTTGTAAAGTAATTAATGGTTAATTAATGGTTAATTAAGCTAAAAAACATATTAACCACACAAAGGATCATAGAGGCTGCTTTATATATGCTCCTCGAAATTAAAATATATTTTAATCCCTAACAGAGGGATTATAGTATACTCTCAGAGTATATACACGTAACTTCACAGTGTATATACCAATGTAACTTAATTAAAAAATGTTAAGTATACAATATCATTTAATTATAAAAGCTACAATAAACCATCAACAAGAAGAGTATTATAATTTTTGCACCGTAAGAAGAGTCTATTACCCAGCACACCTTCCTCAGTCCCAACTTAATTAAACTTTATCACAAACTTCTTCATTCTTGTTTATAAACTAGAAAACTGTGTACCTAGACCCCAAAACTTCATTAATCTTCTCGTTACTGTCGGAACTCCTGCCTTCATTGCCTTCATTTTCACTCAAGGGAATTTCTTTAATTTTTTTCATTCGCTTTCCTTTTTCATTTATTCATTTTTACATTTTTACGCCCAAAAACAGTTTAAGGACCCAGGTCATTACAGCCAACGTATTAGAATTGAGTACCCACAAACAGCCCAAGGACTGTAGCTCAACACTCTCGTGTAGTCCATTTAATGTAATTGAATAACCCATGAACTGTAGCTTGACACCATCATGTAGGCCTAGGACTGTAGCTCAACACCCTAGAGAATCTCAACGACTTCAACTCAAAATATTTAACTCGTTCAAATAGGCCAAGAACTGTATAGAAATAACTAAATACAATCCACGGACTGTAGCTTAACACCCTTAAGTAGCCCGAGGACTGCAGCTCAACTCAAGGAGTAGAGCTCAGTAAGGTGAAGCAGCCGTCTGATTATACCTTAAGAACCTTTAACTCAACTCTATCATGTAGTCCCGGGACGATAGCCTTCCTCCCTTAAGAAGCTCAAGGACTGTAGCTCAACATTCTGAAGCTCAGGTTCAGTACCTTCAAGCAGCCCTAGTATCGTAGATGAACTAATACAAGCTCTGTATTCACAAGCTCTGTATCAACAAGTTCTATATCCATATGCTCTATATCCACAATCTCAATACCCACATGCTCTATATTCACATACTCTATATCCACAAATTCTATATCCACATGCTCTACATCCACATGCTCTATATCCACATGATTTATATCCACAAGCTCCATATCCACAAGCTCTATATTCACATGCTCAGTATCCACAAGCTCTATATTCACATGCTCTAATTCCACATGCTCAATATCCACATGCTTGAAGTGCTCATGCTCTATATCCACAAGTTCTAAATCCACAAGTTCTATACCCACATACTCTATATACACAAGACCTTTATTCACATGCTCTATATCTACATTCTATATAACCACATGCTCTATATCCACATCCACTGGTCTCAAGCAGCCCAGTTACTGTAACTCAACACCCTGCAGCAAGTCAACGACTGTAGTTCCATACTTTCCAGACCTCCAGGACAGTGGATCAGCACACACACAGAGACCAAACACTACACGTGAATAACATCAAGGAGCTCAAACATTATATCTCAGCAACAATAAATAACAAAAAGGCACAATACCGTGACTGGAACGATACACAAATAACCCGCACATAAAAGAGAGAAGCTTACGACGACGTGTATCTCAGCAACCTTAATCAACCCAAGGTATGTAGCTCAGCACCCTTGATACTCTCAAGGATCCTAAGGACTGTAGCTCAACACCTTCGTGTCGCATTAAAGCAGTAATTCAGTACCAGCAATGTCTTGGAGCTGGCCAAGAACTGTAGGTAAATACTCTTATGTAGCCCAGTGTCTGCAGCTCCACACCCTCAAGTACATGACTGTTGTGCCACACCCTCAAGTACATGACTGTAGCTCCACACCTTCAAGTACATGACTGTAGCTCCACACCTTCAAGTACATGACTGTAGCTCCACACCTTCAAGTACATGACTGTAGCTCCACACCCTCAAGTACATGACTGTAGCTCCACACCCTCAAGTACATGACTGTAGCTCCACACCTTCAAGTACATGACTGTAGCTCCACACCCTCAAGCAACACATAACTGTAGCGCTACACCCTCACGTAGCACATAACTGTAGCTCCGCACCCTCAAGTAGCATATGACTGTAGCGCACACCCTTAAGTAGCACATGACTGTAGCGCCACACCCTCAAGTAGCACATGACTGTAGCTCAACACCCTCAAGTAGCACAGGGTTGTGGTGCCACACCCTCAAGTAACACATGACTGTAACGCCACACCCTCAAATAGCACATGATTGTGGTGCCACACCCTCAAGTAACACATGACTGTAACGCCACACCCTCAAACACCGCCAGGTATTATAGCTGAATTCCCTCAAACAGCCCCAGGACTGTAGTCGAATACCTGCAAGCAGCCCAAAGATGTGTTCAAGCAGGTCAAGGTCTGTAATGCAATACCAGAAGCAGCCCAGGGACTGCAGCTCAACTCCGGCAAGCAGCTTAGTAAGCCCATGTATACTGAGACCCTCAAGGATCCCACGGTCAGTATCCCAAAACTCTCCAGCAGATCAATACCCTATCTTAATACTCTCCAGCAGATCAATACCCTATCTTAATACTCTCCAGCAGATCAATACCCTATCTTAATACTCTCCAGCAGATCAATACCCTATCTTAATACCCTCCAGCAGATCAATACCCTAGCTTAATACCCTCCAGCAGATCAATACCCTAGCTTAATACCCTCCAGCAGATCAATACCCTAGCTTAATACTCTCCAACAGATCAATAACCTATCTTAATACTCTCCAGCAGATCAATACTCTAGCTTAATACTCTCCAGCAGATCAATACCCTATCTTAATACTCTCCAGCAAATCAATACCCTATCTTAATACTCTCCAGCAGATCAATACCCTAGCTTAATACTCTCCAGCAGATCAATACCCTATCTTAATACTCTCCAGCAGATCAATACCCTAGCTTAATACTCTCCAGCAGATCAATATCCTAGCTTAATACTCTCCAGCAGATCAATATCCTAGCTTAATACTCTCCAGCAGATCAATATCCTAGCTTAATACTCTCCAGCAGATCAATATCCTAGCTTAATACTCTCCAGCAGATTAATATCCTAGCTTAATACTCTCCAGCAGATCAATACCCTAGCTTAATACTCTCCAGCAGATCCAGGACTACAGCACATCACCCTCCATTACACCCAACGACTGTAACTCAGTCTCCTCACTTAGCCCGAGGACTGTAGCTGAACACTCTCAAGTAACTCAGGTACTGTAATTGACTAATCTTAATTTAAGCAGTCCAAGGTCTGTAGCTCAACACCCTCAGCCAGATGTTGAACATGTGTCCAATTTTCAACCCGATGTCTGTAGCTCAGTCCCCTCAGTCGGTCTTCGGTCTTCTAGATCAATACTTCATCCAGCCCAAGGACAGTAGTTCAACATTCTGCACAGTCCCACGTCTGTTCCTCACATGCAGTCCATGGGATGTACCTCATTACATTTAAAGAGCCCAGGTTCTATACTTCAACAGCCTCACAGCCCAAAAACTGTAGCTCATTTTTCTGTAACTGCCCAAGTTTAAAGCATAATATCATCAGGAAGTCTTGTAGTTAGGAATAAACCTTTTGAAACACTTAAATTACGATCTCAATTTGACAAAAAGTTATGAATATATCTCAAAACCTGACTTCCTGTCATTCATTGCACTCAATAGACATAAAATGTGGATATCAATTCTGTCAAGTTCATCTGTATTTTAGTATAAGTTGGATGGAGCATAGTAAATACGTTCTTAAGAATCCCAGAAAATAGTTAAGAACACCATTAAGAGATCCAAGACTTGAATTCTAGTCAAATACGTAAAAATTTTGAAACAACTCAGATGAGCATTATGGCAATAATATTTTTTACAACACCTGTCACCAGCGACCATGGATGGCAGACCCAGTAGAGAGTGACTCAGTATAGCAGAGTGACGCAACAAGGCAACAGTGACGCAGCAAAGCAGACCGACTCTCCAAAAGGGCGACGCAGAAACGTCAGGGTGATCTATAAAAACCAGGTGAACTACCAAACAAGGTGTCCCTTAATAAACTACAGAAGCCAAGATACTGATAAATAAATTAAAGCTATTAAAGAAAGAAGAGAAAGTAGGTACCTGACTCATAATTTAAACACTATTGTAAACAAAGCGTGCTTTATCTGTGTGTGAACTCCATTAAGAAAGAAATATATCAGAGGAGGGAACAGGGACGTAGATCTTAGTTGATGTGTGGGTGGGTACCCCAGCTGGCCTGCGAAGCGGGTGAGAAAAGATTTTGAAAGTGCCACATTACCCAACTCTAGGGCTCTCCTGCCTGGCTCTGTAGCGGATGTGGAAAGGCTTACACGGTGTCCCAGCTCTATTATGTAGTGAGCAAGAAAATTTGTTCATGTCATCACTTAACCCAGCACAACGGAGGATCAGTTTGGCTCTGTAACAGACAAGGAAAGACTTTCAAATGTATCAGTTTTTCTGAGCAGTACGGCTCCTTAGCTGGAACACGTAGAGTGAAAGGAAAGGCTTTGAACGTACCACAATATTCAGCACAATATTCTAATGCTAAAACAACATAAATATAGCATTAGAATTGGACAATATTCCAATGCTCTATTTATTCATGTGAGAGATTTTAACCATCCAATTGATTTTCAAAAAGTTGAGAAAGCTGTATCAAGCAAGTCCATGGTCGACAGGAATATAATTGAATCTTGTTTCATAAAAAGCAGTTTTGACAATAATATGAATATTTTCTCTGGTTTATATAAATTAGATCCATTTATAATTAATAGAATTTGAGAAGAATTTAATAATACATCGGACAAATATTTTTTTTTTAAATTCTTAATTCTTGGGTAGAATAGTTTGTTGGTGGGTTGTGTGAAGGACCTGTCTAGTTGGGCCAGCGGGCCTGCTGCAGTGTTCCCTTTCTTATGAGTCGAGCATCAGGTGTTGCTTTGTTGTCGGATGTGATAGTGAGGTGTGGGCTAGACCCTTTATATACCTTCCTTTGATGCATTACTTTCATTGTTCCTTGATAATGTGAATAGTCACGAAAGCACTTGGAATTTCTCTATTCTTTCACAGTGGTTGTTTTGTATATATATATAATATATATATATATATATATATAATTATATATATATATTATATATATATATATATATATATATATATATATATATTATATATGTCGTGCCGAATATGTAAAACTGGTCAATTAGCAAGAACTCATTTAAAATTAAGTCCTTTCTAAAATTTTCTCTCATACGTTTAAAGATATATTTTTTTCATTATGGTTAATGTAAAAATTTTTAATTTTGCTCCAAAAGAATCTTAGAAAACTTACCTAACCTTATTATAACAAGAACTATATATTTTAGCCTAGCCCAACTAAATATATTTTAGATTTGTTTACAATAATTTAATACTAAACAAACACAGTAAAATATATTTTTTTAGTTAGATTCAGAATGATTTTGGAGAAATTATTGCATACACAAATTTTCACTTGTCCTATATGGCAAGATGAGCGTTGCTATTTAAGCCAAGGTCGCAAGTTCTGCCTATTCGGCACGACATATATATATATATAATATATATATATATATATATAATATATATTATATATATATATATATATATATATATATATTATATATATATATATATATATGTCGTGCCGAATATGTAAAACTGGTCAATTAGCAAGAACTCATTTAAAATTAAGTCCTTTCTGAAATTTTCTCTTATACGTTTAGAGATATATATTTTTCATTAATGTTGATGTAAAAAAATTTAATTTTGCACCAAAAGTATCTTAGAAAACTTACCTAACCTTATTATAACAAGAACAATTTATTTTAGCCTAACCCAACTTAATATATTTTAGATTTGTTTACAATAATTTAATACTAAACAAACACAGTGAAATATATTTTTTTCGTTAGGTTCAGGATGATTTTGGCGAAATTATTGCATACACAAATTTTCACTTGTCCTATATGGCAAGATGAGCGTTGCTATTTAAGCCAAGATCGCAGGTTCTGCCTATTCGGCACGACATATATATATATATATATATATATATATATATATATATATATATATATATATATATATATATATATTATATATATATATATATATTATATATATATATATACATATATATATGGGTGAATAGAAGCTGGATGTCCTGGCTCTAAGCGATACAAAGCTGAAAGGGTAGGAGAATTTTAGTGGGGAGAAATATAGGAGATTAGGTCAAGGGTTTCCAGTATAGTTAGAACTAAGGAAGGAATAGCAAATAATGGGGAAGGATCAGTTATGGCAAGACTAGAGAGAATATAAATGTATAAATTCACGGATTTTTTGGAGTAAAATAAGTGGGATGTGAAAAGTGTTTTGATAGTAAATGTTTTTCGCACCTGAACAAGAGAAGTGTAGAGGAGAGAGATACTGGGAGATGTTGAGTGAATGACTGAGGAGTTTTGAACCAAGTGAGAGAGAAATTGTGGTTGGGATCTAAATGGTAAGGTTAGAAAAATGCTGTGGAGGGAGCAGTAGGGAAGTTTGTGGTGCCAGGGGTAAACGATAATGTGGACCTTTCATTGAACTCTGTTTAGAAAGAAGTTTGGTAATAAGTAATACATATCTTAAGAAAAGGAGGATAAATAAGTATACAAGATTTGATATAGGCCTTTGTGAAAATAATTTGCTGGATTATTAATTGATGGATAAAAGGTTGATGGATAGATTTCAGGATGTGAATATTTATAGAGGGGCAACAGATTTCAGATCACTGTTTACTAGAAGCTACAGTTAGAGTAAGAGGTTGATGGGGCAGAAGGAAAATGGTATCAGTAAAAGAGAAGTGAAAGTTAAGGAAGGAGGAAATTAAGGGAGATATAAGTAACTACTGGGAAAATGATGGGGTAGTGAGAGTATAGGTAGTGTTGGGGTTGAAGAGATCTGGGATAGTTTTAAAAATATGGGACAGATGTTTGTGGACATAGAAGGGTGGGTGTGGGAGGAAAGATGAGTGGTTAGTGGAATGATGAAGTAGATGGTGTGATAAGGGAGAAAAAGTTGGTTTATGAGGGTTTTTCTTACGAAGCAGAAATGATGAAAGAAGGGTGGAGTATATGGACAGTAGAAGAGAAGTGAAGACAGTGGTTAGGGAGTGCAAAAGGAGAGCAAATGATAAAGTGGGTGAGGTGCTGTCAACAAATGCGAGTGTGGGGGAAGTGCGTGAGGCTCTGGGTAGAATGAAAGGGGGTAAAGCAGCTGGAATTGATGGGATTTTGGCAGAAATGTTGAAGCAGGTGGGGATATAGTTTTGAAATGATTGGTACTTTTGTTCAGAGAGGGGAAGGTACCCAGGGACTAGCAGAGAGCGTGCATAGTTCCTTCATATAAAGGGAAGGGGGGACAAAAAATGTAAAATTTATAAAGGAATAAGCCCACTGAGTATACCAGGTAAAGTGTGTGTTAAGGTTATCATTGAAAGAATTTAGAGTAAGACGGATCGTAGATGAGTAAGATGGCTTTAAAATGGGCAGGGAATATGCAGCTCAAGTGTTTACAATGAAACTTAAGTAAACAATATTTAGATAAAAGTAGGGAAGTTTTTGTTGCTTTTATGGATTTAGGAAAGGCATGTGGTAGAGGTAGATAGGGAAGCAATGTAGTTACTACCTATTCCATTCACTTTTCATGTGTGACAAATGGCTCAAAAGCCGACAAGTTGAAGACTGACACTTATGCAGCATATGAGAATCTTTTTTAAGGAAATGTTTCGCCACACAGTGGCTTCATCAGTCCAGTACAAAGTTGAAATAGGTAAGGAGAGGAGAAATTTGAGGTAATCAGTCCCTCAGCCTGGAAGCAGGAGGCCTCCTGATTCAAATATTTGCAGTTTAGAGTTACATGTAAACTGCCGTTTAGGTGTGAGTACTCGGATTTTGGCAAGAAGTGTGGGATCAGCAGATAAAGTTTCAAGCAAAGTGAGAGTTGTCACCATTACTTGTTGCTGATGACACTGTGCTTTTGAGAGATCAGAAAAGAAGTAGCAGAGGTTGGTGGACTAGTTTGGAAAGGTATGTAAAGAAGGAAATTAAAATTGACCATAGGAAAAAGCAAGGTGATGAGGATGACAAAAGAAATTAGGCAATGAAAGATTGGATATCAGATTGGAAGGAGGGAGTATGAGGCAGTGAATTTATTCATATATCTGGGAGTTTGACGCGACGGGCTGGAGTTTTGAGACTCTATGACCGCGGGTTCAATCCCGGCCGGGGGTATGGTTTATCTGGGAGTTTACTTGTCAGGAAATGGGTCTATGAAACACGAGATGAACCATAGAAATGATGAGGGGGAAAATGAGAACTATGCACTGAGGAGTTTGAAAGAATTTTATCCGTGGAAGCAAAGAGGGTAATGTATGAGAGTAGAGTGTTATGAACTGTGAGGGAAAAGTTCAATAGATAGGAGTAGCGATATAGTAACAATAGTTTCACTGCCGGCTACTAGTTAAGGTAGGGTAAGTCAAGCTCCCGTTTTTCCCGTCTTTTTTCCCCCTCCCTGAAAGTGATAGTTTGGCTGCCGGCTGCTTGTTAAGGTAGGGTCAGTCTAGCTCCCGCTATCCCTTCCCCTCCCTCTTCCCCCCCCCCCCCGAAAGGTGACGTGTGGGGCTCTGGTCAAACAGTAAATCACTCGACTCACAGCTCCCAGCACTACTGTAAGTACATGCCTGCCTTGTATTCTAGTGAATTTATTGGTTAAAAGCTTCACTTTTGACCAATAATAAACTTAGTCCTTTCAGTCTTGCTCTATGTTGACTGTTGTAATAATCACCACGTCTTTTGAGTATTGTACACTGCCATGGAGAGTGATTATTTAAGCAGTGGGTAACCTGTCTATCTTTTCAGCTTGGATGACAGTGAGGGTCACCTGTCAATCAACGAGAAGAACAGGAGAAGGACTAACGTCCAGAGACGTCCCCATTTTGCATTTAAGTACCTGTGCACCTGTATGAAATTGCAGGACATAACCCCTCATCATTGCAGCGGTAAAGAACCTGCTTTCCTGTCATCGGGATAGAATTCTCACTGGTATACTGTGAAGAACTAGCCAGTGGATGGTCACCAACACCTGCGACCCTCCCCCACCCCATCATCAGCAACGGCTACGATTTCAACAACAGTGTCACCAACACCAGACACCCCTGTAGATATTAGCGTTGAGTTCAAATGTTATTTTATTCATTTCATTTTTCATTTTTCTTTCAAATAGGATATACCTTTCATGTTTTATTGTTTTATGTTTGATTTAAAAAATAATAAAGTGTTTATCTTCGTGAATTATTATTTATTTTTCTATTCATTAATTTTCCTGAGGAGGAGCCAGCCTGAGTAATACTGTCTGAAGTTGTTGCAGGGCTGAGTAAGCCTTCACACGAACACTCATATGGGTGTGAAGCATTGGTGATGAATGTTGCAACAAGGAGAAGGCTGGAGGCAGTGGAGATGCTATGTGTGATGGCAATATGTAGTGTGAATATAATGCAGAGAATCCATAGCTTGGAGATTAGATGCAGGGTTGCTTAAAGTATTATTTAGAAGGCTGAGAAGAGGTTGTTAAGGTTGTTCGGACATTTAGAGAGAACAGAACGAAATAAAATAAATTGAAGAACATATAAACCTGTAGTGGAAAGAATGCGGAGTAGAGGTCGTCCAGGGAAAGATTGAAAAGTGTAAGTAAAGTGGGTTTTGTGTGCGAGGGGGCTTAGACTTCCAGCAAGCAAGCGTAAGCGTGTTAGATAAGAGCGAGTGAAGATGAATGGTTTTTATGGCTACTTACTGTTAGAGTGTGAGCAAAGTATTATTTATGAAGGGATTCAGGGAAACCGGTTAGTCCGACCTGATAGAGAAAGAAACAAAGATTAAGAAAGAAATAAAGAAAATTACAAGCCAAACAAGTAGTCATTCACATGATAGGCTGAAGGCTTTTAAAATAAATGGTGATAACTAATTATTACCCAAAACTGGACAATAGTAAAAAAAAATGAATTACGAAAGCAAAACTATTAAATTTTCAAGAGTAGACGTCTATACTTAGGGACTTCATGAGAGCAGGAAGTCAAGTGACGTTACTCAGTGCGTCAGGGTCCCTTGTTGCTTCTCACCCGGTGGGACGGGGGTTAATTAAGGTAACCACTCACATACCCTTTCTGAACAGGTATACTACCAGTCACACTTCCACCACCACTCATTCAGTCTTCCACACTTAGGTAATAAATTTTTCCTCTCACAGTGTGTGTCAGTGTGTGTGTGTGTGTGTGTGTGTGTGTGTGTGTGTGTGTGTGTGTGTGTGTGTGTGTGTGTGTGTGTGTGTGTGTATGTGTGTGTGTGTGTATTCACCTAGTTGTTGTTGCAGGAGTCGATTTACAGCTCCTGGCCCCGGCTCTTCACTGGTTGCTACAATGTCACTCTTCCTGCACCATGAGCTTTATTATACCTCTTCTAAAAGCTATGTATGGATCCTGCCTCCACTACCATCACTTCCCAGGTTATTCCACTTCTTGACAACTCTTTGACTGAAGAAATACTTCCTAACATCTCTGTGGTTCATCTGAGTCTTCAACTTCCAACTGTGACCCCTTGTTGCTCTGTCCCATCTCTGGTACATCCTGTCTCTGTCCACCTTGTCGATTCCTCACAGTATTTGATATGTCGTTATCATATCCTCCCTGTCTCTCCTATCCACCAATGTCGACAGATCGATTTTCCTTAACCTCTCCTAGTAAGACATACCCTTTATCTCCGGGACTAGTCTTGTTGTAAACCTTTGCATTTTCTCCAATTTCCTTACATGCTTGGCTAGGTGAGGGATCCAAACTGGTGTTGCATACTCCAATATAAGCCTAACGTACACAGTGTACACGGTCTTGAACGATTGGTTATTATGATGTCGGAATGCTAGTCTTAGGTTTGCTAGGCGCCCATATGCCGTAGCAGTTATCTGGTTGATGTGCGCTGCAGATGTTCCCGATGATATACTCACCCCAAGATCCATTTCCTTGAGTGAGGTTGGGCCTTATAGACTGTATTCTGTCTATGGTCTTCTTTGCCCTTCCCAGATCTTCAAGACATTGCACTTGGCTGGGCTGAACTCCAGTAGCCATTTACGGACCAGGCCTGTAGCCTGTCCAGATCCCTTTGTAGTCCTGCTTTATCCTCTTCCGATTGAATTCTCCTCATTAACTTGACATCGTCTCAACCTCGTAAGGAACCACGACTCGCATCTGCCTTTCTGTCAGGTATTCTCTGACTCATTGCAATGCCTTCCCTGTTATACCAGCCAGGTTCTCCAGCTTTTGCATTAATCTCTTGTGTGGAACTGTGCCAAAAGTTTTCTTACTGTCCAAGAAAATGCAATCTACCCATTTCTCTCTCTTTTGTTTTACTGCTGTCACCTTGCCATAGAACTCCAGTAGGTTTGTGACACATGATTTCCCGTCCCTGAATTTGTCCTGGATATCAATGATAAGCTCATTCCTTTTTCTAATAATCTTCTCCATGACTTTGCATTCTATGCATGTCTTTGATACTTGGTCTGTAGTTTAGTGCTGCGTATCTGTCTCTCTTTAAAAATTGGAACTTCCATACCTCAGGGAGCTGCCCAGTTTCAATAGATGTGTTGATGATTGTTGTTAGTGGTACACATAGTGCCTCTGTTCCCTCTCTCAGGACCCATGGAGAGATGTTATCCAGCCCCATTGCCTTTGAGAGCTATGATGTCCGGTGATGCCTCTTTGATTTTTACGTACCACTCCTCCCATTTATTCGTTATTCTACTAACACTCTGTTCTGGAGGAAGGGTTTGTGGAGATTGGGGGAGTACGGGACCTGGCTCGGTGCTGTGGGATTCTGCTTCATAGTGTGGGATGGCGGCTGTGAGCGTGGATTGTGGTTTGTATTGGGGTAGTGTTTTTGGCTGTGTAGTTCTGAGGGTGATTCTGTGTGTTAGCGCTTTTTGCTCTGCCTGGCTCTGTGTGTGTCTATGTGTGTGTTTGTCTGTCTATGTGTCTGTGTCTGTGTATTTTTTAGTGTCTGTATATCTTTGTGTGTCTGTGTTTGTGTCTGTATTCACTTTTACAAACTTAGATATGGTTACAGGAGTTGTGTCTCAGCTCATGGCCCTGCATATTCGCCAGCCACTCTCCTGGCGCCGTGAGCGCTGTTTGACCTGTTCTCTAAGCAATGAATGGATGCTGTCTCCACTGCTTCTCCGGACAGATCGTTCCACTTTCTGCTTTTTTTAAGGCTAAAGAAATATTTCGCGACCTACCTCTGATTTATTTATGCTTTCAGCTTTAAGATGCGCCCTTGTGTGCGTGTTTTCTGCCTCTTAGTCATTCTTTCCTAGTGCATCCTACTAATTTATCTTAATATTTTAAATATATGCATGTGCTCACCTATTTTTACTTTCTACTCACCTATTTGTGGTTTCAGGGGTCGATACATAGCTCCTGGCTCCGTCTCTTCTTTGTTCGATACTAGGTCCACTCTCTCTCCCTGCTCCATGAGCTTTATCGTACATGTATGTGTGTGTTTATGTGTGGTGTGTGTGTTGTGTGTGTGTGTGTGTGTGTGTGTGTTGTGTGTGTATGTGTGTGTGTGTGTGTGTGTGTGTGTGTTGTGTGTGTGTGTGTGTGTTTTGGTGGGGTGTGTGTCTGCGTGTGTGTGTTCGTGGCCCTGTGTCTCTAGTGGCCTCTTCTTGTTCTTAAAGCTGTGTATGAAGTCTGCCTATACTCTGGCTTCACTTACTGAGTGCTCATAAGCTAAAGAAGTATTTCCTGACATCCCTGTGACTAATTTGTGTCTGTAATTCCGGTGTATCAAAAACTTTCATCTGAAATATACTCACACTCAGTTCTTATTAGTATTTTTTACCATATAAACATGACACTTATGGTCTTTCTGTCTTCTAGAGTCGTCAGGTTCATGTCGAGTCTTGACAGCACGCACTCTTGCTCTCAGACTAGTTATGTAGCAGACCTATGCACTTTTTTTTCATTTTATTTGCATACTTTATAAGCTGTGGGATTATACTGGCGCTTTTATATTCCAAGATGGCCTTGACTCACGATTTAAATGTCTCCTTGTTTAAGTTCCTGAAAGTCATTCATAAATCTGCTGGCCTAACTTTTATTGCGGCCGTTGTCCGTAGATGTGTGAATCAAGCGAAATGTTGTGAGAGTAAGTGCTTGTGCATGTGCCAGTATCTCGACTCTTGGTTACGCTCGTCTGCACTTCCATACACTGTTGAGGACTTTCAAAATTCTCTGCCATAGTTACGATCACGTCTGCTACGCCGAGCCAAAGATACATATTCAGCGGGAAGTCAATATCCGTCGAGGCAGGAGCCGTGAAACTCAATCACAACACTGCTTTTGATAATATTCATAGTATGTTCCGTGTCCAAGAAGACGCAGGGCATACTTGAGAAGAGTCATGAGGAGAATCCACGAGGCTGGGAGGATGCCTCAATGGACCTGGAGTTCTCATGATAAGAGGAAAAATAGTCTCATCTTTTCGCAGGTAAACTCTCACGACCACACACAAATTTACTGAAGAAGCTTTAAATTTCGAGGCCTTACTTCCGCACTACGAATGTAAACTTTAGATACCCATGAAGAAAGTCAGGGAGATGTGGTAGCTCAGGGTGATGTATAGTTCAGGGAGATGTGGTAGCTCAGGGTGATGTATAGTTCAGGGAGATGTGGTAGCTCAGGGTGATGTATAGTTCAGGGAGATGTGGTAGCTCAGGGTGATGTATAGTTCAGGGTGATGTGGTAGCTCAGGGTGATGTATAGTTCAGGGAGATGTGGTAGCTCAGGGTGATGTATAGTTCAGGGAGATGTGGTAGCTCAGGGTGATGTATAGTTCAGGGAGATGTGGTAGCTCAGGGTGATGTATGGTTCAGGGAGAGTGGTAGCTCAGGTGATGTTTTAGTTCAGGGAGATGTGGTAGCTCAGGGTGATGTATAGTTCAGGGAGATGTGGTAGCTCAGGGTGATGTATAGTTCAGGGAGATGTGGTAGCTCAGGGTGATGTATAGTTCAGGGAGATGTGGTAGCTCAGGGTGATGTATATTCAGGAATGTGGTAGCTCAGGGTGATGTATATTCAGGAGATGTGGTAGCCAGGGTGATGTATAGTTCAGGGAGATGTGGTAGCTCAGGGTGATGTATAGTTCAGGGAGATGTGGTAGCTTAGGGTGATGATATGGTAGTTTAGTGTGATATTATTACACCATACCTCATCTGACGATGGTGACACTGTATTCATCTAGCTGGTGGTGACACTGTATTCATCTAGCTGGTGGTGACACTGTATTCATCTAGCTGGTGGTGACTCTGTATTCATCTAGCTGGTGGTGACACTGTATTTATCTAGCTGGTGGTGACACTGTATTCATCTAGCTGGTGGTGACACTGTATTCATCTAGCTGGTGGTGACACTGTATTCATCTGGCTGATGGTGACACTATATTCATCTAGCTGGTGGTGACACTGTACGACACACAGCTGGTACAAGATCATGCATCACTAGGTACAGACCTTCCTTATAACACAAGGTGTACTGATAGCACTCCATACAAGACCAACAAATCTTACACCACATAACATCCTCTGGTACTGTAAATTCCACCTCCAGGTGCGAGGGTCTGTCATGCAACTTCACACTGTGATGCACCTAACACCATTAGCCGAAGGTGAATCTTGTCAAAAAATATTCAGAAAATGCCACTGGAAAAAACTTACCTGGATCTCACTAGAAAGTTTATTGCTTTAGTCTGGCGGGGTATAATGCATTTGTTGTATATTTTATTGTTCTCCTCTTTAGGGACTCCCGACCTTTTCTGTCCCTGGTGGGTTTGTGGGACACTCAGCTCCGATATGCTCCGTCACACTCCAGAATACTTGGCGTCCACTCTAACACACTCAAGGAGACTCAAGTCACTTTGTCACCTTACGAGGACTGCCTAATACTCCAGAAAGCTTCTAAAACCCTTTTTCATGTTCTAGAAGGCTTATGGCTACATTTTTCTCATTACAGAAGGATTGTCGACAGCTCTAGAAGGATTCAGTTGAACATTGCTGTTTTCCACAAGGGATGAACAAGCTGTTTGATACTGAACTAAATAGTTATAACTGACCATAATTTTTAAAGGGGTGAACCGGTAAGCCAGCGGAAGGCCTCGGTCAGATGACCAAAAGCTCCAACGGCGGGTCATCATCTGACTAAGACCCGTGTCAGGAAACACTTGTCCTGTTTCCTGACGAACCTAACCTAACAAACTGTTTTATATTAAAAAAATGCACGCTGTGTATTTCACTAGACACCAGAAGATATGAAAACCTTCGCTGCACTTGCCAATCGGGTTAGATCCTCCTCTAACTTAATATAAAATGACTGCAGACAGCGTTTACATAATTGCTGTTAAAATTGTAATTTGGTCCGTGTGAGTGAAAATAGTTATGGCAATACTTGCCATAACTATTGTGTCTAAGATGTTAGGTAATACTTGCCATAACTATTGTGTCTAAGATGTTAGGTAATACTTGCCTAACATCACGAAATCCTGAAATCTCATGAAGTGGATCCCCGTCAAGGAAGACGACTCTTGGTGTCAACGTGGCCCTCTGTCGGGAGAATTAGGTCTCTTGAACCTCTTCCTCTTATTGAATATGAATATCTTCTAACCTAACACCTTATTATTTGGGAAAATACTACTTCTAAAATTAATCTCCTAGGCTTGAAGGAAAAGTGATCACTTTACAGCCCTGATGTGATGTGGAGTTCAGATTATGCAATGGAAATTGCATTATTTGATGGGATGCTCGATGGCCCTCTGGTGACCCTGGGAAAGAGCTTACAAGTCGAATGTAGTGTAAGTGGGATCCCTGTGGATCCAGGGGTGACAACTGAAGGTGTAAAACTCCTGGCGTTTCGTATCGCTCACCGATAGTATTGGCATTCTAGCTCAACCATATTCTGGTTTGCTGAGCAGGGTACAGGGCTGGATGCATGGCCTGCCCCACCGAGTAAGATTGTGGTCCGGGGAGAGTAAACGATTTGTTTTTGTTTACCTTCAGAGCTCTTCCTTCTCTTTCTCCAGCTTCATTTTTATAAACAAAAGAGTGCGTAAAATGGTATCTTGAGCACATGGTTGTGTTACACTTGCAGGTTAGCTATTACATGTATCATTTACGTCCCAAACGAGTTATAGATGTGTGAATGTATGAGTGGTTCGTCTGTCACTCGTAATAACTACTGTTAGTGACCATATGTATTGGTCACTGATCATGCTTCCTCACAGGACCCCTTTTAGGATCAATAATCATCTCAATTCTTTCAAAAGACACTGTAAGTATGGATCACTGATTATCTCAAGTATTGAAGGTCTTATTTAAGGATCAATGATAATCCCTAGTTGTAGTGGGTCTGTGCCAGTGGATCACTGCCAGTCCCTCAGCGTAATGGTCCTGAGTACAGTTGAAGAATTATTCAGCTGTAATCAGGTTTTCTAAGTCATTTACATCATATCTGAGTACAGTTCTTCCACTATTCTGGAGTATTGTCTTAAGATTACTTTAGTCGACAAAATCTGTATTAAACTTATTAAGCTGTTTTAAGCTTTCTTAGACTGAGGCTGTCAAAAGCAGATTGATGTTGACTTAAGTTATCTTATGAGTTTTCCGTTTTCCATTTTTTCTCAGGTGTTTTAAAACTTATCTCAAGATAAGTTGCGTTGTCATAACTTTTATGTGTCTTTAGGTGTCAAGATGCATTAATAGATCTTTAAAACTAACTTAATGATCCGGTCATGAGAAAGTTGTATAAATTAAAACGTTATTTATGTTTAAACAATTAAATCGTAACGCAGCGCAACTTTTACAAAAAATATAATTACGAGGCTGCCTGACTTTTCTTTTAATTAAACCTCTTTCTCGTTTTAATTCTTCGTCTCGTTTTCATTTCATTCATAAAGATCCACAAACTGTCATCATCGAATTATCAACACATGTCAGGGTTAACTAGGGTTAACTGGGGAGAATTAGCATGCGCAATTGGCCAATTATCAAAATAATTCAACTCTTTTCTAACATCCTGGAATAATATTGATAATTCCCATAAACTTCTGTGTTGCTTCAGACACACAAATAACCCGCATATAGAAGAAAGAAGCTTACGATGACGTTTCGGTCCGACTTGGACCATTTACAAAGTCACACTAACGAAAAGGACAGGAGGGAGTATATATAGGCCAGCCTCCTCCTCCTCCTCTCCTTTTCGTTAGTGTTACTTTGTAATGGTCCAAGTCGGACCGAAACGTCGTCGTAAGATCCTCTCTTCTATGTACAGGTTATCTGTGTATTGTTCCAGTCACGGTATTGTGCCTCTTTTTTGTTATTGCTTCAGATATTCAAAAAAGAATTTCGTCCTTTAAATTTGCGATGGCGAGGGGGGAGAGAAAAACAAAATTTTATTTTGTATTGGGTGGTAGAATTGGAGGGAATTAGGGTTGGTAGACAGGGAACCCCCCAGGGAAAAAATTCTACCCCTCCTGCCAGAAGGACTGGGGAAACCCAAAAAACCCGTAAAATTTTTTTGCATTTATGGGAGGATTGCCCGGTTTCTTTTTCTTTTTTCTTTTTCCCGGGCTCAAAAACACGCTAAAATAACGGGATATCTTCTTAAATCCTACTTAACCAACCCTTTTGGGCACAAATTTTTAAAAGACACGCACCGACTTTTAAAAATATTTAAAAACATCAAAGGGTTTTTCCCCCCTTTTTTTCTAAATAGCTCTTGTTTCTTTTTTTTTTTCTTTCTAAATTTTCCCTGGGGAAGTGGAAAAAAAATCTTTCCTCCGTAAGATGCGTGTCGTTTTGAGGCGGGCTTTAAAAAGCCGGGGAAAAAATGGGGTGTAACCCCCCTTTTCCCGTAACAATTACTAAAAAAGGAAAAAAAGCAAAAAATTTAAAAAAACTGGGTTGCTTAAAATTTTTTGGAGTAGGGGCGGATGCAAGAAAAATGATTGTGATTTTTATGAAAGAAAAGAATTTGGATGTTGGCCCCAAGCGAAACAAAGCTGAAGGGGGGGAGGAAACTTTTTTAGTGGGGGGAAAAAAATGGGAAAAAAATCGGGTATCTGAGAGAGTTAGAAACAAAGGAGGGGTAGCAGAAAAGTTAAAAAAAAAAAATTATGGAAGGAGAAAAAGGTTGAAGTTTAAAAATTTAAGAATTATGTGGTTAAAAATAAAGGGGTTGGAAGCGAGAAGTGGGTTAATAAGCGGGATGCACCCCGGAGGGGGAAAAAGAGGGAAAGGGAAAAGGGAGGGGAAGAGAGATTTTTGGGGGAAAGTTAAGTGAATGTATAGGGCCTTTGAACCCAATTTGGGGGGTAATTTTTTGGGAGGGGACTTGAATGCTAAAGTAGGGGAAAATTTTGAGTGGGGGTGGTAGGTTTTGTTTGGGGTGCCCAAAGGGTAAATGATAATGGGGCCCCCTTTGATTTGAATTTGTTGAAAGGGGTTTTGTTTATAGGTAATACCAAATTTTTTTAAGGAAAAAAGGTTAAATTAACCCGTAAAATTTTAGGGGAAATGAAAGTAGTTTTTTGGAAATTTAATTTGGAAAAAGAACTTTATTCATCAATTACCCCCTAAAAAAAGGGGCCCCCCAAAATATTTAAGATCCCCCCCTTTTTAGTTGTAGCCAAACCCCAACCCCCCCCCAAAAAAGGGAAAAAGGTTTGAAGGGGTACAAGGGGGGAAGGGTAAGGGCCCCCCCCCAAGGGGCGGGGAAGGTTTTTTAAAAATAAAGAGGGGCCCCCCCGTTAGGGAATAAGATAAAACACCATTGGGGGATAGATGGGCTAAAAAAGAGCTAAAGCCAATTTGGGTTTTGAAGAGGTATGGGGGAGGTTTAAAAAAAGTGTGTTGAGTTTTTCCGCAGAAGTTTGTGGTTACCGGGGGAAAATGGGGGCAGGGGGGAAAAAGGGCGAAAATTTTGAATATGATGTTTCCCGAGAGTATAAGGGGGGAAAAAAAATTGCATAAGAGAATTTTTACAAAATAGAAAATGATGCAAGGGGGGGAAAGTATATGGGGGGAAAAAAAGGGAATTTTGGGGTGGTGAAGCAATGTAAAAAAGAGTGGGAAAAGAGAGGGGGTGAGTAGTTTTCAAAAAATTTTGTTTAAAAATAAGAAACAAAAATTTTTGGGTGAGATTAACAAGTTAAGAAAGCCTGGAAAAAAATGGAATTTTTCCAAATTTAAAAAAAGGGGGAGGAGGTTTTTAAAAGGAGAAATTGAGGTATTGGGGAAATGGAAGGGTATTTTGAGGAATTTTAAATGTTGAAGATAGGGGGGCTGTATTTTGTGTAAGGGAAAAAGGAGGAAAAAACATTTTGTGGAGTGGGGGGAAAAGCCCCGTTGTGAGTTGGGGAAGTTCGTGAGGCAGTAGGTAAAATGAAAGGGGGGAAGGGGGGCCGGGGATTTATTTGGGGAAAAAGAAAGAAATGTTTAAAAAACCAGGGGGGGGAAAAAATTTTGGAGCGGGTTGGTGCAATTTTTAATAAATGTATGGTTTAAAGGGGGGAAGGTACCTAGGATTTTGGCAGAGGCATGCATTGTTTTCCCTTTTTTATAAAAGGGAAAGGGGATAAAAAGAGTGCAAAAATTATAGGGGGAAAGTCTGTTGAGTGTTTCCTTTGGGAAAGTGTTGGGAAAATTTAAATTGGGGAAAGAAATTTAAAAGTTTAAACGGGGTAGGAAAAGCCAAAGAACAAGGAGGGTTTAGGAAAGGGGGTTTGTGGAAACCCGGTGTTTACAGTGAAACATAAAGTGAACAGTATTTGATGGCTAAAGAGGGCTTTGTGGCATTTAGGATTTTGGGAAAAGGCCCTAGACAGGGGTGGGTAGGGGGGCCCAAAGTGGCCCCCCGGTTTCAAGTGTATGGTGTAGGAGGTAGGGCCCGAAAGCAGTGTTTTTTTCCGAGGAAAGTGAGGGTCAAATTAAAAAAATTTAGGGAAAAAGGGGAAAATTTTTTTTCCCCGTAAAAGAAAGGGGCCTTTTCAAGGGATGTTGATGCACCGTGGTTGTTTAATATATTTAAAGAGGGGTTTTTAAAGAAGTAAATGCGAAGGGGTTTTTGGGGAAAGGGGGTGGGTTAAAAGTAAAGAATCACACACAAAGTTTGGGAGTTTTCACAGTGCTCCTTTTCTGATCACTGTGCCTTGGGGGATTCTGAAAAGAAGTTCAGAGTTGGGGGATGAATTTGGTGGGTGTGCAAAAGAAGAAAATTTAAAAGGGGAAAACCGGAAAGAAATAAGGTTATGAGGATAACAAAAAAATTAGGTGGAAAAATTTTAATAAACGATTTGGGGGAGAGAGTATGGGGAGGGAACGTATTCAGATATTTTGGGGGGTGGACCCTGTCACGGAGGGGCCAATTTAAAAAATGAGGTTAAAACCCCGAATTGGGTGAGGGGAAAAAGAGTGAGTGGTGCCTAGGAGGTTCCTGTGGAGACAAAGAACTTTGTCCTTGGGGGGGCAAAAAAGGGGAATGTATGAGAGTATGTTTTTAAACCAAAGCTCTTAAATGGGGGGTTTAAAAGGGGGGTGATGAATGTTTTCAAACGAGGAGAAGGCTGGAAGGGATGGAGATGTCATGTCTGAGGGGGAATGGGGGGTGGGGTGAATATTTAAAGCAAGAATTTTTTAGTTTGGAAGTTAGGAGGGTTTTCGGGGATTAACCCCAAAACTGAACTGTTACCGAGGCTGAGGAAGGGTTGTTGAGGTGGGGTTTGGACAAGAGAGAGAATGGAGCGAAAACCCGAATTTACTCAAGAGTGTTCAGTCTTAGTTGGGAAAAAAAGGCGGGGTTAAGGGGGGGGGCCTAGGAAGGGTTTGGGGGGGGGGGGTTAAAGGAGGTTTTTTTCGTGCGGGGGGCTTGGGCTTCCCGCAGCATGCGTGAGCGTGTTTGATAGGATGAATGGAGACAAATGGTTTTTTAAAAACTTGACGTGCTGTTGGGTGGGAGCAAAGTCCCCTTTAAGGGAAGGGGTTCCCGGGAAAAACCGGGCCCCCCCCGGCCCGGGGCTTGAGTCCCCGGAGATTTGGGAAAATACATTTCCTGCACTCTGAAGGGGGGGGTGTTTTTTTTTGCAGTTTAAAAAAATGTAGGTAAAAACACCCTTTTGGGAAGGACAGGAAGGAGTTTAATTTATGGGGAAAGTTTTTTCCCTTTTTTCGGGCCACCCCCCCGGGGGTGGTGGGAATCGGGGCCCGGGGTGTGAAAAAAAAAAAATATAAAAAATAGGGTATTTAAAAAAAGTGTAAAAAACATATTTTTACAAGAAAATATATAATTATGCAAAATTGGGCCCAAATTTTTTATGCAACATATTGTGAATTTTTATTTACCCTTTTGTCAAATAAATACATTTAATTTTTCCCCCTTCTGAACGGGTTCAATATTTAATGGCTGCCCGCATTAACCCGCCAGAAGGGTAGTCACTAAATTTTTATATAAAATTACTTTAAATTAAACCCACTTTTTAAATTACTCTGTACGTAAATGAATTTTTTTAGTACACCCTTTAATTGTGATAATGGACCCCGAAATTGCTTTGGGGGAAAATTTTGTTAAAAAATTGGGGAAAAATTTTTAAGGGAATTTATTTAAAAATTTTTAATAAATTTATATGAACTTTTAGATTTTAAAGTAATTATAATTGTAGTTGACTCTTGTCAAGCTTACTATAAAGCTGCTAAAGTGCATCATTAAGCTGGGGCACTATAATAGGCTAATGACAGAATTTAAATATACATCAGACACACATAAGTCTACAGCCTGATGTTATTCTCGTTGTTTAGTTCAAGTCCAGTAATTATACTGCCTAGAGTTTGGCTGCGAAAAACTGGAAATTAGGTCTCTCTCTCTCTCTCTCTCTCTCTCCTCCTCTCTCCTCTCTCTCTCCCCTCTCTCTCTCTCCTCTCTCTCCTCTCTCTCTCTCTCTCTCTCTCTCTCTCTCTCTCTCTCTCTCTCTCTCTCTCTCTCTCTCTCTCTCTCTCTCTCTCTCTCTCTCTCTCTCTCTCTCTCTCTCTCTCTCTCCTCTCTCTCTCTCCTCTCCTCACTCTCTATCTCTCTCTCTCATCTCTCCTCTCTCATCTCTCTCTCTCTCTCTCTCTCTCTCCTCTCTCTCTCTCTCTCTCTCTCCTCTCTCTCTCTCTCTCTCCTCTCTCTCTCTCTCTCTCTCTCTCTCTCTCTCTATCTCTCTCTCTCTACCCTCTCTCTCTCTCTCTCTCTCTCTTCTCTCTCTCCCCTCTCTCTCTCTCTCTCTCTCTCACTCTCTCTCTCTCTCTCACTCTCTCTCTCTCTCTCTTCAGTCTGAGTCCAGACTTGCTGACAAATGGATTCGTTGTTTCATAAATAAAAACGTGACTCACACATGCTTAGTGTCAAGAGTTTTCTGTATGATGTTTATATTATTCTGAGAGAGACGTGAAAGGTTACAGCCAAAACAAAATTGACAACAGGAAGCCACAAGTTGTGAATTCTAGCAGGAATAAGAGTTCCTGGGTTTTATAATTCTAGTAGGAATAAGAGTTCCTGGTTTTTATAATTCTAGTAGGAATAAGAGTTCCTGGGTTTTATAATTCTAGTAGGAATAAGAGTTCCTGGGTTTTATAATTCTAGGAGGAATAAGAGTTCCTGGGTTTTATAATTCTAGTAGGAATAAGAGTTCCTGGTTTTATAATTCTAGTAGGAATAAGAGTTCCTGGGTTTTATCATTCTAGCAGGAATAAGAGTTCTTGGGTTTTATAATTCTAGTAGTAATAAGAGTTCCTGGGTTTTATCATTCTAGCAGGAATAAGAGTCCCTGGGTTTTATAATTCTAGTAGGAATAAGAGTTCCTGGGTTTTATAATTCTAGTACGAATAAGAGTTCCTGGGTTTCATAATTCTAGTAGGAATAAGAGTCCCTGGGTTTTATAATTCTAGTAGGAATAAGAGTTCCTGGGTTTTATAATTCTAGTAGGAATAAGAGTTCCTGCGTTTTATAATTCTAGTAGGAATAAGAGACCCTGCGTTTTATAATTCTAGTAGGAATAAGAGTTCCTGGGTTTTATAATTCTAGTAGGAATAAGAGTTCCTGGGTTTTATAATTCAAGTAGGAATAAGAGTCCCTGGGTTTTATAATTCTAGTAGGAATAAGAGTCCCTGGGTTTTATAATTCTAGTAGGAATAAGAGTCGCTGGGTTTTATAATTCTAGTAGGAATAAGAGTCGCTGGGTTTTATAATTCTAGTAGGAATAAGAGTTCCTGGGATTATAATTCTAGTAGGAATAAGAGTCCCTGGGTTTTATAATTCTAGTACGAATAAGAGTCCCTGGGTTTTATAATTCTAGTAGGAATAAGAGTCCCTGCGTTTTATAATTCTAGTAGGAATAAGAGTCCCTGGGTTTTATAATTCTAGCAGGAATAAGAGTTCCTGGGTTTTATAATTCTAGTAGGAATAAGAGTTCCTGGGTTTTATAATTCTAGTAGGAATACGAGTTCCTGGGTTTTATAATTCTAGTAGGAATAAGAGTCCCAGGGTTTTATAAGTCTAGTAGGAATAAGAGTCCCTGGGTTTTATAATTCTAGTAGGAATAAGAGTCCCTGCGTTTCATAATTCTAGTAGGAATAAGAGTCGCTGGGTTTTAGAATTCTAGTAGGAATAAGAGTTCCTGGGATTATAATTCTAGTAGGAATAAGAGTCCCTGGGTTTTATAATTCTAGTAGGAATAAGAGTCCCTGGGTTTTATAATTCTAGTAGGAATAAGAGTTCCTGGGTTTTATAATTCTAGCAGGAATAAGAGTTCCTGGGTTTTATAATTCTATCAGGAATAAGAGTTCCTGGGTTTTATAATTCTAGTAGGAATAAGAGTTCCTGGGTTTTATAATTCTAGTAGGAATAAGAGTTCCTGGGTTTTATCATTCTAGCAGGAATAAGAGTTCTTGGGTTTTATAATTCTAGTAGGAATAAGAGTCCCTGGGTTTTATAATTCTAGTAGGAATAAGAGTTCCTGGGTTTTATAATTCTAGTAGGAATAAGAGTTCCTGCGTTTTATAATTCTAGTAGGAATAAGAGTCCCTGCGTTTTATAATTCTAGTAGGAATAAGAGTTCCTGGGTTTCATAATTCTAGTAGGAATAAGAGTCCCTGGGTTTTATAATTCTAGTAGGAATAAGAGTCCCTGGGTTTTATAATTCTAGTAGGAATAAGAGTCCCTGGGTTTTATAATTCTAGTAGGAATAAGAGTCCCTGCGTTTTATAATTCTAGTAGGAATAAGAGTCGCTGGGTTTTATAATTCTAGTAGGAATAAGAGTTCCTGGGATTATAATTCTAGTAGGAATAAGAGTCCCTGGGTTTTATAATTCTAGTAGGAATAAGAGTCCCTGGGTTTTATAATTCTAGCTGGAATAAGAGTTCCTGGGTTTTATAATTCTAGTAGGAATAAGATTTCCTGGGTTTTATAATTCTAGTAGGAATAAGAGTTCCTGGGTTTTATAATTCTAGTAGGAATAAGAGTCCCTGGGTTTTATAATTCTAGTAGGAATAAGAGTCCCTGGGTTTTATAATTGTATTAGGAATAAGAGTCCCTGCGTTTTATAATTCTAGTAGGAATAAGAGTCGCTGGGTTTTATAATTCTAGTAGGAATAAGAGTTCCTGGGATTATAATTCTAGTAGGAATAAGAGTCCCTGGGTTTTATAATTCTAGTAGGAATAAGAGTCCCTGGGTTTTATAATTCTAGTAGGAATAAGAGTTCCTGGGTTTTATAATTCTAGCAGGAATAAGAGCTCCTGGGTTTTATAATTCTAGTAGGAATAAGAGTTCCTGGGTTTTATAATTCTAGTAGGAATAAGAGTTCCTGGGTTTTATAATTCTAGTAGGAATAAGAGTTCCTGGGTTTTATAATTCTAGTAGGAATAAGAGTTCCTGGGTTTTATAATTCTAGCTGGAATAAGAGCTCCTGGGTTTTATAATTCTAGTAGGAATAAGAGTTCCTGGGTTTTATAATTCTAGTAGGAATAAGAGTTCCTGGGTTTTATAAATCTAGTAGGAATAAGAGTTCCTGGGTTTTATAATTCTAGCAGAAAAAAGAGTTCCTGGGTTTTATAATTCTAGAAGGAATAAGAGTTCCTGGGTTTTATAATTCTTGTAGGAATAAGAGTTCCTGGGTTTTATAATTCTAGTAGGAATAAGAGTTCCTGGGTTTTATAATTCTAGTAGGAATAAGAGTTCCTGGGTTTTATAAAATTTTAGTAGGAATAAGAGTTCCTGGGTTTTATAATTCTAGTAGGAATAAGAGTTCCTGGGTTTTATAATTCTAGTAGGAATAAGAGTTCCTGGGTTTCATAATTCTAGCAGGAATAAGAGTTCCTGGGTTTTATAATTCTAGTAGGAATAAGAGTTCCTGGGTTTTATAATTCTAGTAGGAATAAGAGTTCTGGGTTTTATAATTCTAGCAGGAATAAGAGTTCCTGGGTTTTATAATTCTAGTAGGAATAAGAGTTCCTGGGTTTTATAATTCTAGTAGGAATAAGAGTTCCTGGGTTTTATAATTCTAGTAGGAATAAGAGTTCCTGGGTTTCATAATTCTAGTAGGAATAAGAATTCCTGGGTTTTATAATTCTAGTAGGAATAAGAGTTCCTGGGTTTTTTAATTCTGGCAGGAATAAGAGTTCCTGGGTTTTATAATTCTAGTAGGAATAAGAGTTCCTGGGTTTTATAATTCTAGCAGGAATAAGAGTTCCTGGGTTTTATAATTCTGGCAGGAATAAGAGTTCCTGGGTTTTATAATTCTAGCAGGAATAAGAGTTCCTGGGTTTTATAATTCTAGTAGGAATAAGAGTTCCTGGGTTTTATAATTCTGGCAGGAATAAGAGTTCCTGTGTTTTATAATTCTAGCAGGAATAAGAGTTCCTGGGTTTTATAATTCTAGCAGGAATAAGAGTTCCTGGGTTTTATAATTCTAGTAGGAATAAGAGTTCCTGGGTTTTATAATTCTAGCAGGAATAAGAGTTCCTGTGTTTTATAATTCTAGTAGGAATAAGAGTTCCTGGGTTTTATAATTCTAGCAGGAATAAGAGTTCCTGGGTTTTATAATTCTAGTAGGAATAAGAGTTCCTGGGTTTTATAATTCTAGTAGGAATAAGAGTTCCTGGGTTTTATAATTCTAGTAGGAATAAGAGTTCCTGGGTTTTATAATTCTAGTAGGAATAAGAGTTCCTGGGTTTTATAATTCTAGTAGGAATAAGAGTTCCTGGGTTTTATAATTCTAGCAGGAGTAAGAGTTCCTGGGTTTTATAATTCTAGTAGGAATAAGAGTTCCTGGGTTTTATAATTCTAGCAGGAATAAGAGTTCCTGGGTTTTGTAATTCTAGTAGGAATAAGAGTTCCTGGGTTTTATAATTCTGGCAGGAATAAGAGTTCCTGGGTTTTATAATTCTAGTAGGAATAAGAGTTCCTGGGTTTTATAATTCTGGCAGGAATAAGAGTTCCTGGGTTTTATAATTCTAGCATGAATAAGAGTTCCTGGGTTTTATAATTCTAGTAGTAATAAGAGTCCCTGGGTTTTATAATTCTAGCAGGAATAAGAGTCCCTGGGTTTTATAATTCTAGCAGGAATAAGAGTTCATGGGTTTTATAATTCTGGCTCAGCATCCTTAAATAAGAAAACATTTATTGTTTTATTTCATAGTTATAATAAAAGGGATAGTATATTGTGCTGCTTCATAACTGATCTGGTTCACAAGTTATTCTTCGTGATAGTTTCAGTATTTTCATGAAAGCAAAGAAAAGTAGTGAGAGTGAGAGGCAAAACAGAATAACTTATCCGAGGTTACGCTATCGAAACTACCATTTTCTCTACCTGCTTTTAAATTATATTTTTCGTTACTGTCGAATGAGTGATATTACTTAACATAGTTTGATTCCTGAATATTTATTTACAAGTGGTGAATTGGGAAGGCCAAGTTTGGACCCATTGGAAATTTCAATCATTCAAGACACTGGATGGTTGGAAGTGCAGCTGGACGTAATGGAACTCCTCGTCTACGAGGATATCTTGACCATTATTTTTAATAATAGAAGTTTGTACAGACGAGTATATTCTCCGATTTTTTCTTAACGGCTTATAAAGTCTGAATTTTAATTGGATGAATCTTACAGTAGCCGGCTGGTCAAGTGGCTTACGCACTGGCTTGGAGTTTTACCACTCTTTGCCATGGGTTCTAACCCCGCCCGTACAGTGTTTTTTTAAATGTAATGTTATGTTGTGTTAGTGTCATATTTATAAAGAAGTCTGTCAGTTCAGTCAACTGGACTTTACTTGTCAGAATCAACTACTTATCCTTTTATATCTCGGAGTCTCTTTACTGCGAGGTTGAGGAATTATTTTCACAGCGCAGTTTGAAGTACTCGAATTTCTGAGAAGAATCAGCTGGTGAGAAAAGTAACAGTGTACAGGAAGTGCAGAAGAAATATTTAGATTCCTGTGAAGGCTACTTAAAGCCCTCATCACACACTTAAAACCTTGTGACGAAAAGAAGTACACTGAATATTTAACCTCACTGTCGTAAACATTGAAATCTGAAGTGTTACATTGTCTGTATTTAAATGAAACATTTGCTGTAATGGAAGATAGTTGTTTTCCGAAGGTAATGATGTTAACATTTAGAAATTTAATGAAATTACGCAGGTGAAAAGTTACTGAACTGGGAGCGATTTGTGAGCCAGCGGTTTTGCCCTATTTTATTCCTATTTTAATCCAATTACTTTGCTCAATTCGACATTTTTTAGCAATTTTACCAGCAAGTTTTCCATTATATCGAGTGGACACAATATCTCACATTTTTATCTATCAGAACTAACTTATACAATGCACAGAATTCGGTAATTTGGCCATTTATACACAAAATTCAGAAAATTACAGTTTTAAGAGATCGCATATTAAACATTGTAAATATTCTAGGCGCTAAACCAACATGTTCCGTGTTCATTAATCACGTCCTCAGGCCTCTCGTACATTACAATTATCATCATCTCAAAAAATCGTAGATTTACCCTATTTCCCGGAATATAAAATATAATAACGAATGATTTGTCATGGTTCAGGGCGACTAACTTAATTAGACCTAGTAATAATCCACATAATGGACTAGGAGGGAAGGGTATGTAAGAAGGGCCTTTATAGTCCTCAGAAAAATTTAACATTTCCTCTATTTTTGGTCCCAAAATCATTCAAAATCAATAGGATGTCTTCTATTCTATCAAATGATCTAGGAAACAACCAAAAAAAATCTTAAGAAAAAAAATCCTTGAAAACATCTCAAATCTGCTATTTTAAACTAAAGTCAATGTCAAAATTTTTTTTTTCCATTAATCACATTTTGGGGAAGGATTTTTTTATACAGTACACTAACCGCACAGACTCATTCTTTCTTGCCATGGCCAATGGAAATAAGTCACTCCGTCTGACTTTTTTGGGTTATCCTAGGTTCTCTACACATATGCTGCTATGTATGATAATTCTATGTAACTGTATTTGTGTATACCTGAATAAATTTACTTACTTACTTACTTACACACTTTGAATGAACTGAGATCAAAACAGATCTACGTCAAAAACACTGATGAAGATGTAAACAAGACAGTGAAAGCTTTGTAAGACACGCAAGATAATGTACAGAAAAAAGTGACTGAAAGTGCTTCGGGAAGTGACAGTAATACAATGAAACTTGTCTATGTCGTCAAGTGTCATGAGAAGGAAGACGTTTTTGAAGTTCAGCCGAAATGATTTATAATAAAGATCCATTACGAAAACACTGCAGCCACATGACCAGCTGCCACATGACCAGCTGCCACATGACCAGCTGCCACATAACCAGCTGCCACATGACCAGCTGCCACATGACCAGCTGCCTTATAACCAGTTGCCACAGAATGTTTAGAGTTCTAATTACCATAATCTACTTTTAGAAGAGGACTCGAAGTTCCCAATTATTGCACAATCAATAATTAGAAAGACAGTTCTCCTAGCATACGCTAGAAAGATAGAAGTTGCAATAAATAAAATTATTTCATGACATCTTCAAAGTTTACCTAAATTCCCAGGAACATTAGCAAGATGATGTCATTGCTAATGAATACAATTTATTCTATAAAAATAAACTGGTAATTGAAGTCCAGAGTTCTCCCTCGCCAAATATATGAAGATAGACACTTGCCTTCAAATTAACAACTGCATGTGAGGAGCTGTTTGATCGGTATGCTGGTAGAAGTAATGGAGGTTGAAGCAGTCAATGCTTTATCAAAAATTTAGGGTATCGATATCTATTTCATTGGTTTTCATACTGCTGGACCTGATGATGTAACTTATAAGTACCAGGAAGTGGTAGATATTAATGAGAAGGACATGAACCTGGACAGCTTCCTCAATTTTTGTCAGAACTTATGAGCTGCTTAGCTCAATCTCAACTTTATATAAAAGACAGTCGTTGTACCAGTGTTGTGCCATGACCCGAGGACATACAATGGTGTGGTTGCCTCGGAGCTAATGTTTTTTCTACTCCCCATTTGGTGTACCAGCCTCTACAAGCCGAGGGCAAGAACCCTTGTTGCTTTATCCCGTCTCATGGTGACCGAAAATTCACGACCCTCTAACCCACGTTGCTCACCACGAGGTGGGGTAAAACAACACGGGTTCAATCTCCCGGCTAGTCACAGTCTTGTTATTGATTAAATAATACTCGTTCGTGGTTACAATACTATATATACTGTTTGTGGAGGCTACTACACCAAACAAGGAGCAGAATGAAATTAGCTCTGAAGCTTCCACACAATCGTATGTCCTCGGATCACGGTACAACACCTATCTCTGCTGAGTGCGTGATTCCTGTAGGATTGTATGGTCCCATGGGTTAAAGCATTATAAATATTTGCTCACAATGAAATGGGCTAAAGCAACACAGGTTCGATCCCCCGGCTAGTTGCAGTGTTGATCTGGATTAAATACCACTCGTTCATGGTTACAATAATATACATATTGCTTGTGGAGGCTAGTACACCAAACGGGAAGTAGAATGAAATTAGCTCTGAGGCACCCACACCATTGTATGTCCTCGGATCACGGTACAACACCAAGCTCTGCTGTGTGCGTGATTCTTGTAGGAGAGTATGGTCGGTTACAGCGTCGTGAATTTTTGCTAACCATGAGGTGGGATAAAACAACACCGGTTTGATCCCCCGGTAACCGTGCCCGGTGACCCATTTTCACTACGCTACTCTGAGAATTCTCTCCCTGCTTTAATTGCTCTCTTGCGACATTGCACAGCTCCTGAAGACGCATTGAGAAGTGTGATAGTACTTGAGCTAAAGATTTCCTCCCCCCCCCCCCCCCCCCGTGGCTTGTCTGCATATATATATATATATATATATATATATATATATATATATATATATATATATATATATATAATATATATATATATATATATATATATATATATATATATATATATATATATATATATATATATATATATATATATATATAATATAAATAAATATATATATATAATATATAATATATATATATATATATATATATATATATATATATATATATGTGTGTGTGTGTGTGCGTGTGTGTGTGTATATATATATATGTGTGTGTGTGTGTGTGTGTGTGTGTATTAACAAGTCGGCCGTCTCCCACCGAGGCAGGGTGACCCAAAAAGAAAGAAAATCCCCAAATAGAAAATACTTTCATCATTCAACACTTTCACCACACTCACACATAATCACTGTTTTTGCAGAGGTGCTCAGAACACAACAGCTTAGAAGCATATACGTATAAAGATACACAACATATCCCTCTGAAATAACAAAAAGGCACAATACCGTGACTGGAACGATACACAAATAACCCGCACATAAAAAAGAGAAGCTTACGACTACGTTTCCGTCCGACTTGGACCATTGACAAAGTCACACTGTGTGACTTTGAGTGTGACTTTGTCAATGGTCCAAGTCGGACCGAAACGTCGTCGTAAGCTTCTCTCTTTTATGTGCGGGTTATTTGTGTATATCCCTCTGAACTGTTATTATCCCGAACCCCTCCTTTTGAGTGCAGACATTGTACTTCCCATTTCCAGGACTTAAGTCTGGCTATATAAAAATAACCGGTTTCCCTGAATCCCTTCACTAAATATTACCCTGCTCACACTCCAACAGATCGTCAGGTCCCAAATACCATTCGTCTCCATTCACTCCTATTGAACACGCTCACGTACGCCTGCTGGAAGTCCAAGCCCCTCACCCACAAAACCTCCCTTACCCCTTCCTTCCAACCTTTTTGAGGACGACCCCTACCCCGCCTTCCTTCCCCTACAGCTTTAAATGTTCTCCATGTCATTCAACATTGATCCATTCTCTCTAAATGACCAAATCACCTCAACAACCCCTCTTCAGCCCTCTGACTAATACTCTTATTAACTCCACACCTTCTCCTAATTTCCACACTCCGAATTTTCTGCATAATATTTGCACCACACATTGTCCTTAGACAGGACATCTCCACTGCCTCCAACCGCCTCCTCGCTGCTGCATTCACAACCCAAGCTTCACACCCATATAAGAGTGTTGGTACTACTATACTTTCATACATTCCCTTCTTTGCCTCCATAGATAATGTTTTTTGTCTCTAAATATACCTCAATGCACCATTCACCTTTTTTCCCTCATCAATTCTGTGATTAACCTCATCCTTCATAAATCCATCCACCGACACATCAACTCCCAAGTATCTGAAAACATTCACTTCTTCCATACTCCTCCTCCCCAATTTGATATCCAGTTTTTCTTTATCCAAATCATTTGATACCCTCATCACCTTACTATTTTCTATGTTCACTTTCATCTTTCTACCTTTACACACACTCCCAAACTCGTCCACTAAACTCTGCAATTTTTCTTTAGAATCTCCCATAAGCACAGTATCATCAGCAAAAAGCAACTGTGTCAATTCCCATTTTGTATTTGATTCCCCATAATTTAATCCCACCCCTCTCCAGAACACCCTAGCATTTACTTCTTTTACAGCCACATCTATAAATATATTAAACAACCATGGTGACATTACACATCCTTGTCTAAGACCTACTTTTACTGGGAAGCAGTCTCCCTCTCTTCTACACAGCCTAACCTGAGCTTCACTATCCTCATAAAAACTCTTTACAGCATTTAGTTACTTACCACCTATTCCATATACTTGCAACATCTGCCACATTGCTCCCATGTCCACTCTATCATATGCCTTTTCTAAATCCATAAATGCAAAAAAACTTCCCTACCTTTATCTAAATACTGTTCACATATATGCTTCAATATAAACGCATCCCCTACCTAATCTAATTCCTCCTTGCTTATCCGCATTCTAACATTCTGTCTTACATCTAATTCTTTCAATTACAACCCTACCGTTCACTTTTCCTGGTATACTCAGTAAACTTATTCCTCTATAATTTTTACAATCTCTTTCGTCCCCCTTCCCTTTTTATGAAGGGACTATACATGCTCTCTGCCAATCTCTAGGTACCTTCCCCTCTTTCATACATTTATTAAAGAAAAATACCAACCACTCCAACGCTATATCCCTCCTGCTTTTAACATTTCTGTTATGATCCCGTCAGTTCCAGCTGCTTTCCACTGTTTCATTCTACATAATGTCTCATGCACCTCCCCCACACTCACATCCTGTTCTTCTTCACTCCTAAAAGATGGTATACCTCCGTGTCCAGTGCATGATATTACCGCCTCCCTTTCTTCGTCGACATTTAAAAGTTCCTCAAAATATTCTTGTCATCTACCAAATACCTCTATCTCCCCATCTACTAACTCCCCTACTTTGTTTTTAACTGACAAATCCATTTGTTCCCTAGGCTTTCTTAACTTGTTTAACTCACTCCAAAAATTTTTTCTTCTTTTCATTAAAATTTCTTGACAGTGCCTCTCCCACTCTATCATCTGCTCTCCTTTCGTGCTCTCTCACCACTCTCTTCACCTTTCTTTTACTCTCATATACTCTACTCTTCTTATAACACTTCTGCTTTGTGAAAACCTCTCATAAGCTAACTTTTTCTCTTTTATCACAACCTTTACTTCATCATTCCACCAATCACTCCTCTTTCCTCCTGCCCCCACCCTCCTATAACCACAAACTTCTGCCCCCACCCTCCTATAACCACAAACTTCTGCCCCCACCCTCCTATAACCACAAACTTCTGCCCCACATTCTAATACTGCATTTTAAAACTATTCCAACCATCTTGAACTCTTCCCCCACTACTCATACTTGCATTAGCCCACCTTTCTGCCAATAGTTACTTATATCTCACCCGAACTTCCTCCTACCTTAGTTTATGCACTCTCACCTCCCTCTTACTTGTTGTTGCCATTTTCCTCTTTTTCCATCTACCTCTCACTCTAACTGTAGCTACAACTAAATAATGATCTGGTATGTCAGTTGCCTCTCTATAAACGTGTACATCCTGGAGCCTACCTATCAACCTTTTATCCACCAATACATAATCTAACAAACTATTTTCATTACGTGCTATATCATGCCTTGCATATTTATTTATCCTCTTCTTCATAAAATATGTATTACTTATTACCAAACCTCTTTCTACACATAGCTCAATTAAAGGTTCCCCGTTTTCCTTTACCCCTGGTACCCTAAATTTACCTACTACTCCCTCCACAACATTTTTGTCCACTTTAGCATTGAAATCCCCAATCACAATTACTCTCACACTTGGTTCAAAACTCCCCACGCATTCACTCAACATTTCCCAAAATCTCTCTCTCACTCACCTCTACACTTCTCTCTTCTCCAGGTACATATACGCTTACTATAACCCACTTTTCTCATCCAACCTTTATTTTACTCCACATAATCCTTGAATTAATACATTTATAGTCCCTCTTTTCCTGCCATAACTTATCCTTCAATATTATTGCTACTCCTTCTTTAACTCTAACTCAATTTGAAACCCCTGACCTAATCCCATTTATTCCTCTCCCCTGAAACTCTCCCACCCCCTTCAGCTTTGTTTCACTTAAAGCCAGGACACCAGCTTCTTCTCATTCATAATATCCACAATCATCTCTTTCTTATCATTCGCACAACATCCACGCACATTCAGACTTCTCACTTTTGGCAATTTTCATCTTATTCTTTTTAGTAATTATTACAGGAAAAAGGGTTACTAGCCCATTGTTCCCGGCATTTTAGTTGATTTTACAACACGCATGGCTTACGGAGGAAAGATTCTTATTCCACTTCCCATGGATATAAAAGGAAAAGTAACAAGACCAAGAACTATTAAGATAAAATCAAAGAAAACTCAGATCAGTGTGTATAAATAAATATGAACATGTATGTGTAGTGTGACCTAAGTGTAAGTAGAAGTAGCAAGATGTACCTCAAATCTTGCATGTTTATGAGACAGAAAAAAGACATCAGCAATCCACCCATCATGAAAAACAATTACAGATTTCCGTTTTACACTCACTTGCCAGGACGATAGTACCTTCCTGGGCGGTTGCTGTCTACCAACCTACTAATATATATATAATATATATATATATATATATATATAATAATATATATATATATATATATATATATATATATATATATATATAAATGCGGGAGCAATGGGCTAGTAACCCCTTCTCCTGTAGACATTTACTAAAAAAGAGAAGAAGAAAAACTTTATAAAACTGGGATGCTTGAATGTGCGTGGATGTAGTGCGGATGACAAGAAACAGATGATTGCTGATGTTATGAATGAAAAGAAGTTGGATGTCCTGGCCCTAAGCGAAACAAAGCTGAAGGGGGTAGGGGAGTTTCTGTGGGGGAAATAAATGGGATTAAATCTGGAGTATCTAAGAGAATTAGAGCAAAGGAAGGGGCAGCAGTAATATTGAAGGAGAAAAGAGAATATGAATGTGTAAATTCAAGAATTATGTGGATTAAAGTAAAGGTTGGATGCGAAAAGTGGGCCATAATAAGTGTGTATGCACCTGGAGAAGAGAGGAATGTAGAGGAGAGAGAGAGATTTTGGGAGATGTTAAGTGAATGTATAGAAGCCTTTGAACCAAGTGAGAGAGTAATTGTGGTAGGGGACATGAATGCTAAAGTAGGAGAAACTTTTAGAGAGGGTGTGGTAGGTAAGTTTGGGGTGCCAGGTATAAATGATAATGGGAGCCCTTTGATTGAACTTTGTATAGAAAGGGGTTTAGTTATAGGTAATACATATTTTAAGAAAAAGAGGATAAATAAGTATACAAGATATGATGTAGGGCGAAATGACAGTAGTTTGATGGATTATGTATTGGTAGATAAAAGACTGTTGAGTAGACTTCATGATGTACATGTTTATAGAGGGGCCACAGATATATCAGATCACTTTCTAGTTGTAGCTACACTGAGAGTAAAAGGTAGATGGGATACAAGGAGAATAGAAGCATCAGGGAAGAGAGAGGTGAAGGTTTATAAACTAAAAGAGGAGGCAGTTAGGGTAAGATATAAACAGCTATTGGAGGATAGATGGGCTAAAGAGAGCATAGGCAATGGGGTCGAAGAGGTATGGGGTAGGTTTAAAAATGTAGTGCTAGAGTGTTCAGCAGAAGTTTTTGGTTACTGGAAAGTGGGTGCGGGAGGGAAGAGGAGCGATTAGTGGAATGATGATGTAAAGAGAGTAGTAAGGGAGAAAAAGTTAGCATATGAGAAGTTTTTACAAAGTAGAAGTGATGCAAGGAGGGAAGAGTATATGGAGAAAAAGAGAGAGGTTAAGAGAGTGGTGAAGCAATGTAAAAAGAGAGCAAATGAGAGAGTGGGTGAGATGTTATCAACAAATTTTGTTGAAAATAAGAAAACGTTTTGGAGTGAGATTAGCAAGTTCAGGAAGCCTAGAGAACAAATGGATTGTCAGTAAAAAATAGGAGAGGAGAGTTATTAAATGGAGAGTTAGAGGTATTGGGAAGATGGAGGGAATATTTTGAGGAATCGTTAAATGTTGATGAAGATAGGGAAGCTGTGATTTCGTGTATAGGGCAAGGAGGAATAACATCTTGTAGGAGTGAGGAAGAGCCAGGTGTGAGTGTGGGCGAAGTTCGTGAGGCAGTAGGTAAAATGAAAGGGGGTAAGGCAGCCGGGATTGATGGGATAAAGATAGAAATGTTAAAAGCAGGTGGGGAAATAATTTTGGAGTGGTTGGTGCAATTATTTAATAAATGTATGGAAGAGGGAAAGGTACCTAGGGATTGGCAGAGAGCATGCATAGTTCCTTTGTATAAAGGCAAAGGGGACAAAAGAGAGTGCAAAAATTATAGGGGGATAAGTCTGTTGAGTATACCTGGTAAAGTGTATGGTAGAGTTATTATTGAAAGAATTAAGAGTAAGACGGAGAATAGGATAGCAGATGAACAAGGAGGCTTTAGGAAAGGTAGGAGATGTGTGGACCATGTGTTTACAGTGAAACATATAAGTGAACAGTATTTAGATAAGGCTAAAGAGGTCTTTGTGGCATTTATGGATTTGGAAAAGGCGTATGACAGGGTGGATAGGGGGGCAATGTGGCAGATGTTGCAGGTGTATGGTGTAGGAGGCAGGTTACTGAAAGCAGTGAAGAGATTTTACGAGGATAGTGAGGTTCAAGTTAGAGTATGTAGGAAAGAGGGAAATTATTTCCCAGTAAAAGTAGGCCTTAGACAAGGATGTGTGATGTCACCGTGGTTGTTTAATATATTTATAAATGGGGTTGTAAGAGAAGTAAATGCGAGGGTCTTGGCAAGAGGCGTGGAGTTAAAAGATAAAGAATCATACATAAAGTGGGAGTTGTCACAGTTGCTCTTTTCTGATGACACTGTGCTCTTGGGAGATTCTGAATAGAAGCTGCAGAGATTGGTGGATGAATTTGGTAGGGTGTGCAAAAGAAGAAAATTAAAAGTGAATACAGGAAAGAGCAAGGTAATGAGGATAACAAAAATATTAGGTGATAAAAGATTGGATATCAGATTGGAGGGAGAGAGTATGGAGGAGGTGAATGTATTCAGATATTTGGGAGTGGACGTGTCAGCGGATGGGTCTATGAAAGATGAGGTGAATCATAGAATTGATGAGTGGAAAAGGGTGAGTGGTGCACTTAAGAGTCTGTGGAGACAAAGAACTTTGTCCTTGGAGGCAAAGAGGGGAATGTATGAGAGTATAGTTTTACCAACGCTCTTATATGGGTGTGAAGCATGGGTGATGAATGTTGCAGCGAGGAGAAGGCTGGAGGCAGTGGAGATGTCATGTCTGAGGGCAATGTGTGGTGTGAATATAATGCAGAGAATTCGTAGTTTGGAAGTTAGGAGGAGGTGCGGGATTACCAAAACTGTTGTCCAGAGGGCTGAGGAAGGGTTGTTGAGGTGGTTCGGACATGTAGAGTGAATGGAGCGAAACAGGGTGACTTCAAAAGTGTATCAGTCTGTAGTGGAAGGAAGGCGGGGTAGGGGTCGGCCAAGGAAAGGTTGGAGGGAGGGGGTAAAGGAGGTTTTGTGTGCGAGGGGCTTGGACTTCCAGCAGGCATGCGTGAGCGTGTTTGATAGGAGTGAATGGAGACAAATGGTTTTTAATACTTGACGTGCTGTTGGAGTGTGAGCAAAGTAACTTTTATGAAGGGATTCAGGGAAACCGGCAGGCCGGAATTGAGTCCTGGAGATGGGAAGTACAGTGCCTGCACTCTGAAGGAGGGGTCTTAATGATGCAATTTAAAAACTGTAGTGTAAAGCACCCTTCTGGCAAGACAGTGATGGAGTGAATGATGGTGAAAGTTTTTCTTTTTCGGGCCACCCTGCCTTGGTGGGAATCGGGCAGTGTGATAATTAAAATATATGTATATATATATATATATATATATATATATAATATAATAATATATATATATATATATATATATATATATATATATATATATATATATATATGCAAGGAATTCGCAAGAGCAGGCGAAATGAAAAGCTGTAAGCCTTCTCCCTGAAAGCTGGCTGCCTTGGATCAAAGTCTACGGCAAGCTGGACTCCAAGTCCAGTCTGGGTAGATTGGTAAAGCACTCCTTACCTTTTTCCAAGGATCGCAGGTTCGAGTCTCCTTCAGCCAGAGATCAGTGTTTGAGTATATTTCGCCTGCTCTTGCGAAGTCCTTGCATATATATATATATATATATATATATATATATATATATATATATATATATATATATATATATATATATATATATATATATATATATATATATATATAAAAATATAGGGAGGTACCACCTCTAGAACTGTCATGGGGACCCTCATCCTCAGAGAAAAGAATAAACTTGCTTCAGGGAAAACTCAAGATTCTCCCTGAAGCTGTTTGAGAATTTTATCCTACCACCCCCTATATTATGTATATATATTTTATTTAAAGACAAAATACATTGACGAAACATTCACAAAAATATGATACAAAGTAAAACAACATAGGTAACTCAGAGGTACATCTCGAATACTTCGTCCAGCTCCCCTGCGTGGGCCGCGTGCCCAGAATGCTGCAGGCATTTCCTCTCTGGATCGCAGCACTGAGTCTCTGAAAGAGGAAGCTGGTCGCCCTGTGGTCCTTGGTTTCTATGATGAGCTTTTCACCCAGCTCTTTGAGGAACTTTAGAGCACACTTGCCCCATGCTCCAAGGGCCTCCGACCCTATTGGAATGAAGTTATAGCAAGGGGGAAGGTCTTCATATTTTCGGATCTTCTGGGTCTCCCTGTGGCTGGCAGCTCCACCCCCTTCCACTACAGAGTATGGCAAGTAGGTGTCTGCCAATGTGGCAGCACAGGTGTAGTCCCAGGCAATCTGCTTTCCATCCTTCCAGGGTAGCATAGTGGCTCCATCAGGACGCTTTTGACTTCCATCAGACCTCTGTACTTGGGGTTCCCGTTGAGCTGGGCAACGGGCTGTGGCGAGGCTTCTCTTTATTATGTCATTGATCTCCTCATGTCTGGCATACTTCCCTTCTGCTGTGTGACACACGAGACCATGGAGTCCGAATTGATCAGCTGTCGCCCTGCCGCAAATACACCTATGTTCGGTGAGGATGGGGGCGGCTAGGCGAAGAGCAACACCAATCCGAATGGCCTGTGGGTCGAGACGGGTGCCCAGGGAGGAATTGGGAACAGCTAACAGGAAATCTCCTGAGTGTGGTGCCTTCACTGCCAGGAGACGACTTTGTTCTTTCCTGAAGCATTGGAGAGCATTGTGTTGGCGATTTTTTCCATGATCGGTTTGTCCCAGTGGGACTGTTTGTGCTGTTTGGGAGGCGCTGGTCTACTGGAGGAGTCTGTAAGGGTGTCCCACCGAATTGCTGCTTCAGTAAACCTGGGGTCTTGAGCTCCTACCAAGTCTCTCAAGCGTTCGGGCACTATCTTCTTGACTAATGCACTGGAAGCCAAACACGAAGACAGAAAAGCAGGTAAAGCAACATGCGTTGCTTTACGCACCCCTAT
>NC_069476.1:25592079-25617079 GCF_026875155.1 Cherax quadricarinatus | reverse complement strand
TTGGTTTCGCTAATTCGGCAGAAGACCCCGCCGAATAGACGATACTCGCCGACTCGGCGTCTATTCGGCGGGGTCTTCTGCCGAATTAGCGAAACCAAAAATTTTTTTGCCATGTATCAGCGGAAATCAATCTTAATAATAACGATATTAACTAATATAAATCAATTTAAATTAACATATATCATGCATAGGAGAATTTAGCTAAAAATGATTATGCTCAAACTTTATGTTATAAGGCAAATCTTACTCTCAGATTAATTTCATATCATAGTGTCAGTCTATTTAAAAGTTGTTTTTACCACTACTTAATTTAGACCCTTTTTACATATCTCCTGAAATAATTCTCTATATACCAATACATTGTACTGCCCTTTATTCAGTAATTGCTATACTCCTACTTCTAACAACAATTAAAGAGCAACTTTAAATATTTCAATATTTTATTCCCCCTCTTGTCCATAAAGTCACATTTATTAAAATACTCTAGCTGCTGTTGACTACCTCAGGTGCTGTTGACTACCTCAGGTGCTGTTGACTACCTCATGTGCTGTTGACTACCTCAGGTGCTGTTGACTACCTCATGTGCTGTTGACTACCTCAGGTGCTGTTGACTACCTCATGTGCTGTTGACTACCTCAGTGCTGTTGACTACCTCATGTGCTGTTGACTACCTCATGTGCTGTTGACTACCTCATGTGCTGTTGACTACCTCATGTGCTGTTGACTACCTCATGTGCTGTTGACTACCTCAGGTGCTGTTGACTACCTCATGTGCTGTTGACTACCTCATGTGCTGTTGACTACCTCAGGTGCTGTTGACTACCTCATGTGCTGTTGACTACCTCATGTGCTGTTGACTACCTCAGTGCTGTTGACTACCTCATGTGCTGTTGACTACCTCATGTGCTGTTGACTACCTCAGGTGCTGTTGACTACCTCATGTGCTGTTGAGTACCTCAGGTGCTACTGATTTTGTTTTTAACACATTCTTTTATTATTATATTCACTAGCTCCTTTATTCCAGCTGAAAATATCTACTGTAGTTCATAAACTCACATTTTTGAAATAATTAAGGTGCTATTAGATGCTTAAGTGTATAACTGAATTATTTGTACTGTAATAATCCCTTTTTCTTTTAGATTTTTATAAGTTCTAGATTAATCACAGAGTCTTAGTCATAAGTCTAGTTGTAGATTCAATATATATCTTGTATTATTTTACTCAGAAAATCTAGTTTGTAAAATTACTCTCATCCTATGATTACAGACATAGATCCTGATGTAAACTTTTTACAAAATGAATTACATGAATCAAGCAGTAACTGTAATTACTACACAGCAGACCAAGCAAAGACATTACTCAGTGCAAACAATAACATAACCATCTTTAACTACAATGTCAGATTCTGGAGCAAACATTATGATGACCTCACAGCATTACTCAATTCCCTTCATTCCAATATATCAATCATCACACTCACAGAAACCTGGCTTAAGCCTGATATTACAGATGTCTATATCATTCCTGGCTACATGGCCATACACAACTGTAGAACAGACCAGCAAGGGGAAGGAACAGCTATATACTACTCAAATCAACTCGAATGTATCAATAAATCTTGCACAAGGGATGAACATGGATAATATATCACAGCCAAATTTAAATCAAAAGACCTGCAAAAACCCCTCACAATTATAAACATATACTATACACAGTACCACAGTCAAACATTTACCACTTTAGTAAAAAACTAGGAAACCTGATTACTGATGTACACAAGAATAAAGACCACCTACTACTAACAAGAGATTTCAACATAAACATACTTCACGACCAGGACCCACAAGTAACCCAATTCACAAACACAATGAGTAACTGCCTGTTGCTACCAGTAATATCTAAACCTACTAGAATCACCGAGACAAGCATCTCCTTAACAGACCACATCTGGACAAACACCATATCCCCTTTAAAATCAGGCATAATCACAGACAACACTACAGACCACTACCCAACCTTTCTCATAACTAATCAGGGCAAACGGACACAAGACATTACTAAAGTAACCTTCAGACTACATAACGAGACAGCAGTTAACAACTTTATAGCAGCTATGAATAATATCGATTGGCAAAATGAGCTTGAAACATATACAAATATGAATGAATGTATAAATAATTTTCTAAAAAAAGGCCAAAGTCTCTATAACAAACATTGCCCAAAAAAAACTAAACAGATCACAGCAAAGAGACTAATAATCCCTGGCTAACACCAAGCATCCTCAAATCCATTAACACAAAGCACAAATATGAAAAACAGTACAGAATGGGTCAAATAACTAGAGAACAGTCTAAACGTTACTCGTCATCACTTACCAGCCTGATAAAAAGATCTAAAAAATTGTATTATGAAAATAGATTACAAAACATCAAAGATGATATGAAAAAAACCTGGAAAACTCTATCTGAAATTCTTGGAAATAAAAAGTTATCCAAAAACAAAACAATCAAACTAACAAAATCAGATGTACCCCCACTCACACCTACTCACACCTACTCACACCTACTGAAACAGCAAACAGACTCAATGTTTTCCTCTCCACCATAGGCAAAAAACTAGCAAACAAAATACCAAACACAAGCACCCGTCCATCAGACTACCTCATATGTACCTACCCAAATACGCTATTCCTAGCTCCAACCAACCACACTGAAGTTATGCTCATCATAAACACCCTTAAAAACAAGGCAGGAGACATAAACAACTTGCTGCTTTTATGTACAAAAAAGCTTCTCAAGAATTGTCACCAATTATTGCAACGCTCTTTAACAAATCCATTGAATCGTCTACCTTCCCAACAATCCTCAAAATAGCGAGGGTCACTCCGATCCATAAAGGAGGTGACCAAACTGACTTGAATAACTATAGACCAATATCTAACTTACCACTGCTCTCTAAAATCTTTGAAAAATTAATGCATAGACGGATCTATTCCTGCCACGTCTCACACAACATATTAAACCCTTGGCAGTTTGGATTCAGGAATAATAAAAGCACAAACGATGCTATCATACACATGCTAGAACTAATATATACCACACTTGAAAAGAAAGAAGTCCCGCTGGGCATTTTCATTGATTTACGTAAAGCTTTCGATACAGTCGACCATGAACTACTGTACTCCAAATTAACGCACTATGGTATCAGAGGCCACTCCCTCAACTACCTAAAGTCATACCTTAGTAACAGGACTCAATATGTGTATGCAAATGGTGCAAACTCCTCCACCCAACCAATCACAGTAGGAGTCCCACAAGGAAGTGTCCTTGGAGTAGTCCTCGGCGAGTATCGCCTTAGTCTGCATTATATACAAATATTTAAGAATGGTGTTAAGGGAACACAGGTGTTATAGACATACAATAGAACACTAAAGTTGATTAATAAAACTGTCACATCAACACTAAACGTTCAAAACTGAGCACGAAATGAAGCTTCCAGTTTTGTTCGGAATCCAACGAAACTGTGACTACAGCCTTATCCAATGAAACGTTTCGCCCATTAAATACGATGAATTAGCCACTGAAGATTGATACCGCTTGGAATCGTTCTATTTCAATCTCAAGAAAGCGCTAAACCCTTAAGCGTCATATAGCGCCTGGGGTACAAGAGGCATTCAAATTCGATTTATGCAAAGGGAGGGTGAGTCCAGTTCCTTGGATCAAGAGCTCCTCACCAGCATCGAGAGGAAAATAATACACTGAAGTATAACAATAGTAAACTACGATGTTAGCAATGACCTGTGTTGCAGGTCACCCAGGCTGGGAAATTAGGTCACTCATGGTTGGAAATTAGGTCACCCAGGCTTGGAAATTAGGTCACTCATGGTTGGAAATTAGGTCACCCAGGCTTGGAAATTAGGTCACTCATGGTTGGAAATTAGGTCACCCAGGCTTGGAAATTAGGTCACTCATGGTTGGAAATTAGGTCACCCAGGCTTGGAAATTAGGTCACTCATGGTTGGAAATTAGGTCACCCAGGCTTGGAAATTAGGTCACCCAGGCTTGGAAATTAGGTCACCCAGGCTTGGAAATTAGGTCACTCATGGTTGGAAATTAGGTCACCCAGGCTTGGAAATTAGGTCACCCAGGCTTGGAAATTAGGTCACCCAGGCTTGGAAATTAGGTCACTCATGGTTGGAAATTAGGTCACCCAGGCTTGGAAATTAGGTCACCCAGGCTTGCAAATTAGGTCACTCATGGTTGGAAATTAGGTCACCCAGGCTTGGAAATTAGGTCACTCATGGTTGGAAATTAGGTCACCCAGGCTTGGAAATTAGGTCACTCATGGTTGGAAATTAGGTCACCCAGGCTTGGAAATTAGGTCACCCAGGCTTGGAAATTAGGTCACCCAGGCTTGGAAATTAGGTCACTCATGGTTGGAAATTAGGTCACCCAGGCTTGGAAATTAGGTCACCCAGGCTTGGAAATTAGGTCACCCAGGCTTGGAAATTAGGTCACTCATGGTTGGAAATTAGGTCACCCAGGCTTGGAAATTAGGTCACCCAGGCTTGCAAATTAGGTCACTCATGGTTGGAAATTAGGTCACCCAGGCTTGGAAATTAGGTCACCCAGGCTTGGAAATTAGGTCACTCATGGTTGGAAATTAGGTCACCCAGGCTTGGAAATTAGGTCACCCAGGCTTGGAAATTAGGTCACCCAGGCTTGGAAATTAGGTCATTCACGGTTGGAAATTAGGTCACCCAGGCTTGGAAATTAGGTCATTCACGGTTGGAAATTAGGTCATCCAGGATTGGAAATTAGGTCACCCAGGCTTGGAAATTAGGTCACCCAGGCTTGGAAATTAGGTCACTCACGGTTGGAAATTAGGTCACCCAGGCTTGGAAATTAGGTCACCCAGGCTTGGAAATTAGGTCACCCAGGCTTACAAATTAGGTCACCCAGGCTTGGAAATTAGGTCACCCAGGCTAGGAAATTAGGTCACCCAGGCTTGAAAATTAGGTCATCCAGGCTTGGAAATTAGGTCATTGAGGATTGAAAATAAGGCCACCCAGGCTAGGAAATTAGGTCACCCAGGCTTGGAAATTAGGTCACCCAGGCTTGGAAATTAGGTCACCCAGACTTGGAAATACTCCCACGAATCTTTCCCAAGAGGAATTAACAGGAACTGAAATCATGAAGCCGATTAAATAAGTCGTTCTCCCGTTAAACACAAAATTCCTGAAGCAGGATAGGAAAATGTTGTAAAAAAAAAATCATCCGATAAATTAGAAGGTATTACCTCGTTAAACTTAACAACGTCATATATCCCAGGATATTTACTGTTTGCTAGTTTTCTTTTCTCGTTTACTATTTAAAATTCTCTACATTCCTGTAAGAAAATATATTTAATTTTTATTATTTACCTAATTCCATATTTTTAGCGAAAAACTTGTAAATTATCATCCACACAGCTCAAAATTCAGAATATTTCTTATTGAAATATATCTCTATTTGCTGTTTCACTCTGATCAGAAGAGTCCTTCACTAGGTATTACACCGGAAACAATTTGTTTAATGCAATTGGGAAATTTAAATGTAAGCAATGTAAGTAATACTTACAACCAAAATTTTTAAAGTGGTAGACCGGCAAGCCTGTGGAAGGCCTCGGTCAGATGACTAAAAGCGCCAGCTATGGGTCATCATTTGAGTAGGAGCAGCATCTTGGAACACTTGTCCTGTTTCCAGACAAACCTTACCTAACCTAACCTAACCTAACCTAACCTAACCTAACCTTACCTAATCTAACTTAACCTAACTTAACCTAACCTAACCTAACCTAACCTAACCTAACCTAACCTAACCTAACCTTAACTAACCTAACCTAACCTAACCTAACCTAACCTAACCTAACCTAACCTAACCTTACCTAACCTAACTTAACTAACTTAACCTAACCTAACCTAACCTAACCTAACCTAACCTAACCTAACCTAACTTAACCTAACCTAACCTAACCTAACCTAACCTAACCTAACCTAACCTAACCTTACCTAACTTTAACCTAACTTAACCTAACCTAACCTAACCTAACCTAACCTAACCTTACCTAACCTAACTTAACTAACTTAACCTAACCTAACCTAACCTAACCTAACCTAACCTAACCTAACCTAACCTAACTTAACCTAACCTAACCTAACCTAACCTAACCTAACCTAACCTTACCTAACCTAACTTAACTAACTTAACCTAACCTAACCTAACCTAACCTTACCTAACGTAACTTAACCTAACTTAACCTAACCTAACCTAACCTAACCTAACCTTACCTAATCTAACTTAACCTAACTTAACCTAACCTAACCTAACCTAACCTAACGTAATCTAACCTTACCTAACCTAACTTAACTAACTTAACCTAACCTAACCTAACCTAACCTTACCTAATCTAACTTAACCTAACTTAACCTAACCTAACCTAATCTAACCTAACCTAACCTAACCTAACCTTACCTAATCTAACTTAACCTAACTTAACCTAACCTAACCTAACCTAACCTTACCTAACCTAACCTAACTTAACCTAACCTAACCTAACCTAACCTTACCTAACCTAACCTAACTTAACCTAACCTAACCTTACCTAACCTAACCTAACTTAACCTAACCTAACCTAACCTAACCTAACCTAACCGTATCGCAATAAAGAATGTTGGTTTTTAGTATACAATAGCAGTAATGGTGTAAACAATGCAATAAACACCGTTAAGATATTTGGAAATAATTTCTGTACTGCAATAAACATTATAGCTGCAGTGTTTACTGCAGTCTTTACTGCACTAAACATTGATGTTCTTCCTCATAACGTACTATTTTTGTTCCATAACTCACGAAACGGTAATAATACGATTGCAAATGAGGACATTAGAGCACTCCAGGATGATTTGAATAGACTGATGCAGTGGTCGGAGAAGTGGCAGATGCAGTTTAATATAGACAAATGCAAAGTTCTAAATGTTGGACAGGACAATAACCATGCCACATATAAACTAAATAATGTAGATCTTAATATTACGGATTGCGAAAAAGATTTAGGAGTTCTTGTTATCAGAAATCTGAAACCAAGACAACAGTGCATTAGTGTTCGCAATAAAGCTAACAGAATCCTTGGCTTCATATCAAGAAGTATTAATAATAGAAGTCCTCAGGTTGTTCTTCAACTCTATATATCTTTGATTCGACTTCATTTAGACTATGCTGCACAGTTCTGGTCACTACATTACAGAATGGATAAAAATGTTCTGGAAAACGTGCAAAGGAGGATGACAAAGTTGATCCCATGTATCAGAAATCTTCCCTATGAGGATAGACTGAGGGACCTGAATCTGCACTCATTAGAAAGGCGTAGAATTAGGGGGGATATGATTCAGGTGTATAAATGGAAAACAGGAATAAAGTGGATGTAAACAGTGTGCTAAAAAATATCTAGCCTAGACAGGACTCGGAACAATGACTTTAAGTTGGAAAAATTCAGATTCAAGAAGGATATAGGAAAGTACTGGTTTGGTAATAGAGTTGTGGATGAGTGGAACAAACTCCCGAGTACCGTCATAGAAGCTAAGACGTTGTGTAGTTTTAAAAATAGGTTAGATAAATACATGAGTGGGTATTGGTGGGTGTGAGTTGGACCTGGCTTGTACTACTAGGTCCGATGCCGTGCTCCTTCGTTAAGTGAATGTGACCTGACCTCACTAGGTTAGGGCGTTGACTTAAGCCGGTAGGAGAATTGGACTAGCCTCGCATGGATCAGTAGGCCTGCAGCAGTGTTCCTTCGTTCTTGTATTATGTTCAGATAAACCAAGGAACTGTTAGAAGCCGTGGCAAGCGAGTGAGCACTGGTCGTAGTGAGTGAGCACTGGTCGTGGCGAGTGAGCACTGGTCGTTACGAGTGAGCACTGGTCGTGGCGAGTGAGCACTGGTCGTGGCGAGTGAGCACTGGTCGTGGCGAGTGAGCACTGGTCGTGGCGAGTGAGCACTGGTCGTGGCGAGTGAGCACTAGCTTGGAGTTTTAACACTCACCCGCCATGGGTTCTAACCTCACGTCTTCCGTGGTTAATTTTTATTCCATCATACCAAGAAGAACATAACAGAATTCTCAGTACAGAGGCTTCCAACTTCACTGTTACTGTTGCATTACATTACCGTTCCTGACGACAGTACTTACAACCCTAACAACTCTACTTTTGAAAGTTAAGACTCATGTGCAACATCTGGATATCTTTATTGTAGACATTTCGCCATCCAGTGGCTTTATCAATACAGAATCTGTATTGATAAAGCCACTGGATGGCGAAACGTCTACAATAAAGATATCCAGATGTTGCACATGTGTCTTAACTTTCATATTGTCGGTATTTTATACCTTTCTTGCACAACTTGTCAGACACTGCAACATCATGGAATCTTGGTTCAGAGGACATCTACAAGACCTTCTTCACGGCTGCTGCAACTAACCCATCTCTTTGGGTAGGACCTACTTCCACTGGGGAATCCCGCCTACCAGTGACTATGCCCTCGTCTGCTACACGTCCCTATCCATTGACGCCTATATAACCGCCAGTCTTCTTGCCTTTGCTCCAGATTCTCCTCCGCCACGATGCTGTGAACACTAACTCCAAGGCTGAGGGACTGATTACCTCATCTTTTGTATATAGTTCTACTGTCTTCTAATTATGTCTTAGAATCTGTATTGATAAAGCCACTGGGTGGCGAAACGTCTACAATAAAGATAACCAGATGTTGCACTTGTGTCTTAACTTTCATATTGTCGATATTTTATACCTTTCTTATACAACTCTACTTTTAAGCTTAACAGTAACAGTGAACTTAACGACTTGGGATGAGCTTGACAGCAATGCTAGTGAAGCTGATGGCAGTACTTGTAAATCTGACAGCAGTAAATCTGTGAACCTAACTTTACAAGGTGCTAGTGGAACACGACCTGCAGCAAGCCATGTACCATACAATAGGACAATAGGAAGCTATCGCATCAGCACGAAAGCGGAAGGAGAGGAGAGAAGGGTGGCGGAGCTTGATCAATATGCACACCAGCATACCAGGTCAAAATCTGGCACCCAGACTGAAGGGTGTGCGGCCAAGCATTGTTAGGCTGCGGGCCCCATTGTGGAGCAGACTCATTTGTCCTCTGGGCGCCTGGGAACCACGAACATAACTGTCAGAATTAAGAAATGTGGGGATCCTGGTTCGTTGTCGGTTCGCGGTGGATGAATTTATGGTTTAAGTTTTTGCTACCTAAAATATGTTGCCACACTCGCCTTCACACTATGGTGGTATTTTGTAGCAGTTGATTTTGTAAGTCAGTGGAATATGATCACAAATTCGTGTGTGTGTGTGTGTGTGTGTGTGTGTGTGTGTGTGTGTGTGTGTGTGTGTGTGTGTGTGTGTGTGTGTGTGTGTGTGTGTGTGAGTGTGTGTGTGTATGTTTATGCGTTTGTGTGTGTGTGTGTTTGACTGTGAATGTATGTGTGTGTGTATCGTGTGTGTATTGTGTGTGTGTGTGTGTGTGTGTGTGTGTGTGTGTGTGTGTGTGTGTGTGTGTGTGTGTGTGTGTGTGTATTTATGTGTGTGTGTGTCAGGGGTCAGTGTTGGGCCCGGTCTTGTTCACAATTTACATTAACGACATAGATGAGGGAATAAATAGCGACATAAGCAAATTTGCTGATGACTCCATAATAGGCCGTCCAGTTCATTCTAATGAGGACACTAGAGCACTCCAGGATGATTTAAGAACGTAAAAATGGAGGAACACTGCAGAAGGCCTACTGGCCCATGCGAAGCAGGTCCTTATTCTTCTCTGTATGTTCTCTAATGAGTCTATATCCATCCTGTAGTAAGGAGACCAAAACTGAGCAGCATAATCTAAATGAGGCCTCACTAGTGATGTATAGAGCTGTAAAATAACTTTTGGACTTCTGTTACTTATACTTCTTGAGATAAATCCAAGTAATCTGTTGGCCTTGTTGCGCACACTAAGGCACTGCTGTCTTGGCTTTAGATTTTTGCTTACCATGACTCCCAAGTCTTTTTCACATTCTGTATGACCAAGCTCTACTTCACCTAGATTATAGCTTCGAGGGTTATTTTCATTACCAAGGGCAAGTACCTTACACTTATCCACATTGAACTTCATCTGCCATTTTTCAGACCAAGACATTAATTTGCTCAAATCGTCCTGGAGTTCACTGATATCCTCCTGCAATGGTCGGAGAAGTGGCAGATGCAGTTTAATATTGACAAATGCAAAGTTCTAAATGTTGGACAGGTAAATAACCATGCCACATGTAAACTAAATAATGTAGATCTTAATGCTGCTGATTGCGAAAAGGATTCTGGTTAGCAGTAATCTAAAACCAAGACAACAGTGCATTAATGTTCGCAATAAAGCTAACAGAATTCTTGGCTTCATATCTAGAAGTATAAATAATAGAAGTCCTCAGCTTGTTCTTCAACTCTATATATCCTTGGTTAGGTCTCATTTAGACTATGCTGCTCAGTTCTGGTCACCGTATTACAGAAGGGATATAAATGTTCTGGAAAACGTACAGAGAAGGATGACAAAGATGATCCCATGTATCAGAAATCTTCCCTATGAGGATAGACTGAGGGCCCTGAATCTGCACTCTCTCGAAAGGCGTAGAATTAGGGGGGGGGATATGATAGACGTGTATAAATGGAAAACAGAAATAAATAAAGTGGATGTAAATAGCGTGCTGAAAATTTCCAGCCAAGACAGGACTCGCACCAATGGTTTCAAGTTGGAAAAATTCAGATTCAGGAAGGATATAGGAAAGCACTGGTTTGGTAATAGAGTTGTGGATGAGTGGAACAAACTCCCGAGTACAGTTATTCAGGCGAAAACGTTGTGTAGTTTTAAAAATAGGTTAGATAAATACATGAGTGGGTGTGGGTGGGTGTGAGTTGGACCTGACTAGCTTGTGCTGCTGGGTCTGGTGCCGTGTTCCTTCCTTTAGTGGAGGTGACCAGACTGGGTGGGTCATTGGACTAATCGGGGGTGGGTCATTAGGCTTATCCTGGGGGGGGGACATGGACCTGCTCCGCATGGGTCAGTAGACCTGTTGCAGTGCTCCTTCTTTATGTTCTTATGTGTGTGTGTGTGTGTGTGTGTGTGTGTGTGTGTGTGTGTATGTGTGTGTGTGTGTGTGTGTGTGTGTGTGTGTGTGTGTGTGTGTGTGTGTGTGTGTGTGTGTGTGTGTATGTGTGCGTGTTTGTGTGTGTGTGTGTGTGTCTGTGTGAGTAAATAAACCAGAGATCACCATATATTTCTCTAGGCCTTAGGCAGTTACTGTGTTTTGATGTAATTATATTGAAGATAATTCAAGGGGAGGGAACATGTCTCTCCAACTCTGTTGTGTTGGAAATGTCAGAATTCACCGGCGAACAAATGTAGTAAAGAAAGATTTATTTAATCAATAATTCTCATTGCGTGGGCATCGTATTCGTGAGTTCTTCATGTGGAAGAACCACTATTTAGTTCTTCATGTGGAAGAACCACTATTCAGTTCTTCATGTGGAAGAACCACTATTTAGTTCTTCATGTGGAAGAACCACTATTTAGTTCTTCATGTGGAAGAACCACTATTTAGTTCTTCATGTGGAAGAACCACTATTCAGTTCTTCATGTGGAAGAACCACTATTTAGTTCTTCATGTGGAAGAACCACTATTTAGTTCTTCATGTGGAAGAACCACTATTCAGTTCTTCATGTGGAAGAACCACTATTTAGTTCTTCATGTGGAAGAACCACTATTTAGTTCTTCATGTGGAAGAACCACTATTTAGTTCTTCATGTGGAAGAACCACTATTTAGTTCTTCATGTGGAAGAACCACTATTTTTTGCTAGTTTTCTTTAAACATGTTAAATTTTTCTGAAATATTTTTTTCGAAAATAATATTAAAAATGCAGTGAGAGTAATATATTTTTTTTTTGTAAATTAAGATTTTATATTAACATTTCAATTTGCTCTAAAACTTTGCAACCTTATCTAAATTTAGTAAAATATATTTAACAATATATAACTCAGTTTTGTAGCGAGGTTGAGTTCCTCTGAGACTCGAAAACGAAATAAAAAGTCAAAGTAAAAAGGAATATAGTCAGGATGGGACTGGATGAATGAAACCCAGAGCAAACAAACAGTCTGACGGAGAATAGAGAGTCTAACATTATCTCCTCCTCGACCTATGTTAAAGGGGCGCTGTAACTTGTACTAACTGTCTCCACCCTTCCCTCGGGGCCGTGGAGAACGAGGCCCACAATACAGATCACAAGACTTTCCAGTGTCCTCCACAATGGGATAAGAGACTGTTTCCTGAAGGTCCTGGACCTGGAACGTCCTACACTTTAAGAGGAGTGAGAATAGGAGTATATATCAGGAATGCCGTACAATATAGTAGGTAGTATGAGCGGTAAATGCTACCAACCCGTTCTGTTGGAAATGAAGTGTAACAACGAGTAGCTTGTCCAAGAAAAAGCCTGGGAAAGAGGAGAAAATTTCGGGCATTTAAAAATGAAAAAAAAATGGAAGGAAAACCGGATGGGGAGAGCGTGGCTATAAGACACCTGATAAACAATGACAGTGTTCCCCCTCCCTGTTGGGCTGATATATTGCTTCATTAATTTCACTGGCCAGAAAAGGGAGACAATGCATTACAAAATAATATGTTTAGCTGATAATAAATGTATCGATGCTTTTATGTGAATAACTCAAATCAGGGAAATGCATCAGAAAATTTCTTCTTCTTCAGCTGATGTAACTAATTTCTTTACTTTCGGTCAGGATTAATTAAGCTGAATGTCTGCCAGGATTATCTCTGCCTCACCACTGCCAGTGATTATGTTGCTTCTCCGCTACACTACTGTAAAATATATCGTACTATAAACAAAAGAAATTCCTGTGTTTTGAACGCTTTCACAATATGTCCTTAATCTTACTACTAATTGGAATCCTGTAAATAGATCCGTTAGTAAATTATTATTCAGTATAATACTGCCCGTGGAATCTCATTGGTTCTTGTGAAGGCACGATTTATCCTATAATACTTATAATTCTGACAGTGGAATAATAAATGCGTGTGTATAATCACTACATTATATACAATACGTCATATATCGGTCTCTTTAAACCATCAGCTGAGTGTTGCATGTTTGTACACTATACACTGATTAAAACTACCTTGAGAGGTCATCAACCGGACATGACGTTCAGTTGTTGACTTGATTTTATCACTGGCGGAGACGCTGGTGTTACACTCCAATTCTTATATCCAACGTATCATCAAGATAATATTCGTTACTTTGTAAGGGACTCTCATCTTCATTATTCTTGTTCTCTCCTTCACCTTTTTATTTGCCTTTGCAATGCCAGTTGTCCTCATTTGCCTGGTTGTCAATTCACACGTCATTCAGTCTACACTTCCTTCTCTCACACCATCGTTACTTATTACAATCTACTTCATGTTTCCTACATCTAATAGGTTATACAACACTGTCAGAGTGGCATAACAGTATAAATTATCTCATACTCCCTCCATCTACAGACTCATTCACTGACAAATAACTTCACACTAAATATTGAGAGTTAGATGTCACCTGTTATGCTTCACTTTGGTTCATCATATTTTTTCTCCCTGCTTTTGATTTTGATCCCTATGTAAATTTATTCAATTGTTTTCGTTCCTCTTGGAAGAGAAACTCGAACGTAGGGGAAAGTCACTTCGATCATGTTGCCTACAGCTATTTATGCACACTCCAGGACATAATTAAATTTTGCTGCTCATGGTAGAGGATACGGCCAATTGTCGAAAAAATGGTATGAAAATTCCCGTTTAAGAGCGCCTAGTGGATGCTTTGATTTTCCATTACAATTAATTGAATTATATGCATGAAATCCCGTATTTGCTTCCATTTCCGGCTGTCTGAAGCTTGTTGCTTTTAGGTCTCACATCAATACCCTGACTCACTTTTATAAAATTCCGTTCATAAACCATACCCCCGGCCGGGATTGAACCCGCGGACATAGAGTCTCAAAACTCCAGCCCGTCGCGTTAGCCACTAGACGCGACGGGCTGGAGTTTTGAGACTCTATGACCGCGGGTTCAATCCCGGCCGGGGGTATGGTTTATTTGCAATCGTGTCATTACGATTTCTTGAGTCATTCCGTTCATATTTCGTGTTTGGCAATTTGGTACCAAGTTCGATAAAAAAAATCCACCATATTGTATCCTGATTTGTACTGCCATATATAATTCTGACTTGTACTGCCATATATAGTTTGTTTGGGTACTCCCATTTTTAAAAAAAATTTTTCTGATTTGTACGGCCATATTTTTTTCTGTTTGTACTCCCATATTTATGAAAAAAAAGGGAAACACAATTTGAAAACTAATGGGATTTTTTTACTGTGGCAACGTTTCGTCTCCGGGAAAGCTTTAAAACCTTTAAACGAAATTGGTTGAAAAATTTCCCCCTGGAGACCCGAAACGTTCCCACAAAAAAAAAGTCCCCTTTTGTTGCACTTGTTGTGTACGAAGGGTTTATATAATACCAAACAAGATGGGGAGAAAGACACTTTTGGGAAAACATTGGGTATTTTTTGTGGGAGTTTCGCCATCCAGTGGCTTTATAATACAAAATTCTGGACATAACTTGAAGACCCGTAGAAATTTTACAGAAGATGGGTAATTTAGTCCCCCCCAACCCAGGAGTAGGTGCGAAAAGCACCATAGTTGGAGATTCTGAAGCAGGGAAAAAAAATCCTGGCGCTTTTATAGTTAAAGTCCGGTGTAGCCAAAACGAGGGCATTTCACTGCCCAAAATCTTGGGAAACTTAATTTGAGGGAAAGTTTCATAACCTTCACGGGCTACGACAACTAATACCCACAAAATAACCCATTCTTTGGGAAAAGGGCCTACTTTTCCCCTGGGGAATTTCCCCCCTACCAGTTTAATTGCCCCCGGGCTGCCCCAAACCCGACGTTACTAATAAGCGCCAGGTTCTTTTTTTCTGCCCCAGAATTCCCCCAGACTATGGTGGGTGGGTTGCACCTACTTAGGTTGAGGGGGCTGTTACCCATCTTCTGTTTCATTTGTTTACTGTCTTTAATTATGTCCTAGAAATTTGTAAATTTATAAAGCCCCTGGATGGCGAAACGTTTTACAATAAAAAATACCCAGATGGGTTTCAAAATTTGTCTTCTTCGGGTTTCAAATTTTGTCCTTTTTAATTTACAAATTTTCGGTTTAAATTTTCCCAAATTTATTACAAAATGCCAAACATAGTTTGATTTTGGAAATGCCCCTGTATAGTTTGATTTGTAATGCCAAGTATAGTTTGATTTGTATGCCTATATAGTTGATTTGTACTGCCATGTATAGTTATTTGTATCCCATGATAGTTCTGTTTTGGGACTGCCTTTAAATTTTTTGATTTGTACTGCATATAGTTGTTTTGGGACTGCTAGCATAGTTCTGATTTGTACTCCATGTATAGTTCTGATTTGTCTGCCATATAGAGTTCTGTTTTTTGTACTCCCCAATATAGTTTGTTTGTACTGCCATTATAGTTCTGATTGGTACTGCCTATATAGTTTGATTTGGCCCCAGTAAAGTTCTGATTTGAACTGCAAATAGTTCTGTTTTGGACTGCCTTTATAGTTCTGTTTTTACTGCCTATTGTTCTGTTTTTGGACTCCCATGATTTTTCTGATTTGTACTGCCCGTAAGTTCTGTTTTGTTGCCAATATAGTTCTGATTTGTAGCCATAAAAAGTTCGGATTTGTCTGTCATATTGTTCTGATTTGTCCCCCATATATAGTTCTGATTTGTACCCCCTAATATTTTGATTTGTACTGCCATATATAGTTGATTTGTACTGCCATTTAGTTCTGATTTGTCTGCCATATTGTTTGATTTGTACTGCCATTTTTAAGTTTGTTGTATTTAAAAATTTGTTCTGATTTGTACTCCCAAATATGTTCTGTTTTGTACGCCATTATGTTCTGATTTGTATCCATAATAGTTCTGATTTGTACTCCCCATATTAGCTTGATTTTACTGCCATATATAGTTCTGATTTGTACTGCCATATATAGTTCTGATTTGTACTGCCATATATAGTTCTGATTTGTACTGCCATATATAGTTCTGATTTGTACTGCCATATATAGTTCTGATTTGTACTGCTATATATATTTCTGATTTGTACTGCCATATATTTTTTGATTTGTATGCCATTATAGTTCTGTTTTGTACTCCCGTATTTAGTTCTGATTTGACTCCCTATAAGTTCTGTTTTTTGTTGCCTTATAGTTCTGATTTGTACGCCATATATAGTTCTGATTTGTATGCTTATTATTTGATTTGTTTTGCCAATTTTAGTTCGATTTGTCCCCAAATTAAAGTTCTGATTTGTACTGCCGTATATAGTTCTGATTTGTACTGCCATACATAGTTCTGATTTGTACTGCTATATATAGTTCTGATTTGTACTGCCATATATAGTTCTGATTTGTACTGCCGGACTTGAGTCCTGGAGATAAGAAGTACAGTGCTTGCACTCTGAAGGAGGGGTGTTAATGTTGCAGTTTAAAAACTGTAGTGTAAAGCACCCTTCTGGCAAGACAGTGATGGAGTGAATGATGGTGAAAGTTTTTCTTTTTCGGGCCATCCTGCCTTGGTGGGAATCGGCCAGTGTGTTAATAAAAAGATAATAAATATAGTTCTGATTTGTACTGCCATGTATAGTTCTCCTAATATGTAGAGTCGGCACTGCAAGACCTGAGTTCCTCTGGTTGTGGTATCTTCATCCCTGGGATATTACCCTGATAAACGTGTGCTTCATGAGGTCCCAACGTTATCTCTGTGTTCATTCTCATCCCAAGGTATGTTATTAACACTATCACTGAAAGATGTTTGTAATATAATTTTAACTTGGGTTTTTGATTGAGTTTTGTATTCCTTGATGTTAACATTATCCATCGTCTCCACTGATAATAGCAAACTTAGTTCTTGTGATCAGATTTGGATCTGAAAAAAAATATTATTAAATTTCTTTCATTGCCTCGGTTATCTTGCGTTATTTTGCCATCACTAGGTCATCATTTGAGTAAAAATAACTTTTAATTTGCATACATTTTTAAAATGGTTCATCGATCATGCTATTAAAAATAACCGAAGTCGGAACACTTTCTTGTGATACAATTATATTTACACAACGTGTTTATTCCTCAGATCTTTCTGTACTTCATGAAATTGTAAAAATCATGCTAATAATCCAGCATCTCCAATTATATTCGATTTTGAAAGAAAACCATATCTCCTTACTGTGCCTTATGTTTATTCATAATAACGAGATAATCTCTTAAAAATTATTCGGAAATTTCTGTTTCACAGCAGACCAATATTATGTACACAGTTGTAGTCTAGTGACCTGTACGTACACCTGTCTGTAGCACGATAACCACGTAGGAACGAGCAAAAAGGCAGCATAGAGAGTAAATACTTATACGTATTTCCTTCACCAAATACAAATCAGGTATATACAACATATACACAGATATGTATAATAACGCAAATGCAAACAAGAGACACGGTGAGAACCGTTGCGACCATACTTGGAAATAAGTCTGGCAAGGTTGATTCACTAGTGTACCACACAGCTACGCAACACTCTCATTTGTTGGTTGAGCCAGGGTACTAGCGTACACATGGGGCCCGAACTCGTTATACTCTTAGCATCTGTTTCGTTGGTCGGAAGGGCATGTCTACATGGGTATGTTACGCCGAATAAAATGTGACATATTCTTAGTACGCCGCAACCAGTTAGTTAATAAATTATGTTCATAATGAAAATTGTTGTACTGGCTGTAGTTTTAATGTGACGGTGAGAGTGAGGGTGGAAAATTAACATCAGTTGTGCAATAGACAGGCAGATAGGTTAGTTTCTTTCGAAGCTGTCAAAGATGGAGTCGACATCAGGGATAGGACTTTCGGCGAGGAGAGTAAAGTTAATACAATTTTATATTCGCCTAAAAGCCATTAGAAGTTGGCGATTGACATTATGTTTGTGTCGTATCCTTATGAAAGTTGTCTTCGGCCAACCCGAGGGAGAAAATTCCAGGAGCTGGATCAAGAAAAGTGATTTTTCTTTTGAAAAGAAAAATCACTTTCCTTGATCCAGCTCAGCAATATTTTTTAATAACCTTAGAGAATCTAAAACGAAAACAGATGAGGAACTGAACATGACTCCATCGTGAATGCTGGCTTATATTCTACTATAAAATTACCGAGTCCCATAAATATCTTTGGATTACTTTATTTACAAAGACAGCTGTATAAGAGAGGTTTTAATAGCATTTGAAGACGTCGTTATTCACTGCCAGTGCGTGAGAATGTACCTGGAAGTGTTCAAGGCCAAGTGAGACTAGATATGCATCACTGCGGTCATGGAAGGTAGGGATACATTGGCCTGCAGTCATGGAAGGTAGGGATACACTGGCCTGCGGTCATGGAAGGTAGGGATACACTGGCCTGCAGTCATGGAAGGTAGGGATACACTGGCCTGCGGTCATGGAAGGTAGGGATACACTGGCCTGCAGTAATGGAAGGTAGGGATACACTGGCCTGCGGTCATGGAAGGTAGGGGTACACTGGCCTGCGGTCATGGAAGGTAGGGATACACTGGCCTGCGGTCATGGGAAGGAGCTGTAGCAACCATGAATCCCTGAGACTTCACACATAGGTAATTGGCTTACGGTCATGGGAGGGATACACTGGCCTGCGGTCATGGAAGGTAGGGATACACTGGCCTGCGGTCATGGAAGGCAGGGATACACTGGCCTGTGGTCATGGAAGGTAGGGATACACTGGCATGCGGTCATGGAAGGCAGGGATACACTGGCATGCGGTCATGGAAGGCAGGGATACACTGGCATGCGGTCGTGGAAGGCAGGGATACACTGGCATGCGGTCATGGAAGGCAGGGATACACTGGCATGCGGTCATGGAAGGCAGGGATACACTGGCATGCGGTCATGGAAGGCAGGGATACACTGGCATGCGGTCATGGAAGGCAGGGATACACTGGCATGCGGTCATGGAAGGCAGGGATACACTGGCATGCGGTCATGGAAGGCAGGGATACACTGGCATGCGGTCATGGAAGGCAGGGATACACTGGCATGCGGTCATGGAAGGCAGGGATACACTGGCATGCGGTCGTGGAAGGCAGGGATACACTGGCATGCGGTCATGGAAGGCAGGGATACACTGGCATGCGGTCATGGAAGGTAGGGATACACTGGCATGCGGTCGTGGAAGGCAGGGATACACTGGCATGCGGTCGTGGAAGGGAGTTGAAGCAGCCATGAATCCCTGAGACTTCACACACAGGTAAGAAAGAGTACAATATGTAGTCAACAAAACAGAAGGTTTATTTCCATCTATTGTTATCGGAAATAAGCGGACGTTTAAAGGATCGGATGTTGAATGACTTCAGTATGCTAACATCCATGATAATCTCCGTGTTGAGGATCAGGAGTCTTGGGAAAAGTCAAATAACGAAAACAATGCATGCAACATAGATCCTGTGAACGGATTTTTTCATTTGGTGACACGTTCTCGACCAGGAAAAAACCTAAGGTGCTATAAATAATCATAATCCTTAATGGTAAATGACATCGAATTTCTGGTGAGGCCGAGGAGTATAGATGGGGGCCGCAGTCTTGCCAGATGTACCTTCCAATTGTTCAAACCTTAAGAAACATTATTATTCATATGAACACTGAAGTGTTTCCCCGATTAACAATCATTCAGGAAAAGTGGAAGTTTGCCTAGAAGGTCTACAGTATTGTTCTGGCATTCTAAGAATATGTCATATTTATTTGGCGTATGTCACACTCACATATAGGCTGCCTCCCAACCAGTGAACCGAGTGCTATGGATTTAACGATCAATAGAGCCCCCGTCGCTATATCAGTACCTTGGTTCATCGGCCAATCACAGACAAGCCCTCCCAAAGCCGTGAATCAACGTGGTTCACTTGTGTCATGAGTTTTAGCAGACTTGTCTAGGTTGCTGGATTTTCACGGTGTTTTGTCTGGCTTTTGTATTTTTTTTTGCCTCGTTTGCTCACCATGTTGTACACTTGCTCTTACATTACTGTAAATACCAGCTTTCTTATTTGGTGAAGGAAATACAAGTCATATAACTGCTGTGTTTTGCTTGTTCCATGATTTATCCCATTAAGGGAAGGTGTGTAGACCATTCTACGGCTGTGTTTGTAATAATGAGTTTGAGAGGAAATTTAAAACCAGGAAGTGTGGTAGGCTCTACTATATTGAATCAAATGGCGAGTTATTGCCACCAGGATCGGCAAGGAGAACGAATGTAAGAATGGGTAATAAAGAGAATAATGATATTGTTACGATTATGTAAATCCTTCATGATTATTCAGATGAATTCAATAGAAACTGAGGAAGAACATTGAGATAGATACATGACGGGGTAATTGTTGAAAAGCCCACATGTATAGGAATTTCTGTGATTAACATACTGAGAGATACTGTAGTGAGACAATTCCACTGTCTTCCACAAGAGTCACATTGTGATCCACAGTACAAATAATAATTAAATTTAAAATAGCCTTATGAAAGGATTAGTGGAGGTAGAGACGCTATCAGAAACTGCATGTTAGGTATAGACATAGATCGTCAGGGATTGAAAGATATAGAGGAGTCCATTTATGTTTTGCCCAAAACGACACAAGTTGCAGTAAAATGAAACAGTTCGAATAGAAATTGAATACTAGAGCATGTCATTACATACAAGAAGCAAGCTTTCGTGTCTTGATTCACTGAAAATTAATCTAATGAATGTAACAAAATACATCAATGATACTGAATTTGCTTGTAGTTTGATTATACATGTCAGGAGTAGCGGCACGTACGTCGGGAAGACGTGGGAAAGCCATATCAGACATTACTCAACTAGAGAGTGTTAGCTGTGATGCAGTAAACGTACCAAGTGGTGAAGAGGTAGGAAATTTAGTAGTGAGTATTGTTTAAGAGTTGGAAACAGAAGTCAGAGTGTAAAATGGTACTAGTGGCTATTGGAAGAGAGCAATGTGACCACCTGACGACTCTGGCGAAGATGTGAGGTAATCTTTCTTGTTGGTGGAGGTGGGGAAATTTTATACAACGGATTTTAGTCTCCCAACGGAAATGGTGCAATGAAGAAAATAAGAGTAATTTGCAATTTTAACGTTAAAGAAGGAAGAAGGTGTTTGCAACAAGGATCAGCTGGAGTATTCCATTGGAGACCTGCAATCATTTGTAATAGCATCAACATTACGCCACTGTACCAAGATCTGAATTATTGTTTTGGCGATGTTTTCAACTCCCTCATTGTTATGCGATGGCCTTTTATATATACAGATAGTAAGAGTATATGATGTAAATGATAGTTTGATTATATTATTAGGTGATATTCTTGTCCACATGCTGGATGGATACAAGAATCGGCTCTTGTGATTGAGAGATGTCATCATTCTAGTTGTATCTGAGTTACTAAGACACTTAGGAAAGTTGATTCCACGACCCTATGAAGAATGACAGCAATTTCTCGATACGAACTGAGGATAAAATATTAGTGGACAGTTACTGGGTTATTGGTGATGTTTTGGGTTTAGGAGAGTGTGAATCTCATTGCTCTTATGAAGAAAAAATAACCTAACACATATAAGGTTAAATTAAAAGAAACCATTTTCCATCCCTGAGCAAGAATCACCATCAGTGTGGCAAGCAACTCTGACATTCTATGGAAACTACCTCTTTTTCCCCTGACATAACAGTGCCTACACCTTCATAACTTGCTGAACTCCGCTTCACGACACCATCTCATTCGTCTAGAACACTAACTGTGTAATCATTGTTCAGTCAATGATTGCAAAGGCAACACTAAACGGCAAGAGTTATCTACCTTCGGTTGCCATTCCCGGTTCTGCCTGCATTCATAGGTAATAGTTCTTCTGTCAAAGGGAATGCTAGGTAGTCGACCTGAGTCACCACACCAGAGAGCTACTAAGCAAATTAAAACAATTCACTTCCAATTTCGCAACAGCATTTTCTCCATACGCCGTAATAGAGGCTGATATAGATATCTTTCATCTTCCCAAAACTTAAGTTTTACAACTGGGAAATGTATCTAATAATCAGGTCAAGAGGAAACAGAATAGAATATTTAATTTTGGCCCGAGGAAGATAAAAAGAAGCTAAATTTCTTGAGGTCAATGGAATTTCCCCTTAAAACGTACAAAACCCAGAGGAACCACCGTGGGTCGTCTTCTCAGATTCTGTTCTGATGTGTACGGATCTTACTTGGATCCTCCAAATACCATAAAATCCCCAAATTTACTCCAGCACCTTATTGGTTCAGATGTTTTAAGATATTAGTTTTCGTAAAGGGATCGTCACGTTCAAACTTTAAGAGGCTGCAAGATTTTTCCTTTTTCCTTCATTTTTATTTCATTTTGCTCGTAACTGGAGAACCTCTCAACCAATCAGATTAAAATTTTGAATACTTGTGTTCTGTAACGGGGATCAGATGCTAAGAACAATTAGCATGTTCATGTGCCCTATGAACAAAGTTACTGACCCATTCTCAGCATTCTGGATTGTCTAAGATAACTTTCAAAAACCGCAATGGCGGATTTTGAAACATTTTCAATCATTTACAAATACGAGCCTGGCCCATGGCCGGGCTCAGAGAGTAGATAAACTCTCGAAACTTCAAAGGTATTGATAGTGTAAAAAGAAATTCAATTTTACAGCTATAAATTTAACAATTATGTGTAAAATAATGTGAAATTCTATTCTCATTACATGAGGCTAAATAAATTTCAGCTTACCACATCTGGACACTTTTAATATTTATTAGCTGATGTAACTTAGGGTAGGAACAGCAGCTGTTATATTTAAATTACGTACAGGTTTATTTGTTAATAAAGGGACACTGTAAAAACAACAACTTGGAACTGGTGCCGCACCTGGAGAATGACTCAAGCGATCGGCTTCAAAATATAATGTGGTCTTCTGATCACAAAACTCACACTATTATTGGACGCCATTGGTCCGAATTTTCAAATTTATTAATTTTTGATTCAGTAACCAAAGCAGATTTCCTCTGATTGGCTTCAAATTATTATAAACAATTTATTCTATAATAAGGGCGATAACCCATAAGTTTAATCTGAAGTTTTACTAAAATTGTTAAAATACTTAGAATCGTCGGAATCAGATCAGTTACTCGAGAATGACTTTGCTGATCGGCTTCAACCTTTTACCAACTGTTGGGTTTATCATAATCCAGCTTGTCATTCACTCTGAGTTGTGCAAATATTACTTGCTAATTTTATTAAATTATTACCTATGTAATAACGCCTCTTCAGATAAGCTTCAAACCCTATATGAAAGTGTATCCTAATAAGAAGTATTTCAGTTTTAATTCTGGGTTGTTTTGAGAACTTTGTCAAACTGGGTTTGGGAAACACTAATATTTTTTCTTACAGACTTGTAGAACACTTTAAATAAAATATATATATGAAAAAGCAAACTCGAAAAAATTAGTTTTTTTTTTTTCAGACATTTTTAAAGAGAGGAGATTTTCCTTTTTTTTTTTATTAAGGAGCATTTTCGCTTGCTAGTGGAGAACGACCTATTTGATCGGTTTGTTAGTGGAGAACGACCTATTTGATCGGTTTGTTAGTGGAGAACGACCTATTTGATCGGTTTGTTAGTGGAGAACGACCTATTTGATCGGTTTGTTAGTGGAGAACGACCTATTGATCGGTTTGTTAGTAGAGAACGACCTATTTGATCGGTTTGTTAGTGGAGAACGACCTATTTGATCGGTTTGTTAGTGGAGAACGACCTATTTGATCGATTTGTTAGTGGAGAACGACCTATTTGATCGGTTTGTTAGTGGAGAACGACCTATTTGATCGGTTTGTTAGTGGAGAACGACCTATTTGATCGGTTTGTTAGTGGAGAACGACCTATTCGATCGGTTTGTTAGTGGAGAACGACCTATTCGATCGGTTTGCTAGTGAGCGACCTATTCGATCGGTTTGTTAGTGGAGAACGACCTATTTGATCGGTTTGTTAGTGGAGAACGACCTATTTGATCGGTTTGTTAGTGGAGAACGACCTATTTGATCGGTTTGTTAGTGGAGAACGACCTATTTGATCGGTTTGTTAGTGGAGAACGACCTATTTGATCGGTTTGTTAGTGGAGAACGACCTATTTGATCGGTTTGTTAGTGGAGAACGACCTATTTGATCGGTTTGTTAGTGGAGAACGACCTATTCGATCGGTTTGCTAGTGAGCGACCTATTCGATCGGTTTGTTAGTGGAGAACGACCTATTTGATCGGTTTGTTAGTGGAGAACGACCTATTTGATCGGTTTGTTAGTGAACGACCTATTCGATCGGTTTGTTAGTGGAGAATGACCTATTTGATCGGTTTGTTAGTGGAGAACGACCTATTTGATCGGTTTGTTAGTGAAGACTATGATCGGTGAGGAACGACCTATTCGATCGGTTTGTTAGTGGAGAACGACCTATTTGATCGGTTTGTTAGTGAAGAACGACCTATTTCATCGGTTTGTTAGTAGAGAACGACCTATTTGATCGGTTTGTTAGTGGAGAACGACCTATTCGATCGGTTTGTTAGTGGAGAACGACCTATTTGATCGGTTTGTTAGTGGAGAACGACCTATTTGATCGGTTTGTTAGTGAAGAACGACCTATTCGATCGGTTTGTTAGTGGAGAACGACCTATTTGATCGGTTTGTTAGTGGAGAACGACCTATTTGATCGGTTTGTTAGTGGAGAACGACCTATTTCGAT
>NC_069476.1:25529579-25587079 GCF_026875155.1 Cherax quadricarinatus | reverse complement strand
GGAACAAATCGCATGATCAGACTCAGATTTTAATTTACCCAGAGGTACAGAAAACCAAAAATTGGAAAAAATGGGAAAATATAGAAAAAAAAATGTTGGAAAACAGGGAAGTAAACAGTAGAGCCACAAACGAATGTGTTTGGGGAAGAGGAAAGTTGTAACGTAAATCTGAGAATAAAAAAAAAACAAATGCCTGAAGAAGTTGTTATAATACAACATTGGAATGAACATAGTAAAGGAGTAAGTAATGAAGGTGATAAAGAAGGAGAGGCGGCCAAAGCAATGACCAGGAAATCCTCGAGGAGCCGAGCTGAAGATTAAGGAGGTACTAGCAGGGGAAACAGGAACAATAAACACAATCTAAGAGAAATAGTGCAACAGTGAGAAATGGCCAAGACAAACAAAGGGAGAAAATTTGATGAAACTACTGAGTTATTTAGATGTTTTGTTGGCAACATAAATGTTAAATTCATCCATAAACCTTTTGAAGTACTAACATACTGTTCTTAAAAGGTTTTACATATAACTGGACTATAATGAGCCGTACCCAGTGAGAGACGCAGTTCTCTCAACACAACACTAGTAGAATACGGATTTCCACATGAACAGTATTGTTCATGTGGGATAGTTGTTAAATTTAACACTTTTAAACTGAATGAGCACCATTGGTTTAAACTGAGATTATGGTATAAACCTTGGTAATAAATACCGACAAGTTGGTTTAGAAAGACACGTAAGCAAACACTATAACATATTTATTAGAAAACGTTTCGGTCCTGGGACCTTGATCACTTCCCAGTGATCAAGGTCCCAGGACCGAAACGTTTTCTAATAAATATGTTATAGTGTTTGCTTACGTGTCTTTCTAAACCAAACTGAGATTATGACTCATGAAATCGTAATGACAAGATTGCAAACAAATCAAGCCAAACCAGCTGGTCCAGTGGCTTACCAGCTGGTCCAGTGGCTTACTAGCTGGTCCAGTGGCTTACCAGCTGGTCCAGTGGCTTACCAGCTGGTCCAGTGGCTTACCAGCTGGTCCAGTGGCTTACCAGCTGGTCCAGTGACTTACCAGCTGGTCCAGTGGCTTACCAGCTGGTCTGGAGTTTCACGACTCATTCGCCATGAGTTCAATACCTGCCCTTAGTATTTTTTTAAACAGATTAAACTGTGGATATCAAAATGGTATACGATACCGACAGGTTGGTAGGTAAGACACAGGCACAGTTGGCTACACTGCACATTTAGATGAACATAGTAGGAACTAAGGTAATGAATGTGGTAAAGTGATAAGATGGCGGTCAAAGCAATGGAACTGAACTTCTCCAGGCTGAGGGACTGACAACCTCAAATCTACGACTTCAAGGGTGATGGACTGAGTTCATCGTCTTCACATTTCTACTGCTCTCCTACTTCTGTATTAGACTGAAGATGCCTATGTGAGGCGAAACTTTTTGAATAAAGATTAGTCCTATGTGTACTTACACGTGACATGATAAATGCACATTATCAGCAACGTCTAATAAGAATAAATTTTGCAAATTTAATCCAGGATTTATAAGAAATCAGTTGAAAAATGAATGTTCATCCATCTATTTAACCTGAAATTTACTCCAATATGATTTTATGAACCAGATTTTCACAATATCTCGTGACGTTTATAACAAGGTTTCGGAGCGAAACTTCAATAAATTCTTGTTGACGTTATAACAGTTTCGAGACAGCACTTCAAATATCTTTTGACGTTATAACAAGGTTTTACCGGAGACAGACCTTCACATATCCTCGTTGACGTTATAACAAGTGTTCCGGATGACAGACCTTCACAATATCTCGTTGACGTTATAACAAGGTGTTCCCGGAGACAGACCTTCACAATACCTCGTTGACGTTATAACAAGGTGTTCCCAGAGACAGACCTTCACAATACCTCGTTGACGTTATAACATGGTGTTCCCGGAGACAGACCTTCACAATACCTCGTTGACGTTATAACAAGGTGTTCCCAGAGATAGACCTTCACAATACCTCGTTGACGTTATAACAAGGTGTTCCCAGAGATAGACTTTCACAATACCTCGTTGACGTTATAACAAGGTGTTCCCGGAGACAGACCTTCACAATACCTCGTTGACGTTATAACAAAGTGTTCCCAGAGACAGACCTTCACAATACCTCGTTGACGTTATAACAAGGTGTTCCCGGAGACAGACCTTCACAATATCTCGTTGACGTTATAACAAGGTGTTCCCAGAGACAGACCTTCACAATACCTCGTTGACGTTATAACAAGGTGTTCCCGGAGACAGACCTTCACAATATCTCGTTGACGTTATAACAAGGTGTTCCCAGAGATAGACCTTCACAATACCTCGTTGACGTTATAACAAGGTGTTCCCAGAGATAGACCTTCACAATACCTCGTTGACGTTATAACAAGGTGTTCCCGGAGACAGACCTTCACAATATCTCGTTGACGTTATAACAAGGTGTTCCCAGAGACAGACCTTCACAATACCTCGTTGACGTTATAACAAGGTGTTCCCGAGATAGACCTTCACAATACTCGTTGACGTTATAACAAGGTGTTCCCGGAGACAGACCTTCACAATACCTCGTTGACGTTATAACAAAGTGTTCCCGGAGACAGACCTTCACAATACCTCGTTGACGTTATAACAAGGTGTTCCCGGAGACAGACCTTCACAATACCTTGTTGACGTTATAACAAGGTGTTCCCGGAGACAGACCTTCACAATACCTCGTTGACGTTATAACAAGGTGTTCCCGGAGACAGACCTTCACAATACCTTGTTGACGTTATAGGAAGGTGTTCCCGGAGACAGACCTTCACAATACCTCGTTGACGTTATAACAAGGTGTTCCCGGAGACAGACCTTCACAATACCTCGTTGACGTTATAATAAGGTGTTCCCAGAGACAGACCTTCACAATACCTCGTTGACGTTATAACAAGGTGTTCCCAGAGACAGACCTTCCAGTGGTTGCTTTAAATTTTTTTTCTTCCTCCAACTTCTCGATTTAATTTCGCTCATGATTCTAGAATCCCTTGGCAAATGGTAATCAGTGGCACATTACATAGCTGTTATGTACAGTTGTCCTATCACTAAGCTTGTTGCACGAACATTCCCAACATCCATGACTGGCCCAGAAAACTTCCAAAACACCCAGTGGCACAGTATCTAGGTGGGACCTCCATGGTACTCCTTTTAACCCTTTTGGGGCCTAGTTCCTAGGCCTTTTGTGTATCCATATGTCTCTTGCTCTACCCTCATAGGATGAATATAGGGTGCAAAATAAGCTAGCCACTTCGGTGGCAAAATATAAATCTCAATCTGGAGTTCTGAGGCTCTCTGACCGCGGGTTTAAACCCCACCCGTGGTATGGCATAAATCTCAGTATCTAATATCCTGTAAGGTGGCTCCTAAATCGATTAGAGAGGAGAGTAAAATTCTAACAAGAGCAGATTTCAACAATATACATGTGAAATAGGGATGAAATTTTGATAGCCTTTTGATCAGGTTAAAATTACTGGATTCTTTTTCGTCTGAACAACTTCATTATTTAATGTCTGCTGCATCTTATGACCAGAAAAGTTTTTACTCAGTTTAATTTATAGTTTGTGAGAGTTTTTATCAAATTAAACTTTCTTATAAACAAAAAATCACTTATTTCATATATAATTGTAAAAAAAAATAAATGAAAAAATAAAAAAAAAAAAAGAAATATTGAAATGTACATTTTTAATATATTTTTTCTTTAAATTTCTTGAGTATACTGAAGCCTTAAATAATGTATTAGTGGTGCCAGAGTTCTTCAGTTGTTAGCTAAAGTTTTCTCGGACAATTTATGGCTTTCGTTTTTAGCCTTAGTAGATCGGCTTCAAATTTTAAACCATGGTCAACTATTATAAGTTGAATGATTGTGGAGGTATTGATAAATCCAGCTGCCCTCTGCTCGCTTTTAAATAGTTCGTCCTGGATAGGAACTGCAACAATTGCTTGAAATGCAGAGTTAGACTAAGATATTTTTGGATTAAAAGAATTATCCACTGGACCCCAGAATTCTGAGATTCAAAATAAATGCCAGTGACTTACGTTGTCGATATTATTGCCAATATTAATTAACGTCTTGAATATTTCAATGTATGTTCGTGTCAGACTTTGGCTGGACTGTCAGAACTGAAATTGTGGAAGAGAAAATTTTAGGCTATAAGACTATCATTTCCATCTTAGAGGGCACCACAATATTCCTCAGGATTTTATGTTATTGTGCCCACGAACAAGTGGTATTGATCAATAACAACACTGCGACTTGCCATGGACTCGAACCCATGCTGCTTTGGCCTGCCTCATGGTGGGCGAAGACTCATGACGCCTTAATCCACTGGACGTCCGTGGATTAACGTATCATGAGTTTTCGCCCACCATGAGACAGGCCAAAGCAGCAAGGGTTCGAGTCCTTGGCTAGTCGCAGTGTTGTTATTCCTGAGGATATATTGAAACACACTCTGGTTAGAAACCCTTTAACACTGAACCTGAGGACCTACCTGACCATATTTCAGATATCATCGAACTAAAGGAGCAGCTCGTCGAGTTTCAGAAACGTCAATTTGATATGAAAAGGGAAAAACAATCGTGAGTTCATTCTGCTGCTCGTCACGGTCTACCTATGATCCCCGTTGAGGCAGGGAAATTTTACTTCTGCGTTCGTCATCATCCATGTTCTTCCATGATGAACTATTCTGGGTAGTTTACAGGTCAAGTTTAATGCGATTCTGTCGCTAAATTGTCGTCTCGATATTGTCGTCTGTAACGACGATATCGAGGCTGAAAAACTGATCGCTACTACTGCCACAACCACTCTTACTGAACGGGGATTACAAGTTATATCTTCTCCAGCCCCGAGGGCCCAAAAGACTGTCTTCCTCAAACGACTTGACAAGCTGATTACTATTCAATCATCGAGGAACCAGGACTTCAATAGGAAAATCAGAATTCCTGGGCTACTGTGGAACACATCACCAAAATTCCTAATGCTTCTTCAATGCTGTAGATCACCTTTACTGACCTGAACATGGCTGCCCAAGCGCTTGTTGATGGCATGGCCATTTTCTACCACTATATCAAACCAAGCCACATCGAAGCCGAAAGATATCAACACATCACACAGTTCTGGAGGTGCTACTCTTACCTGCACACAACCAAGGACTGTTCTATGAAAGGTGAAATATTCTGTTCGGCCTGTGGTTGCGAAGGGCACGACTTCAAGACCTGCTCCACTACTGCTCAACGTAAATGCCTGAACTGCAGGCGCGACCACCACACTCTGGCTGCCAAGTGCCCTACGAAAAGAGAAATTCTCAAGAAAATCCAAGAAGAAGAACAGAATAAATCATCTTCAAGATCATCAACATACGCTGCCATTACCAAACTACAAGTCGATACCAACAAAATTCCCAAGGTCGCGCAACCGTCGTCCTCCACCAACAACATGCTTCCTCCACTATCTGACGGTGCTCCAACAAAGATCTGCTACTGCATGATGTATGCGCATATGCAGAATATGATAACTCCAGGAACCTTGAACTACACTATCAATGAGTTCTTCAGACATGCCCAGTCTCATCTTCTCTGATTCGCCACCCTCAGCAGACATACTCAAGGTTACTTCAAGGAACATCAACATCGCAGCTCCTGCAGACGTAATCCCTTCATCAGAGAATTGTACTCGCTCTAAACCAACACCAACCAGCGACATGGCTCCTAGGAATATCACCATTGACATTCCACCTATGACTTCCACTGCCACTGCTACCGACCGGTCACAAGCCTCACCTCAAGTCTACCAATCTACGGAAGCTGCAAGAGCACCTGAGGAAGAAAAGGGAGATGAAAACGTTGAAGCGAAAGAAACAAAGGGGCCTGCATACTCAACATCCTCGGGCATAGTGATCTACACAACTGACCTGCACAGTACTGCAGTGTACTCTCAAGATCCACACTCTCGCCTGAAGAAAGTCGTCAAAGTTGTCTACATCTCAATTACGAAATTCAGAAACATCAGAAATGCCTCCTCCCACAGGTAAGCTGCAACAATATCATGAACCAGCTATCATGATGCTGAGCTTCCCCAGCACTCGGACTCCGGCCGAAAGCTGGGGTGTGGCTGCAAAAGGATTCTGTAGTGATTGTTATTGTTGCTCTTCCTGACATTGTCCACTACCATGATGAGGTACGTGTTCCTCTAGCCGAGACACTCCATGACAGTGAGCCAAGGCTGGACCACTACCTGGAAAAGACCCGGTCTGGGACAGTACCGTCAAGTCTAAAATTTTTTGGTAGAGTATGTCCGCGTTGGTGAGCCGGGACATACATCTCTCTTATAACTCTGTGCAGCTCTGTTCACAGAGCATTATTTAAACTTAGTGATATTGGATGTTTCCAGAGGTTGTGTCATGAGATACTCTCTGTATCTCTGCTCCCGAGTTCAACTCTAGACCAACATTTGTTCTGGCACCTATGCACTCTTGTAGTCGGGACTGGAGCTGCTGAACACATTTTCAATAATAAGGGGGTTTCATGCCTTTGGTGTAGAATCTGATGAAGGTCCACAGCTTGGGTCGTTTTTGGTCTCCCTGATTTCTTGCGTGACGTTGTACTGTTCACTGCAGCCTCGAGCATTATTGCTACAAGTACATGTACAAGGTATACAGACCAAAGCTGACATCAATGACATAATTCTATAAGGAAAGTCTCTTGTTATGCTGAGCATTTCGGACAAATTATGTCAGTTTTGTCGTAGGATGCGACCCACACCAGTCCACTAACACCCAGGTACCCATTATTACTGATGGGTGAACATAGACAACCGGTGTAAGGAAACACGTCCAATGTTTCTACCCTTTCGCCAGAAATCAAACCCGGACATTCACGGTGTGAAGCGAGAGCTTTTGCCACCAGGCCACGGGGATAGAGGGGGATCAATAAGTTGACGTTCTAGTGTTCTCCGGAGATACCTTCACTTAGTAGATGTCAAATCTTGTAGCAAACACTCAAAGAGACAGAATTCAGTCTCAGCGCCTCGATTTAATGAGGTAGATAACACCAATCAGTGCCATAGACCTCGTTAATTACTCGCACGTCTAACATGATACCACAATCCACTGTGTACCTGTTAAAACTAGTATTTTGTCTTAACTATCCTGTATTATTCCTGTTGGGTTTTCCCTACTCTAACCCAAATTTTGCATCTCTCTTCTACTGGAAATTTATCTCTTCTCTTCTACTAATAAAAGAGCAAGTGGTGGCAGTATATATTCTTAATTGAGATGATTGAACCCTGCTTTTCTTTTCTCTCAAATTGTACTTATGTTCCTCTCTTTTCCCTTTTCTTATATATATATATATATATATATATATATATATATATATATATTATATATATATATATATATATTATATATATATATATATATATATTATATATATATATATATATATACATTTTATTTTATTATCACACTGGCCGATTCCCACCAAGGCAGGGTGGCCCGAAAAAGATAAACTTTCACCATCATTCACTCCATCACTGTCTTGCCAGAAGGGTGCTTTACACTACAGTTTTTAAACTGCAACATTAACACCCCTCCTTCAGAGTGCAGGCACTGTACTTCCCATCTCCAGGACTCAAGTCCGGCCTGCCGGTTTCCCTGAATCCCTTCATAAATGTTACTTTGCTCACACTCCAACAGCACGTCAAGTATTAAAAACCATTTTTGTCTCCATTCACTCCTATCAAACACGCTCACGCATGCCTGCTGGAAGTCCAAGCCCCTCGCACACAAAACCTCCTTTACCCCCTCCCTCCAACCTTTCCTAGGCCGACCCCTACCCCGCCTTCCTTCCACTACAGACTGATACACTCTTGAAGTTATTCTGTTTCGCTCCATTCTCTCCACATGTCCGAACCACCTCAACAACCCTTCCTCAGCCCTCTGGACAACAGTTTTGGTAATCCCGCACCTCCTCCTAACTTCCAAACTACGAATTCTCTGCATTATATTCACACCACACATTGCTCTCAGACATGACATCTCCACTGCCTCCAGCCTTCTCCTCGCTGCAACATTCATCACCCATGCTTCACACCCATATAAGAGCGTTGGTAAAACTATACTCTCATACATTCCCCTCTTTGCCTCCATGGACAAAATTCTTTGTCTCCACAGACTCCTAAGTGCACCACTCACCCTTTTCCCCTCATCAATTCTATGATTCACCTCATCTTTCATAGACCCATCCGCTGACACGTCCACTCCCCAAAAATCTGAATACATTCACCTCCTCCATACTCTCTCCCTCCAATCTGATATCCAATCTTTCATCACCCAATCTTTTTGTTATCCTCATAACCTTACTCTTTCCTGTATTCACTTTCAATTTTCTTCTTTTGCACACCCTACCAAATTCATCCACCAATCTCTGCAACTTCTCTTCAGAATCTCCCAAGAGCACAGTGTCATCAGCAAAGAGCAACTGTGACAACTCCCACTTTATGTGTGATTCTTTATCTTTTAACTCCACGCCTCTTGCCAAGACCCTCGCATTTACTTCTCTTACAACCCCATCTATAAATATATTAAACAACCACGGTGACATCACACATCCTTGTCTAAGGCCTACTTTTACTGGGAAATAATTTCCTCTTTCCTACATACTCTAACTTGAGCCTCACTATCCTCGTAAAAACTCTTCACTGCTTTCAGTAACCTACCTCCTACACCATTCACCTGCAACATCTGCCCCATTGCCCCCTATCCACCCTGTCATACCCCTTTTCCAAATCCATAAATGCCACAAAGACCTCTTTAGCTTAAATCTAAATACTGTTCACTTATATGTTTCACTGAAAAACACCTGGTCCACACACCCCCTACCTTTCCTAAAGCCTCCTTGTTCATCTGCTATCCTATTCTCCGTCTTACTCTTAATTCTTTCAATAATAACTCTACCATACACTTTGCCAGGTATACTCAACAGACTTATCCCCCTATAATTTTTGCACTCTTCTTTTATCCCCTTTGCCTTTATACAAAGGAAACTATGCATGCTCTCTGCCAATCCTAGGTACCTTACCCTCTCCATACATTTATAAAATAATTGCACCAACCACTCCAAAACTATATCCCCACCTGCTTTTAACATTTCTATCTTCATCCCATCAATCCGGCTGCCTTACCCCTTTCATTTTACCTACTGCCTCACGAAACTTCCCCCACTCTCACAACTGGCTCTTCCTCACTCCTAAAAGATGTTGTTCCTCCTTGCCCTATACACGAAATCACAGTTTCCCCTATCTTCATCAACATTTAACAATTCCTCAAAATATTCCCTCCATCTTCCCAATACCTCTAACTCTCCATTTAAAAAACTCTCCTCTCCTATTTTTAAATGACAAATCCATTTGTTCTCTAGGCTTTCTTAACTTGTTAATCTCACTCCAAAACTTTTTCTTTATTTTCAACAAAATTTGTTGATAACATCTCACCCACTCTCTCATTTGCTCTCTTTTTACATTACTTCACCACTCTCTTAACCTCTCTCTTTTTCTCCATATACTCTTTTCCCCCCTTGCATCACTTCTACTTTGTAAAAACTTCTCATATGCTAACTTTTTCTCCCTTACTACTCTCTTCACATCATCATTCCACCAATCACTCCTCTTCCCTCCCGCACCCACTTTCCTGTAACCACAAACTTCTGCTGAACACTCTAAACACTACATTTTTAAACTACCCCATACCTCTTCGACCCCATTGCCTATGCTCTCATTAGCTCATGAATCCTCCAATAGCTGTTTATATCTACCCTAACTGCCTCCTCTTTTAGTTTATAAACCTTCACCTCTCTCTTCCCTGATGCTTCTATTCTCCTTGTATCCCATCTACCTTTTACTCTCAGTGTAGCTACAACTAGAAAGTGATCTGATATATCTGTGGCCCCTCTATAAACATGTACATCCTGAAGTCTACTCAACAGTCTTTTATCTACCAATACATAATCCAACAAACTACTGTCATTTCGCCCTACATCATATCTTGTATACTTATTTATCCTCTTTTTCTTAAAATATGTATTACCTATAACTAAACCCCTTTCTATACAAAGTTCAATCAAAGGGCTCCCATTATCATTTACATATATTTATATATACATATATATATATATATATATATATATATATATATTATATATATATATATATATATATATATATATATATATATGTATATATGTCGTGCCGAATAGGCAGAATTTGCGATCTTGGCTTAAATAGCAACGTCCATCTTGCCATATAGGACAAGTGAAAATTTGTGTATGCAATAATTTCGCTAAAATCATTCTGAACCTAACGAAAAAAAACTACATTTCACTGTGTTTGTTTAGTATTAAATTACTGTAAACAAATCTAATATATATTTAGTTGGCTTAGGCTAAAATAAATTGCTCTTGTTATAATAAGGTTAGGTAAGCTTCCTAAGATTCTTTTGGTGCAAAATTAAAATTTTTTACATTAACATTAATAAAAAAAATATATCTTTTAGAAAGGACTTAATTTTAATGAGTTCTTGCTAATTGACCGTTTTACATATTCGGCACGACACACACACAGAACACACACACACACACACACACACACACACACACACACACACACACCACACAAAACACAACACACCACACACACATATTATATATATATATATTATATATATATATATATATATTATATATATATATATATATATATATATACACAAATAACCCACACATAAAAGAGAGAAGCTTTTGAAGACGTTTCGGTCCGATTTGGGCCATTTACAAAGTCACACTAACCAGAAGTGGAGCAGGATGGCCTTATATACGAGAGAGTGTGGTGGGGTGGTAGTAGTAGTGAGTAAGTAAAAGGAATGTTATCTAATACGGACAAGATGAAATAAGAAACATGGCACCACCTGGGGCATCTCTATCGTAGACGTTTCGCCAATCAGCCTGGCCACTGGGTATCGGCGAACGTCCACAACAAAAACACCCATGACGCCGCACATGTGTTTAATTTCATCAGTGTAGTAGTTATATATATATATATATATTTATATATAATTTTTATATATTATTATAATATATATATATATATAGATATATATATATATAATAAATTTATATATATATATGGTAGGTATATATATATATATATATATTATTTATATATAATATATATATATTTATATATATATATATATATATATATCAATAAATATATCTATACATGCAACAACAACACTGTGCAAGAATAGAGAAGTTCCAAGCGATTTCGTGATACTCTCATTTTCAAAGGAACATGAAAAGTAAAGGAACGACAACGAACGAAAGATCAGGTAAGATCCAAAATGGGAATGAGCGGGGAGACTTTGACAGACGAAGAATAGTGCGTGGAGAGGAGTGTTCTTAGTTGTAGAAAATAGAGCCAGGGCCTTAAAACCCAGAGCTAAGTCGATCGGGGACAGACACTGGAAACACATAGAGGCTCTCTGTTGGGACTCGTTGGGTGAGTGGGGAAGGGTGGAAGACGATGAATAGTCGTTGAGAGGATGGCGTTCTTGAGTTGTAGGATGAAAGAGCCAGGGCTAAAACCAGCTGTGTGGCACTGCGAGGCAGTGTAGAGAGGGCCATGTTGAGGAAATAGAGGTGAGGAAGACTGCAGGACGTGCTCGCTTGCTGATAGCTTAGGATGAGGTTAAACGAGACTGGTTGGAGTCAGGTGTCGGGATAGGCTCACGTTTGTGTTGCGGAAGTGTGTTGTGTGTTTGGCAACATTCGTTGTGATGGAAGCCCCTCTCGAGTCTTTTGACGTCTCTATTGGACATGTGGAATTCTTTGCATTTTGAGGTTGGAAGCAGTTCAGATTCGCCACGAGGTTAAGAGTGTGCGTTTTCAAAAGGAATTTTGGTTTGAGGTTAGGTTTGGTGCAGGTTTTCTTACCACCGATCCCTTCTTTCATTACGTGGAGGCATATCAGCTGCGCTCATTTCGGTTGGGAGGTGTTGGGGGTGGTGTAGAAGGGTAGAGACCATTAAAGGGCTGGCTTAGGTAACGGTTGCCTGTGGCTTCTTCTATTCGGTTAACTTATTCGACTTACTACTTTCGTCGTTGTCCGAGGGTTGTTCATAATTTTTGGTACTATTCGTCTTTTGTGACTGTGTTGAGAGGGAAGCAGGGAGTGTATGGTCGGGGTGGTTTGTTAGGCTGGTGGTGGATGGTTGAAAGTTGGCAGTAGGACGGTGGTGTTGGTTCTGAAGTTAGAGTCTTTGTCCAGAGATACGTGTAGGGCCATGAGTAGAGGTGAAGTTAACAATGTCTGGAATTGCTTGAGGAGGTATTTGATGGGTGGCGAGTCTGGAAAGTTGAAGTTTGGCATGATGTTAAGGCGAAAACAGTTCATTGATTGTTGTGCTGAATGAGCCAGAGTTTGCATCCCATTAGTAGGTGTGCATACATCATACAGTATAGCACTTGGATGGAGGCAGGTCATGAAGAGCGAGGGAGGATGGGGGGTGGAGATGACTGTTGTGTAACCTTGGTAATTAATACGACAAGTTGGTTTGAAGACACGTAAAGCAAACTCTATAAACAATATTTATTAGAACAACGTTTCGGTCCTGGGACGTGATCTTTCTAACAGCTGATCCATGGTCCCAGGACCAAAACGTTTTTCTAACAAATATGTTACAGTGTTTTGCTTACGTGTCTTTCTAACCCAGATGACTGTTGTGTCGCTTGAAGGAGTCGTGGTTTATTGATTGAATTTTTGCAATGGCGGGTATGTTGGCGATTTAGGGTTGTTCTTCTTGGTTTCTTCAATTGATTTTCTTAGGACAGGACTTCTTTACGTAGAGGGCATATTGCTGCAAGGGTGTGTGGTGTAGTACCATGAGTTGAGGCAGGTAGGAGAGGTAGTGGTAATAGTAGAACTTCCTTGAAGTCATGGCGTCTTTACCCGTTTGTGCAGACTTCTTTCCTTTAGAGGACAGTCAGGCGTTGGGGGTTGATAGCGTTAGCAGGTCCAGATGGCAGATGTGGGCCGGAACGTTCGGGTTCTATGTGACTTGGGATGGATATGATATTCGGAGATGGCTAGGCCAGTCAGGGCAGTGCTCTAGTAGCCATACTCGATGTTGGAGAAGGTTAGCTTGATATTGTAGAGGCGCTGGGGATTTTGGTGATATGTTCAATCCGAGCCAGGTAATTTTTGTTCCCTCGATTAGGGCCCCTTTGAGATCTTTAGTCCGATACAGAATTGACGAGTTTGTCCAGCCGTTGACGGACACCGGAACGTTCGCAGAAAAAAAAGGTGAAGGGGGATGGTGAACTGTCGCCTCTGAGGGTTTTCATAGAAGAACTGTCGGCGGATCAAGCTTGAGGCTTCACAAATAACAAAAAAGGACAATACGTTGACTGGATACGATAACACAAATAACGGCACATAAAGGAGAGAAGCCCCCGGCGACGCTTCGGTCCGACTTGGCCATTGACTTTGTTGTCATTTGGTCCAAGTCGGTCCGAAGCGTCGTCGTGGGCTTCTTCTCTTTTTGTTGCGGGTTATGTGTGTATTGAGGCTTCATAGCGTCAGTACAGCCGACGATGAATGGTCTTTTCGTCGAGTGGATAGGTGTAAAATTTAAACTTTAGGAAAGTCTTTACAGCGGCAGCAAGGGCAAGCTTTTGTTGAGTTTGATCAATACTAGGTTTGCAGATCATGAAGGAGTAAGGCAGGCGGCTTGATACGATGATTATAGGTTCCCCTCCCCGACGGGGATCGAAGGAAACTTTTGAGGTGAGGAGCGTACTGTGTCGACGATGATATGTTTTATGCTATTTATTCAATAGTGTTTGTTAAAGATTCGCGGTGGTATTTTCCGGCCGGGCCCTTCCAAGTGGTGGTCCGGCTCTGGCTCCCTGTCCTAGGGAGTGTTGAGGCTTAAGTCTCCCATGGGGGAGGCACCAAGTACCCCCCCTTCATCTTGAAGGTTAACAAACTCGGGCCTTGGCACCAAAATTGCCCTAGAAGGGCAAAGCATGGTTGTCGATCGTGCTAGGCTGTGCTTCCTGTGTGGAGTGTTCGGTGTGTGGGTGTTCAATTTTCCTTCATTGGTTTGATTCGCAGGTCCTTCTGGCAAGGTCTTCTAGATGGTGATCCGGCAGTGGCCCCGGGGGGGGGGTGACGATAATATCTTTCTTCTTTCTTGGCATCCGGTTTTGGAAGGATGTCGTTTCTTCCTTCTATCTTGGCAGCGTCAGATTTACAGGGATGATTGGAAGCCACACCCAGCTTTAGATGGCCGGCAAGTGCTGGGTGATGGTATGGATAGTCGTTGCTAGACGAGGGTACCCGTCTTCCAGGTCCTATTCTGAAGCATCCTGATTTTCTCTTTGAGGTGTTACTTGACTTCCACAAGGTGTTTGGGTGTTGTTGCCAGAGAGTAGTAGGTCATTGTCTTCAGTGGTGTATGTAGCAGTTTGGTCGTAGGTATACTTGATGTTCCGTCGCCTTGACGGGTGGATGGATGGAATTTCTGAAGACAGACATTTGTGTTCTTATAATCCTTGGTTTGTGTAGAAGTATACGCCCTTAGATATCGGTCCCGTTGTGTGCAGCAGTGTCAGTGACAGTGGCACCGTGAGGTATGAATCCGCCAGTAAAGTGTATTGTGTTTTGCTTTCTTGGCGGGTGGCTGAACTGGTGAAGTGCGAGCCTTCCGATGGTCAGTTGCTCTAGCAGTGGTTGGAAAGCGGTATGGACTCTCATTGGTGGTTTTGCCGACGTTTCAGAGGTCATCTGATTGTCCATCTCTGTGTCTAGTGGGGGTTGTGACAGCGGTGGGAGCCGCGGTGCTGTGGGTAATATTTGCAGTAATTTTAGGGATCTCAGGTGGAGGTGGGGATGCAGGGAATGTTGAGCGGCTATTATTTAGTTTGAAAAGTTCATTGATGGTTGTGTTGAAGGAAACCAGGATCAGCTTGCTCTGTAAATGAGATACATAATGCAAAAAAGATATGGGTGGAGTCGGCCGTAAGGTGTGGGCAGGGAAGTGGTGGGAAGCAGCTTGCGTGGCATGGTAGTATCTTGGTTGTGTCTGCTTTGAGCTTGTGGCGCTCGCCGAATATGTGGGGGTTGCTTGTGGGTGGGGTTTTTTTGTTGTTGTTGTTTCTGAGTATGTCTCTTCAGGTATGCACCTGGCAGAAGGGTTTATGGTGTCATTCTTGCAGTTCAAGCAATTAGGTGGTGAAGCAGTAGTGCAATTCTTTGAAGTCATGACCCTCACGGCCACAGGTGGAGCAAACTTTTGTCCTTTGGTAGGACAATCATTTGTGGTGTGTAAGTATGAGTAACAATTATAGCATGTGAGATATGTTGGAATTTCTCATGCTTGAATGAAGTTGGGTTGATGTGGAAGTAGAGAATAGCAGGACACTCAGCGAGAGCTCTGGCTGCCATGTTGACGTCACTGAAAGGTGACCTTCAGGCATGGATGAAGCATTGGGTATTTTAGTAATGAAGTCCACCTTGGCCAAGGGTTCTTTGCTTCGATAGATATGACTTGATTTCTTCGTGGCCTGTACAGTGATAAGGTTGTCGAGTCGCTAGAGGAACAAGTTGTCTCCTGGCCACAGTGCTGGGGAAGTCAAGCAAGAAATCTGGTCTCGTAGGTGGTAGTAGTCAGTGGTGGGTAAGTAGGTTTTCAGCCTCTGTGTGTCTGTACAGGACAACAACAAAGGCCCTCTTTGAGCGATAAAATCGCATTACATTTGACTTGCAGCCTTGCCACTAAACGTCAGCTGCAAGTGCTAGTTTTGGACACTCATTGGTTGTGCCATCGTGGATTTGATCTTTACTCTGTTAGATTATGCATCGTGAGTAAGCAGTGCTCTGGTGTAGGAATGGTTTTGTAGAATGAAGGGAAGGTATTATAAAGGGGTAGCCAACTCACTATCAGATCCACAACAACGAAACACCTGAACGGAGACAGCATGCCTGCCGGGCCGAACTAGTAAGTTACCTTCATACAAACCCCACAACAAACTATTCTACCCAAGAAATAAGAAAATTTAACAACATTATTATTTGTCAATGTATATTAAATTCTTCCCAAATTTATTAAATTATAAAATGATTTCTAATTTTATATAGGCCGGAAGGAAGATTCAAATAATGTCAAATGCTTTTTATGAAACAAGATTCAATTAAATTCCTGTCGACCATGCGACTTGTTGATATACTTTCGCAACTTTTTTGAAAATCAAATTGGATGGTTAAAATATCTCACATGATTAATAGAGCATTGGATTCTTGTCCAGTTTTATGCTATCGCAATTTATGTTGTTTTAAATCTTAGTTCGAGATTTTTACCAGTTGACAATTCCCCAAACCCCCACCCCCCTTCCCCCCACCTCCCCACCTCCCAAACAGCGTACTATACTTTATCGCAAATTTTACAAGGAATCTTATAGAACATCATTCACATTTTTGGGGGAATTCTTTATCAAAAGTTTTTTTACTGTTTCAAGATTTTGAATCCAAACTTTAATATTAAAGTCTTGAAGAGAAGGCATATCAACAAGTTTTCATGGTAAGGGAGAACCAATTTATTTTAGTGAATAAGGCTGGATGCCCTTTTTGATTTAAAAAGTGTTTCTAGCAACATTTAAAAAGCATTTATTCTCTTACATTTCTTGGGTATTTTAATCTTACTATTTCATAAATTTTGGATATTTCCTCATCTGATTCTAAACTCAGGGATACAAATTCGTAAAAGCTTCAAAAACATTGATGCGAATAAGACAGTTTGACTCTATCCTTGATGCGAGGAATAATAGTGGAATAAGGAACATGTTATTTGTAGGATTTCTGGTAAATTTTAAATTTATGAATGAATTATTACCTTAATAATTAAAACTTCTAGAAAAGGCAATGAGTTATTTTCTTCAAATCAACAGTAAAGTTAATAGATTGGGCTAAGTATTTAATTTTCCTAGGAATGGTGTATATCTACATTTGGGCATAAGACACAAAAATATCATTCAACATATCGAAACCATTTAGCTCTATTAGGGAGGTTCGTGTTAAGTTCTTGTTTCATCAAAATATTCCATGTATAGGTTACTAAGAACAGGGTGAAGAGGATGTTCATTGCCATACCAAATTCTGAGTGCAAAATTATCATTAAATACAAATTTTGATAACCATGCAAAGTTTAATTAAGTTTAATGATAGTAGTGAACTGGCAATGGTAAATCATAATTAACGAGTTTCTTCCGTAAGAAACTTAATAAAATCATCAACTGGAACTTTCGTAAACAAGGAAGGTAACATCAAAAATAACCATGTTAAAATTATTTAGTCAGAAGGAGCTTAATTTATCAACTAATCTATTGTTTTCAACATTTAAAGTTAGAAATTTTGCCAACAATAGGCTCAAATATCAAAAATCAAGCCATTTGGAAAATTTATATGAAATGATTTCTTATGGAGCTAATTATTGGTCTGACTGGATTCCTGTTTGGGTGTTTTTATAAGTCCATACATGTAAGGTAATGATGGATTAAGTGGAAGTAAACTTGTTTGACTAATTCATTCTTTGCCTTTCAGTAGAAGTTTTATTGTTTTATTGGAAATTGATGTTAACGGTTTCTAGGGATTTTTCCTAAGTTTAGATAAGGGTTCAGTATATCTAAGTGATTATTCATTTTTTTGGTAATATTTTCTTTCATAATACTATTGCATTTATTTTGGACTGCATTAGTAAGGCGCAAATTTTCTAGTGTTATTTAAGTGTATCATCAGACTTAAAGATATCTTGTGGGCTATTGGGGGAAATGTTTGGTTTTTTAACTTAGGAGATATTTACCTTCCCTTACGAATATTAATTTCATCGGGGATAAATCAGAAAGTTTATCAAAGTTAACAAAAGGTTATGCAATTCACATTTTAAGTTTTTTTGAAGGTGCAAAACTTAGGCCAAAACTAGAGGCAGCAGTTGTAATTTTTGTCTAAAATTTATCTGTAAGTTAATACAAAATTTTTTATTAGCATGCTTTGTCAATCATATTTTCAATTAAAATGTCTAATTTTTTAGTAGTGTGTTTTTGTAGTACATTACAAAATTCTTTGAGTTATTATAGCACTGATCCACATACTGTGTTTCCATTCAGATGGAGTGGCTGATTTAAAAGAGTTATTTTTTGTTTCTCAATATTTTGATTATTTCCTTCTCTGTATTTTAGTTATTTCAATATGTTTCTGAAGAATAATTCTCATAAAATCATCAAAAGGACGATCTTTAGAGGCAAGGATGATATTGGGTAAAGAAACACTTGGGAGAACTTCGTTCATTACAACATTTTTTTTAATAATTTAGTAGAGTTTTTCACTTGTGGGAACTGATCAGAGCAGAAGAAAAACTGGGAAACAAATGAAATATGATTTGGAAAGTTATCGAGAACTTTTATGATGAGTCGTGTTGGTATCAATAATGCAATAAGGATCACCGTAAACAAGTGATTTTCAGATTATGCAAAACAACACTGTGAAAGATAGAGAAGTTCAACGCTTTCGTGACTTACTCACATTATCACAATATCATTGCTCCTTGTAATGATAGTCCGAAAGCGCTTGGAGCTTCTCTATTCTTCCCCAGTGGTTGTTTAGCATATTTGACATTCTTGTTTACTGTGATCTGATTGAATTTTTGGATACCACACGACTCTCAGATGTTCTCGATAAGCTTTCTAATCATATTTCTTTTGTTTCCAGTTTTCTTTGATGATCAAGTCTCCACAAGTGAAAATTCGACTAAATTTTAAAAAACAATTTTTTTGTTAAATGAACAAGTTCTGCCCAAAGTTTCTTTTACCCTTTACCTTTGCGCCTACTAAAGCAGACAAAATTAATGCAATAGTAATTATGAAAGAAAAATGATTACCAGAAAAAAAATGAATATCTGTTAGATGATTACTGAAACTATTCTAAAATTAGAAAAAAATCCCCTGAACCGTGAACAGTAATTTCAATAAACAATAAAACTTCTACTGAAAGGCAAAGATGAAATAGTCAAACAATTTACTTCACTAATTACATCTTGTACTTACATTGTATGGATAATAAAAACACAAGACAGGGAATCCAGTCAGACCAATTATTAGCTCATAGGCTCAGTTTCATATAAATTTTTCTAAAGGCTTGTTGATATTTTGAGCCCTATTGTTGGCAAAATTTCTACCTTTTATGTTAAAAACAACATAGATTAGTTGATACATTAAGCTCCTTGATGACTAAATGATTTACCTTGGTTAGTTTAGATGTTACTCCTTGTTTACGGCACGTTCGTTGGATGATTTATTTAGGTTATGTACAAGAATGGTATACAATACCGACAAATGAAATTGAGACAAATGGGCAACATCTGGGTATCTTTAAGTAGACGTTTAGCCATCCAGTGGTCTATCACTAACAAATTCAGGCATAACTTGAAGACAGGAGAAACTATGTACAGGAAGATGAGGGTAATCAGTCCCTTTAACCTTAACAGTAGGGCGCGAAGCGCACCGGACATGGTGCTCTTCGCACTATGCTAGGTTGAGGGATGATTACTATCTTCTGTACATAGTTTACAGTCTTTAAGTTTGTCCTTGAATTTATATTGATAAAGCACTGGAGGGACACGTTACAATAAAGATACCAGATGTTGCTCATGGTGTCTCAATTTCCTTAAGTTTCGTATCTGAGAATCGTTAATTATGATTTACATTGTCAGTTATATCATTAAACTTATTAAACTTTGCATTGTTTATGCAAATTTGTTATGTAATGATAAGTTTTGCCACTCAGAGTTTTGGTTTTATGGCAATGGCGGAAGAAATCCTCTTTACCTGTTCCTTAGTGACCTATTACATGGAAATCTTTTGAAACGGGTGCTTTAAAACAATCCTCTAATAGAGCTAAATGGTTAGTTTGTTGATGATTTTCTGTGGCTTAGCCCAAAAATGTAGATATACACCATTTCTTGGCAATTAAATAGCTTAGCCATCTATAAATTTTACTGTTGAATTCAAGAAAATAACTCTTGCCTTTTCTAGATGTTGTACTTATTAAGGGTATTAATTAATTCAAAATTTAAATTTACAGAAAATTACAAATAAACTGTCCTATGTAAAACTATTATTTTCCATCAAGATAGAGTTAATCTGTCGGTTTTCTATCATGATTTTCGAGAGCTCTACGAATTTGTAGTCAAGAGTTCATAGATGAGGAGGAAATATCCAAAATTTATGATATAGGTAATGCTTTGAATACCAAGAATGTAATTGATAAATTTTTAAAGTGCTAGAAATACTTTTTACAATCCAAAAAGGGACACAACCAGCCTTATTCAACTAAAAAAAATATGATGGTTCTCCCTTACCATGAACCACTTGGTTGATATGCCTTCTCTTTTAAGATTTTTAATATTTAAAGTGTTATTAAAAAATATTGATACAGTAAAAAAACTTTTGGTAAGAATTACCCCCCAAAGGCGGATGGTGTGTCTATAAGTTCTTTGTAAAAATTTTGCGGATTAAGTTTAATACGAACAAACTGGTAAAAAAATTTCGAACTAAGTTTAAAACAACATAAATATAGCATTAGAACTGGACAAGATTCCAATGCTTTATTTATTCATGTAAGAGATTTTAACCATCCAATTGATTTTCAAAAAGTTGAGAAAGTAGTATCAAGCAAGTCCATGGTCGACAGGAATATAATTGAATCTTGTTTCATAAAAAGCAGTTTTGACGATAATATGAATATTTCTTTTGGCTTACATAAATTAGATCCTTTTATAATTAATAGAATTTGGGAAGAATTTAATAATACATTGGACAAATAATAATTTGTTAAATTTCTTATTTCTTGGGTAGAATAGTTTGTTGGTAGGTTGTGTGAAGGACCTGTCTAGTTCGGCCGGCGGGCCTGCTGCCTCGCGTCAGGTGTTTCGTTGTTGTGGGATCTGATAGTGAGGTGTGGGCTACCCCTTTATATTCCTTCCCTTGATGCTTTACTTTCATTGTTCCTTGATAATGTGAGTAGTCACGAAAGCACTTGGAACTTCTCTATTCTTTCACAGTGGTTGTTTTGCATATTCTGAAATCACCTGTTTACTGAGATCTTATTGCATGTATATATATATATATATGTCGTGCCGAATATGTAAAACTGGTCAATTAGCAAGAACTCATTTAAAATTAAGTCCTTTCTAAAACTTTCTCTTATAAGTTTAAAGATATATTTTTTTCATTAATGTTAATGTAAAAATTTTTAATTTTGCACCAAAAGAATCTTAGAAAACTTACCTAACCTTATTATAACAAGCCCAATTTATTTTAGCCTAACCCAACTAAATATATTTTAAATACGTTAACAATAATTTAATATTGAACAAACACAGTGAAATATATTTTTTTCGTTAGTTTCAGAATGATTTTGGCGAAATTATTGCATACACAAATTTTCACTTGTCCTATATGGCAAGATGAGCGTTGCTATTTAAGCCAAGATCGCAAGTTCTGCCTATTCGGCACGACATATATATATATATATATATATATATATATATATATATATATATATATATATATAATATATATATATATATACACATATGATGGGGTACTCCTCTGGTTTAAATTGTGGGACCCACAGCCTCGGAGAAGTGGATAAAAAGGCTTCAAGGAAGAATATTGGGATTTCTTCCTAAAGCCGTTTGAATATTCCACTTCCCCTACCACCCCATCTTTTAATTTTTTTCCACCAATAGGAATATTTTATTACATAATATGGTACAGAAGATTTAAGAAATACATTGTTGATATAAAGGTGGCATATAAGGTACATGTTGTTACGTGTGTATCACCGATTATAAGGCGAAAATCTCATCCAGCTCCTCAGAGCTGGGGCGTGTGCCCAAAATACAGCAGGCATTACCCCTCTGAACAGCCGCACTGAGCCGCTGGAACAGAAAACTAGCTGCCCTGGGATCCCTAGTTACCCTGATGAGTCTTTTTCCCAGCTCCTTAATAAATTTAGATGCATTCTTTCCCCATAAGCAAAGGGTCTCTGAGACTATGGGAACAAACATATAATGATGGGCAAGTTCTCCATATTTTCTAGACTTTTGGGACTCCCTGAAGCTGGCAGCTGCCCCTCCTTCCTCCCTGGTGTATTGGAGATAGGTATCAGCCAAGGTAGAGGCACATGTATAGTCCCACACCACCTGCTTCCCATCTGTACAGGCTTGAAGGGTGATACCATCTGGACGCTTCTGGCTGCCATCAGATCTGCATAGCTGAGGTGGCTCCCTTACTGCTGGGCATCCAGCTGTTGTGAGGTTCCTCTTGATAATGTTATTGATCTTCTCATGTCTTGCAATCTTTCCCTCGATTTTCGACACACAAGACCAGGGTCTCAAAATGGTCCTGCTGCTCACTGCCACAAATACACCTTTTTTGGGCTAGAATGGGGGGGGGGCAAGTCGAAGGGCAACACCAATGCAGATGGTCGTGGGTCGAGGCGTGGCCAAGGCTGGAGTTGGGAACAGCTAATAGAAATCCTGTATAGGGGCTCTCTGCCAGGAGGGGGCTCTATCCCCCCTGACACACTCTGGGGCATGTTGAGGCTATATTTTTCCCACAAAGGGACCATCCCATAGGTTTTTTGTAGTTTTTGGGGGGGGAGCAGTCTGTTTCAAGCCCATAAAATTTATCTCAGATCATGGTTTCGTCAATAAAACTTTGGTCCTGACTCCAATCTGTCCCTAAATCTTCAGGGAAAATCGCGCTACAACCCCGGATGAAATGCATAGGACAGAAAAGCAGTTAGCGCTTAGGGGAAACGTGTATTAGTTTTAGTGTGACGTGTACTTGCTCGTGAAGACCTGTTTGTGGCTCTCTGTGAATCAAACCCAGGACCCCTCTTGAGCAATTTTAAACCAGCACTGAGAGAAAGCTCAGAGTTGCTAACTGGAGATACCGATTAACGGAGGAAACAAGAGGTTCGTATAATCCTTCTGTTGGAGTCCCCGGGTTAAGAGGGGAGCTTGGTCATGCCGGGAAACATGGAACCAAGCAAAGATCAAGAAACGGTTGGAGAGGCAAAAAACAACGAGAAACCAAAAGACTACCTGGAAATTTCCAAACCCCATTCTGGGTGCTCCCTGACGAATGGAAATGTTTTTAAAGGGAAGTCACAACGAGCACCAAAGAAGCATTGGCAGACGTGAGTAAGACATCCCTAGAAACCCCAACGAAGACCATCGAGACGTCTTGACGAATTCTACAAGTGGTGTAATGCTACCTGGCGAATGTGAGTCGACTACTCGGAGCATCACGTCGGACGACGCCAAGGAAGGTAAAAACATTGTGTTGTTGGGATAGCCAGATTAGGTACATGGATAGGGCATTCTGCTTGAAGGATAGGAGTAGGAGGCAGAGATTGTGTTTTCCTGGGGCTGGGATGAAGGATATTGTTAGCCGTCTGGATGACATCATGAGAGGTAACGGGAGCAATCCTATTATCTGTCTCAGTGCTGGAGGCAACGATGTTGGCAGACGTAGGAGTGAGGATCTGATTAGCAGTATAGTCAGCAATAGAGATAATTAGAGGAAGGATGGGAAACCTGTCATATGTGGCATTTTGCAAAGGAGAGGAGTTGGAAATGAATGGTTGTCCAGAGCAATTGGTGTCAATTGCTGGCTGGACAAATACTGTAAGAAAAATGCGGTAACATTCATTGACAACTGGGACCTCTTCTATGGCAGAAATGACATGTATGCCAGGGATGGGGTTCACTTATCTAGGTGTGGGGTGGGAGCACTGGCCAACGCAGTGGAGGGAGCTGTTAGGTCTTTAAACTAGGAATAGTTAGTGGTATGGGTTATTGCGGGAAAACTATGAAGTCTCAGGGTAGTAATATGAGTACTAGGAGAACTAGTAATAGGCAAAATAAGGTGGATATTGGAAAGCCAGTGGCACTAATTGTCAAGGACAGTAATAGGTTTAGTGGAATAACAGAAAGGAGCAGGAAGGGTAAAGAGAGAGGAGGGTCTTTAAGTATTTATTACACAAATAGTCGCAGTGCTAGGAATAAGAGGACGAGTTGAGACTAGTTGCTAGTGCAGGTAACATAGATGTATTTGCCATTACTGAGACGTGGTTTAATTCAAAAAGTCGGGACATGCCTGCAGAATGTCACATTCAGGGTTTTAAATTGTTCCAAGTAGATAGAAGTATCGGGAAGGGGGGTGGGGTGGCACTGTATGTCCGAGATCGCTTGAACTGTTGCATAAAAACGGGTATTAAGTCTGAAGTAACACATACAGAGTCTGTTTGGATAGAATTTTCAGAGGGGCATGAAAAGTTAATTTTAGGTGTGATATACCGTCCCACAAATTTAGATAGGTACCAGGGGAGACTACTATGGGAGGAAATTGTTAGGGCCACAAGGCACGATAATGTAGTAATTCTAGGAGACTTAACTTTAGTCATATTGATTGGAATTTCTTGACTGGGAATTTAGAATCATACGACTTCTTAGTAGTTCAGGATTGTTTTTTGAAGCAGTTTGTGACAGAACCTACAAGGGGTAATAACCTGCTTGACTTAGTTCTGGCAAACAATGAATCCCTTGTTAATAATTTAGAAGTTTCAGAGGAACTGGGTGCTAGCAACCACAAATCAATTACATTTAGAATTGAATGGAACTATGATAGTAGGGATAACTCGGTAACAGTCCCAGATTTTCGCTTAGCAGATTACGATGGGCTTAGAGAACACTTATCATCTGTTGACTGGGGCAACGAAGAGAGCTATCAATATGACAGTTTTCTGAACACAATACATGCTGCTCAAAGAACGTTTATCCCTTATAAAGAAATTAGATCAAATAGAAACGACCCAAAATGGATGAATAATAGGCTGAAATATCTACTAGGGCATAAGAAAGGAATTTATAGGCGTATCAAAAGAGGCGAGGGTCATCTTATGAATCTGTATATTGACATTAAGAGGGACATTAAAAAGGGGATAAGAAAAGCTAAAAGGGACTATGAAATTAAAGTTGCTAAGGATTCTAAAACTAACCCAAAAAGTTTTTTCCAGGTATATAGAACAAAAGCAGAGTAAAAAGTCCCCTTTAAAATAAAAAAGAGCATTTTACTGACAAAGAAAATGAAATGTGCTCGTTTTTAAATAATTTTTTTCCTTCGGTTTTTTCACAGAAACACAATAATATTCCGGTAATTAAATTTTTTTTATATGGGCCAAAGAAAAAATTTATGTAACATCACAGCCCACTAGTGAATGGTTGTAAGCGATAGACCACGAACAAAATAAGTCCCGGGTCCTGATGATTTTTTTTAAAGGGGTTCAAAGGGGAATGCAAAAGGGAAGTCTGTGAACCTTTAAACAAATTTTTTTAAATTTATCTTTTCAAACAGGTGTAGTGTCTGATATGGGGAAGAGGGCTAATGTAATTCCTTTTTTTAAAACAGGGACAAGTCTTAAACCGTAAAATTACCGCCCAATAACCCTGACCTCATTGAGGCAAATACTAAGTCAATTATTGCTGAGATATAAAAGCCATCCGTAAGCAACTTGTTAATGAACTCACAGGATTCACAAAAACCGGCTTTTCTAACAATTTATTAACTTTTTCCCTAAAGTTTTTAGGGTGTTGACCACGATAAAGAATTGAATTGTTTTTCTTAATTTTAAATAAGGGATTTGTAGAGTTCCGCACCAAGACTGTTAAAGAAAGTAGCAGCTCATGGCATTGGGGGAAGGGGGCTCTCGTGGGTCGAATCAGGCTCACAGACAGGAAGCAGAAGTGTCCATAAATGGGGTTAAATCCGAGTGGGGATCGGTAACGTGGGGTTCCACAGGGGTCAGTCTTGGCCCGTTTTTTGTTTATAATAGTATCAATGATCTTTATGAAGGAAAATTTCATATATGAGAAATTCGCCGTGACAGAAGATAGGTAGGATAATTTTATTCAAAAAGTAGATTTAGGGAAATTTTGGGGGATTTTGACAAACTCTACCTTGTCCCGAAAAGGGCAGATGCGTACAATGTAAAAAGCAAGGGTTTGAGCTCGGGGGTGTCCATAACCCAGCACTTATAATTTAAATAATGTAAACTTAGCCCTACAGATGCGAAAAGGACTTGGGTTTGGTAAGCAGCAACCTAAACCAAGACACAATGCCCAACGTACGTAAAAGGCAAATAGATACTGGGATTCATACAAGAAATGTAAGCACAAAGTCCAGAGGGCATACGCAAACTTTATACATCTTATGAGGCCCCACCCAGATTATGAGCCAATTCTGGTCTCCATATTACAAAAGGACATACATTTTAAAAACATTTAGGTAGGATTTTAAAATTAAAACATACATTAGAAATCTTCCTTATAAAAAAATTGAAAACTCTTAAGTAAAATTCACTTGTAGACGAAGAATGAGGGGGGGACCTGATCGAATGTACAAGTGGAGGATAGGTATTAATAAAGGGGATATTAACAAGGTCTTGAGGATATCTCTCCAAGAGAGAACCCGCAGTAATGGATTTAAATTAGATAAGTTTAGATTTAGAAAGGACATAGGAAAGTATTGGTTTGGAAATAGGGTAGTTGATGAGTGGAACAGTCTACCTAGTTGGGTTATTGAGGCTAGGACTTTGGGTAGTTTCAAATTTAGGTTGGATAAGTACATGAGTGGGAGGGGTTGGATTTGAGAGGGACTTGCACATCGGAGCTTGATGAACATCAAAATGGTATACAATACCGACAGGTTGTTAGGTAAGACACATATGCAACAGTTAGACAACTTTATTCCGAAACGTTTCGCCTACACAGTAGGCTTCTTCAGTCGAATACAGAAAGTAGGCAGGAACAGTAGAGATGTGAAGACGATGTAATCAGTCCATCACCCTTGTAGTCGTAGAATTTGAGGTTGTCAGTCCCTCGGCCTGGAGAAGTTCAGTTCCATAGTCAGGAACTATCTGAAGATCAAGCGACAGTGCGGAGACTTAAATACTGTCGGAAGGAGAGGTGCAGGGTAGTAGTAGTAGTAGTAATGAGAAAGTAGCCACTGAGAGGTCATGTCCCTCTCAGGTCCAACACTTCTCACTTGAAAAGCTTGTCCAAGGTGTTTTCTGTACCAAGATGCCTACTGTGTAGGCGAAACGTTTCGGAATAAAGTTGTCTAACTGTTGCATATGTGTCTTACCTAACAACCTGTCGGTATTGTATACCATTTTGATGTTCATCTTGTCAGACACTGCAACACATGGCATCTTGGTACAGAAAACACCTTGGACAAGCTTTTCAAGTGAGAAGTGTTGGATCTGAGAGGGACATGACCTCTCAGTGGCTACATTCTCATTAATACTACTACTACTACTACTACTACTACTACTACTACTACTACTACCCTGCACCTCTCCTTCCGACAGTATTTAAGTCTCCGCACTGTCGCTTGATCTTCAGATAGTTCCTGACTATGGAACTGAACTTCTCCAGGCCGAGGGACTGACAACCTCAAATTCTACGACTACAAGGGTGATGGACTGATTACATCGTCTTCACATCTCTACTGTTCCTGCCTACTTTCTGTATTCGACTGAAGAAGCCTACTGTGTAGGCGAAACGTTTCGGAATAAAGTTGTCTAACTGTTGCATATGTGTCTTACCTAACAACATCGGAGCTTGTTTCTTGGGTGGCATTGAAAATTGGGTTGGTCAAATGTTTGTTAGTGGGATGAATTGTAAAGGACCTGCCTAGTATGGGCCAACAGGCCTGCTGCAGTGTTCCTCCTTTCTTATGTTCTTATGTTCTTATGTAATCTGTGATGACTTTTGGACACCAATGTCTCCTAGTCTGACATGAAGTGTAGCTTGGTTCCACTGCCCGTCTTCTAGAGTAAGGTTAAGTACTTTCGTAAAAATCTGCCTCAGAATACTGTCATATTCGTGCAGTATAGGGTTATCATATGAAGGTGCACATCTTAGGAAATATGTCAACCTGGGCAGACTCAAGCACTTTGTGAGAAGGTACTAGGCATCATAAGAACATAAGAACATAAGAAAGGAGGAACACTGCAGAAGGCCTGTTGGCCCATACTAGGCAGGTCCTTTACAATTCATCCCACTAACAAAACATTGCCCAACCCAATTTTCAATGCCACCCAAGAAACAAACTCCGATGTGCAAGTCCCACTCAAATCAAACCCCTCCCACTCATGTACTTATCCACCTAAAATAAACTACCCAAAGTCCTAGCCTCAATACCCAACCTAGGTAGACTGTCCACTCATCCAACTTACCTATTTCCAAACCAATACTTTTCCCTATTCCTTCTAAATCAAACTTATCTATTTAAATCCAATTCGTGCGGGTCTCTCTTTTTTTTTGAGAGATATCCTCAAGACGCTTGTTTAATATCCCCTTTTATTAATACCAATCTTCCACTTATACACATCGATCAGGTCTCCCCACATTCTCGCTAACAATTGCATGTAACTTAAGATTCTTCAATCTTTCTTCATAAGGAATTTTCTAATGCTATGTATTAATTTAGTCATCCAAACGCTGATGTTTTCTAAACGAAATTATGTCCATTCAGAATATGGAACCAGAATTGAGCTGCATAATCTAGTGAGGCCTTACTAATGAGTATAAAGCTCAGTAATGACCTCTGGACTTCTGTTTGCATACACATCTTGATATAAATCCCAGTAATCTATTTGCCTTATTACGTACCTTAGGCATTTGCTGTCTTGGATTTAAAGGTTTCTGCTTACCATAACCACCAAGTCCTTTTCGAAATCAGTATGGCTAAGTTTCTACATTATTTAACTTATAAGTGCTAGGGTTATAGACACTCCCGAGCTTCAGAACCTTGCATTTAATCCACATTGAACTGCATCTGCCACTTTTCTGACCAAGAGTAGAAAGTTTGTCTAAATCCTCCTGAAGTTCCCTAACATCTACGTTTTGAATCAATTATCCAACCTATCTTCGTTCATCAGGCGAATTGCCTCATATCAACTAGAAATTCTACCTCATCAAGAAATTGATATATATTATAAACAACAACGGGCCAAGACTGATCCCAGTGGAACCCACTGTTACTGATCCCCACTCTAATTTAACCCCATTTATGGAACACTCTCTTCGTCCTGTCTGTGAGCCATGACTAGAGGAGGAAAGAAAAAAAGGAAATTCCACGAGAGCACCCTCCCCCCAATGCCAGGACTGCTACTTTCTTCAACAGTCTTTGGTGCGGACTCTAACAAATGCCTTACTAAAATCTAAGTAAACAATATCTAAATCTTTATCGTGTCAACACCTCAAAAGCTTTACAGAAGAACGTTAATAAATTAGTTTAACAAGACCGGCCTCTGTGAATCCATGCTGAGTATCAAAAATCAAGCTATGCTTATCGAGATGGCTCTTATAATCTCAGCTATAATGACTCTAGCAACTTGCCTACAATTGAGGTCAGGCTTCTATTGGGCGGGTAATTTGACAGGTAACGACTTTCCCTGTTTTAAAATAGGAATATACTTAGCCATCTTCCACATAACAGACACTACACCTGTTTAGAAGATATAAAATTAAAAATATTAGTTAATGTTCACAGACTTCATTTTGCATTCCTTAGAACCCTGAAAAAACTCATCAGGAACCCGGATGACTTATTTTGCTTCAGTCGGTCTATCGCTTTCACCACCATTTCACTATGACTGTGATGTTACAATAATTTCTCTTCTTCTGATCCATCTATAAAAATTAATTACCGAATCTTATTAGTGTCCGTCCTGGTGTAAAACCGAGAGAAAATAATTATTTAAAATCGAGCACATTATCATTCTCTTTTGTCCGTAAGAAGCCCATAGTTACTTTTAAGGGGACTATCTTATCTCTTACCTTTTGTTTCAATATACCTGGAAAAGACTTGTTGGATTAGTTTTTAGATCCCTAAGCAACTTTAATTGCATAGTCCCTTTTAGCTTTTCTTCTTCCCCTTTTTCATGTCCTCTTAAGTCAATATGACTGATTCAATAAGATGAACCCGCGACCCTCTTTTGATACGCCTAGTAAATTCCTTTCTTATGCCCTAGTAGATAAATTCAGCTATTATTCATCCATTTATGGGTCATTTCTATTTGATCAAATTTCCTTATAATGGATAAACGTTCTTTGAGCAGGCATGAATTGTGTTTCAGGAAACTGTCCATATTGATAGCTCTCTTCGTTACCCAGTTCAACAGATGATAAGTGTTTCTCTAACCAATCGTAATCTGCTAAGGCGAAAATCTGGGGACTGTTTTACTGATTACCCTACTATCATACTTCCATTCAATTCTAAATGTAAATTTATTTGTGGTCGCTAGCACCCTAGTTCCTCCTGAAACTTCTAAATTATTAACAAGGATTCATTGTTTGCCAGAACTAAGTCAAGCAGGTTATTTCCCCTAGTATTCTGTCACAAACTGCTCAAAAAACAATTCCTGAACTACTTCTAAGAAATTCGTATGGTTTCTAAATTCCACAGTCCCAAGAAATTCCAATCATATGAACTAAAGTTACAGTCTCCTAAATACTACATTATCGAGCCTTGTTGCCCAAACAATTCCTCCATAGTAGTCCCCTTGGTCCCTATCTAAATAGGGGACGTATATCCACACCTAAAATTAATTTTTCTGCCCACTCTGAAGAAGTTCTATCCAAACAGACTCTGTATGTGTTACTTTCAGACTTAATACCTCTTTTTTATGCAACATTCAAGCGATCTCGGACATAAAGCCACCCCACCCCCCTTCCCGATACTTCTATCTACTTGGACAATTTAAAAACACGAATGTACATTCTGCAGCATGTCCCGACTTTTTGGAATTAAACACGACCCGCAGCAATGGCAAATACATCTATGTTACCTGCACTAGCAACTAGTTCTCACTCGCCCATCTTATTCCTAGCACTGCGACTATTTGTGTAAAAACTTTAATAACCCTCCTTCTCTCTTTACCCTTCCTGCTTTTTTCTATTATCCACTAAACCTAATACTGTCCCTTGTCAATTAGTGCCACGTCTTTCCATATCCACCTCATTGTGCCTATTACTAGTTTTCCTGGTAACTCATATTAAACCCACCGCCGACTTCACAGTTTCCTGCAAAAACCCATACCTCTAACTAATCCTAGTTTAAAGTCCCTAACAACCCCCTCAACTGAGTTAGCAAGAAAAACCACTCCTCCCTGGATAAGTGAATCCCCATCCTGGCATACATGTCATTTCGGCATAAAGTTGTCCCAGTTGTCAATGAATGGTACTCCAATACCTTACAATTGTTATCCACCAACGATTAAATACCAATTGCCTCTGGACAAACATTCATTACCAACACATCTTCTTGGCAAAATGCCACATATAACAGGGCGCCCCCCCTTCTTCCTAATCATGTCTATAGCTGTCCTGAACTTTCTAACTAAATCCTCACTTCTACGCTTGCCAACATCATTACCTCCAGCACTGAGGCAAATAATAGGATTGATCCCATTACCGTTCATGATGTTGTCAAGCCGGCTAACAATGTCCTCCATCCCAGCCCCAGGAAAGCATACCCTTTGTCTCCTACTCCTGTCCTTCAAGCAGAATGCCCTATCCATGTATCTAACCTGGCTATCCCCAACAACAACAATATTTCTTACCTTCCTTGTTGTCGTTCGTCGTGACGATCCCAGTAGTAGACTCACATTCGTCGGTTAGCACCGAGAATGCGTTGGAGGTTTCCACGGGAGTTTTCACAGCAGTCTCTTTCTTCTTCATCGTTTCTGGCTTTCCATTCGTCTTCTTGATCGTCAACTTCGTCGTCCCCTGCTGTCCAGCCACTGACCACGATCCCTTCTTGACCTGAGGACTCGAAACAGGAGGACTACTACGAATCCTCTTGTTTTCTTCGGTCAGTCGCCGTATCTCCATCTTCGCTGCCCTCAATTCTTCCTTAAGTTGCTGGTAAAGTTGCTCGATGGAGGGCATCTTGGTTCAGTCCACGGGAGCAAACAAGACACTTCTTCACAGAGTTAAGTACAGGTCAGCACTCAAAGTACAGGTCACCACTCAAGAGCACACAAACAGGTCTTCACAGAGCTAAGTACACGTCACCACTGAGAGCTAAGTACACGTCACCACTGAGAGCTAAGTACACGTCACCACTGAGAGCTAAGTACACGTCACCACTGAGCTAAGTACACGTCACCACTGAGCTAAGTACACGTCACCACTGGGTGACGTGTCCAGATTGGGTGTCCAGATTGCCTATGCGTTGTTCCATTCTTTTTAACTCTTCCAATTTCTTCCTGAGAATTGTGTCAATGGCATTGCTTCCCAGAGATGCTCCTAGCAAGACACTATTTGTGGGGACAATGACTGCTGCTCCTGGTAGTTTTGATCTCACTGCATTTATCACTTGTTGACTGACTGATGATTTCACTTTTGGATGGATTCAGGATGAGACCCATTTCCTGTCCCCGTGTCATTACCTGTTAGTGTGACATCATCTAGGAACCAGATGTTTAGCTCACTGGTCAGTCTGACTGTGATTTCCCTAACTGCTATACAGAAGAGAAATGGTGCAAGAGGATCTCCTTGTTGGACACCCTCCGATGATGTGATTTCATGCTCTCCAAACAGAAGCATTGATTCCTTGCTATATCCAGCCGAAACAAAAGGGAAGAGACCAGGGAAATGTTCTTGTACAGCTGCTAATACCACGATTCTTTTCAGGAAATTAAATGCATTCTTGAAATCTAATTTTACCACTGCATTGTCCTCAGGCAGGTTGTTGATATACGCCCTTGTTGCATAAACTGCTACTTCACTTCCTTGAGAGACCCCAAAGCCAAGCTGGTTTGGTTGAAGCATCAGGGCTGCCTGTGCACGAATACTTCAGACAGCAGTTTTGGGATACGAGGCGGCATAAACGAGTTGCCTAATGCAATAAGCCTAATTCCTCCATCCTTTTAAGTGCACGAAGTGTTGCACCAAAAAATAAAGGTCTAATTTCATCAGGAATCAGACCAGCCAAGAAACTGTTGACGAACCTTGTGATCTCTGAAAGCAGTGTCTCTGCAATTTCCCCAATATCTGGATTAACCATTTCCTTCAAATGCTGTGGCCTTATTCCAGTGAAACCCCCCAGCAGAGCCAGATGGGAACGACATTATTGCTTTGTAAATGTCTGAGTCTTCCACAATCAATGGTTCCACAGTGGGGACAGAGGTGTTGGAACTGTTGGTGCCCCTGGTGTCCCTGGCAGGGTGCTTTCCTCTAAATGCTTCAGCCGTGTCAGCATCACTGGGAGCAACTGCATCTTCATTGGTAATAATTCTGATTGCCCCCACTGTGTTGCCCTCTTCAATTTTCTTGCTCACCTGGACTCTGACTTGTTCACTGTCAGTGGAGTGAGTGGGGGTTCTGCCTCTCCCGTTTTTGTGTTGATGGGGAAGGCGAATGAGGTTATCAGCTCTAGGAAAATCTTTTAAGGATTTAATTATGATTGAGGCTAGCCTCTTTCCCCTTCTTTTCCGGCACAGCTAAGCAGACATTGCCAAAAAGTAGCAAGTTGTGCCATGCCCTGATGGTTGGTGGAGCACTGAGTGTAGTGGAACCATCGTTTACTTTTTCAGGAGGTCTGTAAGTTTCCCAGCTGCGTGTGGACAGGCTACTTTGGGAATATGTGTGAGTGTCCTGGTACCTGTCACTTTAATTACTTCCATGATAATATCTGATGAGATGAGATCTGTTGGAGTGGGTTCAGGTGCCTGAGGTGGCTCTGGATCATCACTTTCCACAGGAGGACATCCTGAACCAGGGCAACTACCGTGTTTGCAGAGGAAACCATTAGAGTTGAGACAACGAAGCTGTAAGCATGACCGACACTTGCCTCTCCTAGTATTGCCAGCAGTGCCATTTCCCTGGCTGCTTGCTTCCTCCTGGTTGGTATCCATCTGCTAGACTAGACAGTAGGACATGCTGGGTGGGTATGGTGTATGGAAGGTAGCGAACTTGACCGTGGTGGCCTGGTGGAGTTTGAGGGGCTGGTGAGTCTCCGCCTCTGAAAATACTGACAGTGTGGCCTCGACTGGTGCTGTGTCGACCTTAGGGTGGGACTGTTGAAGTAACTTAGTTTCATTGACATCTGGATGGAAGATCGCATTTGTTACATCCCCATCACCTTTGTTTCCATTAGTGCTATGATATCTGGTATTGTTTGTTTGTATGTGTGTACTCACCTAGTTGTGATTGCAAGGGTCGATTTACAGCTCCTGGCCCTGCCTCTTTGCGGCCGCTGCTGGGTCATTATTCCCGCTCCATGAGCTTTATCATACCTTTTCTTAAAGCTATGTATGGATCCTGCCTCCACTACATCACTTCCAGACTTTTCCCGACAACTCTGTGGCTAAATAAATACTTCCTAACATCCCTGTGATTCATCTGAGTCTTCAGCTTCCAACTGTGACCCCTTGTTGCTGTGTCCCATCTCTGGAACATCCTGTCTCTGTCTTCCTTGTCGATTCCTCTCAGTATTTTGTATGTCGTTATCATGTCCCCCCTATCTCTCCTGTCCTCCAGTGTCGTCAGGTTGATTTCGTGTGTGTGTGTGTGTGTGTGTGTGTGTGTGTGTGTGTGTGTGTGTGTGTGTGTGTGTGTGTGTGTGTGTGTGTGTGTGTGTGTGTGTGTGTGTATAAAGAATATAAAGTCCCACTGCAGTATGTGTAACACTCCACGGTAAGCCGGCAGTCACTCTTCTTACTTGTTCCTTCCATAATGTCTTCAGACCTTTTCAACTTTTCTCGCCTCAGTTGTGATGTAAAAATATTTCAGAGCACAGCCAAACATTGCCATGAAGTTCTTCTCCTGAATCACTACCATAAGCATCACTACCATAAGCATCACTACCATAAGACTCGCATCACACTTCAACCACTATCCCCTCACCACCACCACACGACCACCGCACAACTACCACTACTCCAACCACAACCATACACCTGCCACAACCACCACCACATCGCCAAGACACCACCACTAAAATTACCCCTCAAGCACATTCCACATTCGCACGCAATATCGTAATAAAGAACATAATCTACGTCACCCAACATAGTCATTACATGTTGATGTTACATCAGTAGATAAAGAGTTTCCTGAAAAAGTATTTCGTTTTATTGTAATTAACAGACTGGTATGCTAATGCGCAGATTGGTATATTTAACAAATCTTGGTATATTTATACATACCTTGGTGTGGAAATAAGTCACTCTGTCTGACGTTTTTTGGGTTATCCCAGGTTCTTTACACATATGCTGATATGTATGATTATCTATGTAACTGTATTTGTGTATACCTGAATAAACTTACTTACTTATACTATTACTCACCTTAGAATACTAACACACAGTTTAGTATAATAGTATATTTAACGTCTTGTTAATACAAAAGTTGGTATATAGATAACTGGTCAAGAAAACCGACAGGTTGATACATGTGCAACACTTGTATATCTTCAACTCATCTGTCTGCAGTACATTAGCCATTTCTTCGCACATATGCTGTATTCTTATCAAGACTGATGGACAGACTGATTACATCGACTCCAGGCTGAGGGACTGATTACCTCAAACTCCATCTGTTCTGCACCATTCTTCTTTGTATCGGACTGATGAGGTCACGTTTCCACAACAAAGACACACAAGTGTTGCACATGTGTCTAATTTATCAATAAGTTGATATGAATGAGACCCTTACACATGGTTCACATTTTTAGTATATATACCAAGTGAACAATACTTCCTACATTGATTTAAAATTAATAATTGTTAATTTTATTGATCATAAATGAGGTATGAACTGACTATTCTTTATGTTCACGCTTCTATTTGTATTCAATTTGTGTCTTTCTAACTGTATATTATCTCTATATCACCTTAAGTTTTGTTAACATCGTTTTTGTCGTCATCTTTACTAAGACCAGGTTTATAAAAACGGTCTACAGCACCAACAGGTAGATGAATATGACTCGTGTGACGAAACGTATCGTCTACATAACAGGCTTCTTCAGTCGATTGTAGAAGAAACTAAATAAGTAGATAGGAGAAATAGTTATGAGGTAAGATAAGATAGGATTTCGTTCGGATTTTTATGCCCGGAGGGTTAGCCACCCATGATAACCCGAGAAGGCAGTGTGTCATCGAGGACTGTCTTATTTCCATTGTAGCCCTCAAACTTGTCCCACAGGATGCGACCCATACCAATTCACTAACGCCCAGGTACCTACTTTCTGATAGCTGAACAGTACAACAGGTGTAAGGAAAAAAGTCGAAATGCTCCTACCCCACCGAGAATCGAACCTGGGACCTCCATGTGTGAAGCACTAACGTAAAAGATTGAGGAAGCCAGGCAAAGCACCACCTACCTACCCGTCCTCATCCCAAATGGTATTCTTCAGGTCAACATGTGTCACTCACACCTCACTCTCCGCCTATATATGCACTGTCATTTTAACCCTTGTATGTTAGAAATGTGCAACTCTTGGGTATCTTTATTGAGGAAACGTTTCGCCACACAGTGGCTTCATCAGTCCATACAAAGGAGAATGTGCAAGAAAGGTGTAAAATACCGACAATATGAAAGTTAAGACACATGTGCAACATCTGGATATCTTTATTGTAGACGTTTCGCCATCCAGTGGCTTTATCAATACAGATTCTAGGACATAATAGGAAGACAGTAGAACTATATACAAAAGATGAGGTAATCAGTCCCTCGGCCTTTGAGTTAGTGTTCACAGCATCGTGGTGGAGGAGAATCTGGAGCAAAGGCAAGAAGACTGGCGTTTATATAGGCGTCAGTGGAAGGGACGGGCAGCAGACGAGGGCAGTCACTGGTAGGCGGGATTCCCCAGTGGAAGTAGGTCCTTCCCAAAGAGATGGGTTAGTTGCAGCAGCCGTGAAGAAGGTCTTGTAGATGTCCTCTGAACCAAGATTCCATGATGTTGCAGTGTCTGACAAGTTGTGCAAGAAAGGTGTAAAATACCGACAGATTCTCCTCCACCACGATGCTGTGAACACTAACTCCAAGGCCGAGGGACTGATTACCTCATCTTTTGTATATAGTTCTACTGTCTTCCTATTATGTCCTAGAATCTGTATTGATAAAGCCACTGGATGGCGAAACGTCTACAATAAAGATATCCAGATGTTGCACATGTGTCTTAACTTTCACAAAGGAGAATCTTGAAGAACAGGAGGAGAATGAGGTAATCAGTCCCTCAGCCTTGAGTCGATGCGGTCAGTCCATCAATCTTGAATAGGATACGGCATAAGTGCGGAGGAGCTTATAAATCGTAGGCAGGAGAGGTGCAGCAGTCGCAGGTGGTGTCACATTTGTTCAATGTGGAAGTAGGTCGTGCCCAAGGGTCGGTTCTCTGAACCATTCATCTACAATCCTGTCAGACACTGCAACTTCTTGGGATCCTAATACTTGGGAATTCTTCGCTTGCCTAACCCTTGGGCACGACCTACTTCCACATTGAACAAATGTGACACCACCTACGACTGCTGCACCTCTCCTGCCTACGGATTATAAGCTCCTTCTCCGCACTTATGCCGTATTCTTTTGAAGATTGATGGACTGACCACATCGACTCAAGGCTGAGGGACTGATTACCTCATTCTCCTCCTGTTCTTCAAGATTCTCCTTTGTATGGACTGATGAAGCCACTGTGTGGCGAAACGTTTCCTCAATAAAGATACCCAAGAGTTGCACATGTGTCCAATTTATCAACGTGTCGGTTCTCTGAACCATTGATCTACAATGTTAGAAATGATCAAGGTCCCTGGACCGAAATGTTTTCTAATATGTCGGAGAAATGGCAGATGCAGTTTAATATAGACACATGCAAGGTTCTAAATGATTTAGGAGTTCTGGTTAGCAGTAATCTAAAACCAAGACAACAGTGCATTAGTGTTCGCAATGAAGCTAACATAATTCTTGGCTTCATATCTAGAAGTATAAATAATAGAAGTCCTCAGGTTGTTCTTCAACTCTATATATCCTTGGTTAGGCCTCATTCAGATTATGCTGGTCAATTTTGGTCACCGTATTACAGAATGGATATAAATGCTCTGGAAAACGTACAGAGGAGGTTGACAAAGTTGATCCCATGTATCAGAAATCTTCCCTATGAGGATAGACTGAGGGACCTGAATCTGTACTCTCTCTCGAAAGAATTAGGGAGGATATGATCGAGGTGTATAAATGGAAAACAGATTTAAATAAGGGGGATGTACGTAGCGTGCTGAAAATTTCCAGCCAAGACAGGACTCGCAGCAATGGTTTCAAGTTGGAAAAATTCAGATTCAGGAAGGGTATAGGAAAGCACTGGTTTGGTAATAGAGTTGTGGATGAGTGGAACAAACTCCTGAGTACAGTTATTTATCTAAAAATAGGTTAGATAAATACACGAGTGGGTGTGGGTGGATGTGAGTTGGACCTGACTAGCTTGTGCTGCTGGGTCTGTTGCCGTGCTCCTTCCTTAAGTGGAGGTGACCAGACTGGAGGGTCATTGAGCTAATCCGGGGGGGGTCACATGGACCTGCTCCGGATGGGTCAGTAGGCCTGCTGCAGTGCTCCTTCTTTCTTATGTTCTTATGTCCAAGTGTTTGTTTACGTGTCCTTCTAAACCAATTTTGTCAGTATCTATTACCAAGGTTTTTTACCAAAACCTTGAGAAGATGAGAAGTAAAGTCTTCAACTGGTCGCACGAGAGTCACAGTGAGACACTTCCCAGAGGAAACGATGAGCATTAAAATCACCCAATAAAACCATAGGTGGAAGTAAGGAAGAAGTTGGAAAATCGACATCTGTGATAGATAATGGGAGCGAAGGAGCAAGATACCTGTTATCCAAATAGACATATGCTGGAATATAATGTATATTCAGGTTCACAAGACAAGCGCTCTCGTTAAATGTCTCGTTGGGAAAAGCATCAAGTGGCCGTAATAAAATACAGCCGGAGACCGGGACATCAACAGAGGTTGTTGTAAACAGAAACTTACAGGACAAAACTGAGAGAATAACACTGTAAGGTCTATTAAGTCACTTTTGTATCCTCTTATGTTCCACTCTAAGAAACTCAGTGGCAGTAAATATAAAGACAACAACAGAATACAGGTGGTGTCTATATGCTAGGATGGACTGTAATGCTGATGCATTGCTGTAGCGGTAAGTTATAAAGACGTGGTTTGCGGGAACCCTGAAAAGAAAAACGATGAGCAGAGTAAATGTAGGAGATTGTGGAAGGTGAGGGATGTGAAGGTGTGGAGATAAGTCCATCACCAGCGTCGCCTCATCAATAAAAGCGGATAGAGCTTCAAAAGCTTCTGCAGACAAGGAAGCAGTGCCAATGCATGGTGCAACAACTGGAAGATATAGCTGGTGCAGAGTGAGGAGATCTTGCTAGTTACCAAAGGAGAAAACAAAGAATGGGTAGAGGCATTCTAATCGGAGACTGGAGATGTAACAAAAATATGGGGAAGTATGAATGACAACTACTGTTACCGACGCAGGTTGAGGCAAGGGGCAAGAACAAGGAGTAGAGGAAAAAATTTGTGTACACAGGAACAATATACTAGTGAATCTGTAGATGTTTTGAACCTTGACTGTATTGAAATAACTGACGATGGTTTAGCCATGATAGACTGTGTAGAGAGAAACATAAGAAGGTAGAAGACGAAGGAGGAAGGAAAGAAGGTGATGAGGTAGTATCGTCAGAGGCAAGAACTGCAAAAGGATTGGACACGGATGACTGCGGAGGAGGGTTCAACAGATGCTTGAGAGCGCCGAGGAAGAAAGCCGTGGTAGTCTCCCTCAAGGAAGACGTGAGAAATGTAAGCCTCTCCAGAGTCAAGTTAAGTTGGGTCCTATCTGCAGGCTGGACTGTTATTGTCAGCTGCAACGCAAACCGGGATTTCTAACAGTTACCGACAATGCTTGGAGAAGTAACCAAAGTGCCCGCAATTTCTCCTTATTTGAGGCTGAAAAATTAATTCCCGCTCATACAAGCGTTATCACTCAAAGGGTTACTTGATTATTAAAAACAAATAACACAGGTCTAATTAGTGCTGTCATTGATCTCTGGATCCTGAATTCCGTTTTGGGTTTAGCTTACGTATTACTTACTGTTTGTCTTCCTTGGGTCTCACTGGAGACCCAAGGAAATTATATATTATTTCTGCTGCTTAGCATGTGTTCTTTTCGTTACATTTAGGTTATTTTCTTGTTTTTGGCAAATACAATTTAAAGATTTTTTGAATGATAATTTTACTAGTTTGCCTTTGATGCAAATACTTGAAGTGCTGTTTCAAGAATTACTAGTTTTATTTTGTTATATACTGTATACAAAACGCTAATAATAATTCAGATCTTGAAGCCTCTTTCATGATTCTGAGTTCTTTATAGACATAGGTCGCAGGCCAGAGCAGACGTACGAAACTCTCTGGTGGTAAACACAGCAACTGCAGGTGGTTCAAGCTTGACTGATTTGAGAGGTGCAACATCGCTGTCGGTGTTGACCTAATTCATGGAACGATTACGCAAGTAAATTGTGAGTTTCTGCTGCATCAGATATTATGGAATGCGTATGGTATTCCTCGCTCAGCCATCAGAGGAACTTCGTTTCGCTAAACAAAATAAAGAGAATCATCGTGAACCTACTGTCAACAGAGTCTTCAGAAAAACTAGTGAACATGAGAAAGGCTTTAAATTTCCACTAAATCATCAAGTAATGGTGAAGTTCACAGATGCTTCACGGAGGTGAACCTCAGTCAAATTTAAGTACGACCCAATCGAGTGTGAGGAAGTGTTGATCCGGCAGCTTTCTTGGAAATTTGGCAAAATTCATATTGTCCAACAGGGTAAGTAGTTAACAACTTGTAATGTATGGATGGCACCTGTTATTAGAAGATAATTATGCAAGATGTACGTCAGTCTGGCCTATGGTGGAGCACATTTAGAACTAGTATACATACAAAAGTAGTAAGTGTTGAATATGTGAAACATTTGCTCATATGGTTATAGAATGAACATCAAAATGGTATATAATACCGACAGGTTGTTAGGTAAGACACATATGCAACAGTTAGACAACTTTATTCCGAAACGTTTCGCCTACACAGTCGGCTTCTTCAGTCGAATACAGAAAATAGGCAGGAACAGTAGAGATGTGAAGACGATGTAATCAGTCCATCACCCTTGTAGTCGTAGAATTTGAGGTTGTCAGTCCCTCGGCCTGGAGAAGTTCAGTTCCATAGTCAGGAACTATCTCTACTGTTCCTGCCTATTTTCTGTATTCGACTGAAGAAGCCTACTGTGTAGGCGAAACGTTTCGGAATAAAGTTGTCTAACTGTTGCATATGTGTCTTACCTGGTTATAGAATGTTCAAGAAATCAATGGAGAAATCAGTCGTAGTAGGGGGAACCAGCCTCAAGGTGATGCCAATCAGGAAACGCAAAGCTCACCGGAGGCTTCAAATCAGGATGGTCAGGAGGGGTAAACACTTGCTCAGATGGTAGTGGGTGAGGTTCATTAGGAAGGAAACAAGCAACAGGAGGTGATAGTGCTTCCAGAGCGTGATTGGCACCAAGCGGGAAAACGCACAACTATGGAGACTGATTGGTCGACTGTTTCTCCAACAGGAGAGGTTGTGGTAACGGAGATAGACAATCAACAGAAAATGTTGGAAGGGGACTAAGAAGGCAGTACTGTAAAAGTTTGTTTACAACTATACTGGGGAACTCTAGCTCTCGGCCAGACTCAGTTGCAAGTGAAGTAATCAGGAGAAGGTAAAGAATAATGGTAGGAAGAGACCTTTGGGAAGAGGCTTGTACTGATGTACATTATACACTCCTAGAATAACATCAGTAAAAATGTCCCTGGTAGAAGCAACATAGAGTGTCAGAGTGACCAAGAGTGCCATGACTGAATATTAAGATGCTACCACTGTGGTAGTGCATAAATGACCATTTTAGGACACCCCTTTCACTAGAAATTCTTCATTTGCCATTATAACGAGTCAGAGTAGGAGGCTAACATCTCCCTAGTTAAATGGATAATTATTTTTTAACTATTAATATAAATAATATATGTGAGGGTAAGAATAATACTTGGGTAGAGTACAATTTCCTAAGATGTAGAATGACTAATTGTAACTTTTGTTTAAGAACAAAATTATTAGAATGATGACAACCTACGTCTACCTGGTCATGCTTAAAATGTTGTCTTGGCAGGTTTGTCTCAGAGGGAAAGTGGCACTGAGAGCTAAGGTTGCTATTTCATTATGCACTTGTATGAGAAAGTGGAGAGTGTGAGAGAGTGGTGAGTGAGAGAGAGTGGTGAGTGAGACAGAGTGGTGAGTGTGAGAGAGTGGTGAACGTGAGAGAGTGGTGAACGTGAGAGAGTGGTGAGTGTGAGAGAGTGGTGAGTGAGACAGAGTGGTGAGTGAGAGAGAGTGGTGAGAGAATGTGAGAGAGTAGTGAGTATGAGAGAGTGGTGAGTGTGAGAGAGTGGTGAATGTGAGAGAGTGGTGAGTGTGAGAGAGTGGTGAGTGTGAGAGAGTGGTGAGTGTGAGTGAGCGTTGAGAGAGAGTGGTGAGTGTGACAGAGAGGTTAGTGAGAGAGAGTGGTGAGTGTGAGAGAGTGGTGAGTGTGACAGAGTGGTGAGTGTGAGAGAGTGGCGAATGAGAGTGGTGAGTGACACAGAGTGGTGGAGGGAGAGAGAGCGGTGAGTATGACAGAGCAGTGAGTGAGAGTTGTGACTGTGAGAGAGGTGAGTGTGAGAGAGCGGTGAGTGAGAGAGTGGTGAGTGTGAGAGAGAGTGGTAAGTGTGAGAGAGTGGTGAGTGTGACAGAGTGGTGAGTGTGAGAGAGTGGTTAGTGTGAGAGAGTGAAGAATTTGAGAGAATGGGGAGTGTGAGAGAGTGGTGAGTGTGAGAGATAGGTGAATGTGAGAGAGTGGTGAGTGTGAGAGAGTGGTTAGTGTGAGAGAGTTGGGCCGTGCGGACGTGCTGCGCAGTAGCTCCTGATTGAGTTGGCTATTGCGCAGTGTTGACGTGTACTTAGCTCTGTGAAGACCTGTTTGCGCGCTCTCTACGAATTGAAGCAAGATGCCCTCCATCGAGCAACTTTACCAACAGCTTAAGGAAGAATTGAGGATGGCGAAGTTAGAGATTCGGCGACTGATCGAGGAAAACAAGAAGATTCGTAGTAGTCCTCCTGTTTTGAGTCCTCAGGTCAAGAAGGGAAACTGGACAGTGGCTCGACAGCAGGGAACGAAGTTGACGATCAAGAAGACGAATGGAAAGGTAGAAACGATGAAGAAGAAAGAGACTGCTGTGGAAACATCTAATACATTCTCAGTGCTACCCGACGAATGTGAGTCGACTACTGGGAACATCACGATGAACGACACCAAGGAAGGTAAGAATATTGTTGTTGTTGGGGATAGCCAAGTTAGGTATATGGATAGGGCGTTCTGCTTGAAGGACAGGAGTAGGAGACAGAGAGTTTGCTTTCCTGGGGCTGGGATGGAGGATATTGTTAGCCGTCTGGATGACATCATGAGAGGTAATGGGAGCAAACCTATGATCTGTCTCAGTGCTGGAGGCAACGATGTTGGCAGACATAGGAGTGAAGACCTGATTAGCAGGTATAGGTCAGCAATAGAAATAATTAGGAGTAAGGGTGGGAACCCTGTCATATGTGGTATTTTGCCAAGGAGAGGAGTTGGAAATGAATGGTTGTCCAGGGCAATTGGTGTCAATTGCTGGCTGGACAAATACTGTAAGGAAAATGCGGTAACATTCATTGACAACTGGGACCTCTTCTATGGCGGAAGTGACATGTATGCCAGGGATGGGGTTCACTTATCTAGGTCTGGGGTGGTAGCACTGGCAACTGCAGTGGAGGGAGCAGTTAGGACTTTAAACTAGGAATAGTTAGTGGTATGGGTTTTGGCAGGAAAACAGTGAAGTCCCAGTGTAGTAATATTACGAGTTCTAGGGGAACTAGTAATAATAAGAACGAGATAGATATTGAAAAGCCAGGGACTTTGGGTGATAAGGACAGTAATAGGTTTAGTAGAAAAACAGAAATGAGCAGGAATGGTAAAGAGAAAGGAGAGTCTTTCAATGTTTATTATGCTAATTGCCGTAGTGCTAGGAATAAGATGGACGAGTTGAGATTAGTTGTTAGTGCAGGTAACATTGATGTATTTGCCTTAATTTGAGACGTGGTTTAATTCAAAAAAGTCGGGACATGCCTGTGGAATGTCATATTCGGGGTTTTAAATTGTTCCAAGTAGATAGAAGTATCGGGAAGGGGGGGTGGGGTGGCATTGTATGTCCGAGATCGCTTGAACTGTTGCATAAAAACGGGTATTAAGTCTGAAGTAACACATACAAAGCCTGTTTGGATAGAATTTTCAGAGGGGCATGAAAAACTGATTTTAGGAGTGATATACCGTCCCCCAAACTTAGATAGGGACCAAGGGAGACTACTATGGGAAGAAATTGTTAAGGCCACAAGGCACGATAATGTAGTAATTCTAGGAGACTTTAACTTTAGTCATATTGATTGGAATTTCTTGACTGGGAATTTAGAATCATACGACTTCTTAGAAGTAGTTCAGGATTGTTTTTTGAAGCAGTTTGTGACAGAACCTACAAGGGGAAATAACCTACTTGACTTAGTTATGGCAAACAATGAATCCCTTGTTAATAATTTAGAAATTTCAGAGGAACTGGGTGCTAATGACCACAAATCAATTACATTTAGCATTGAATGGAAGTACGATAGTAGCGAAAACTCAGTAACAGTCCCAGATTTTTGCTTAGCAGATTACGATGGGCTTAGAGAACACTTATCATCTGTTGACACGGGTAACGAAGTGAGCTATCAATATGACAGTTTTCTGAACACTATACATGCTGCTCAAAGAACGTTTATCCCATATAAAGAAATTAGATCAAATAGAAATGACCCAAAATGGATGAATAATAGGCTGAAATATCTACTAGGGCATAAGAAAGGAATTTATAGGCGTATCAAAAGAGGTGAGGGTCATCTTATGAATCAGTATATTGACATTAAGAGGGACATTAAAAAGGGGATAAGAAAAGCTAAAAGGGACTATGAAATTAAAGTTGCTAGGGATTCTAAAACTAACCCAAAAAGTTTTTTCCAGGTCTATAGAACAAAAGTTAGAGATAAGATAGGTCCCCTTAAAAATAACTATGGGCACCTTACTGACAAAGAGAATGAAATATGCTCGATTTTTAATAATTATTTTCTCTCAGTTTTTACACAGGAAGACACTAACAATATTCCAGTAATTAATTTTTATAGTAGGCCAGAAGAAGATAAATTATGTAGATGAATGGTTCAGAGAACCGACATGTTGATAAATTAGACACATGTGCAACTCTTGGGTATCTTTATTGAGGAAACGTTTCGCAACACAGTGGCTTCATCAGTCCATACGTAGGAGAAACTTGAAGAACACGAGAAGAATGAGGTAATCAGTCCCTCAACCTTGAGTCGATGTGTTCAGTCCATCAATCTTGAATAGAATACGGCATATCAGCGGAGAAGCAGCTTATAAACCGTATGGCAGGAGAGGTGCAGCAGTCATAGGTGGTGTCACATTTGTTCAATGTGGAAGTAGGTCGTGCCCAAGAATTAGGCAAGCGAAGAATTCCTAAGTATTAAGATCCCAAGAAGTTGCAGTGTCTGACAGATTTGTAGATGAATGGTTCAGAGAACCGACATGTTGATAAATTAGACACATATGCAACTCTTGGGTATCTTTATTGAGGAAACGTTTCGTCACACAGTGGCTTCATCAGTCCATACGTAGGAGAAATTTGAAGAACAGGAGAAGAATGAGGTAATCAGTCCCTCAACCTTGAGTCGATGTGTTCAGTCCATCAATCTTGAATAGAATACGGCATATCAGCGGAGAAGCAGCTTATAAACCGTATGGCAGGATCTTAATACTTGGGATCTTAATACTTAGGAATTCTTCGCTTGCCTAATTCTTGGGCACGACCTACTTCCACATTGAACAAATGTGACACCACCTATGACTGCTGCACCTCTCCTGCCATACGGTTTATAAGCTGCTTCTCCGCTGATATGCCGTATTCTATTCAAGACTGATGGACTGAACACATCGACTCAAGGTTGAGGGACTGATTACCTCATTCTTCTCCTGTTCTTCAAGTTTCTCCTACGTATGGACTGATGAAGCCACTGTGTGGCGAAACGTTTCCTCAATAAAGATACTCAAGAGTTGAACATTAAAATGGTATAAAATACCGACAGGTTGTTAGGTAAGACACATATGCAACAGTTAGGTATCTTTATTATGAAACGTTTCGTCTACACAGTAGGCTTCTTCAGTCAAGTACAGAAAAGTTGATAGAAGAAGAAGATACTTGAAGACGATGTAATCAGTCCATCATGATTACATCGTCTTCAAGTATCTTCTGCTTCTATCAACTTTTCTGTACTTGACTGAAGAAGCCTACTGTGTAGGCGAAACGTTTCATAATAAAGATACCTAACTGTTGCATATGTGTCTTACCTACTCAAGAGTTGTACATGTGTCTAATTTATCAAGATAAATTATGTAACATCACAGTCACTAGTGAAATGGTTGTGAAGCAGATAGACAGACTGAAGCAAAATAAGTCGCCGGGTCCTGATGAGGTTTTTTCAAGGGTTCTTAAGGAATGCAAAATGGAACTCTGTGAACCATTAACTAATATTTTTAATTTATCTCTTCAAACAGGTGTAGTGTCTGATATGTGGAAGATGGCTAATGTAATTCCTATTTTTAAAACAGGGGACAAGTCGTTACCGTCAAATTACAGCCCAATAAGCCTGACCTCAATTGTAGGCAAATTACTAGAGTAAATTATAGCTGAGATTATAAAAAGCCATCTCGATAAGCAAAGCTTGATTAATGATACTCAGCATGGATTCACAAGAGGCCGGTCTTGTCTAACTAATTTATTAACTTTCTTCAGTAAAGCTTTTGAGGCTGTTGACCACGATAAAGAATTTGATGGTAGTAGTTAGGCAACTTTATTCCAACCTGTCGGTATTGTATACCAAAGAATTTGATATTATTTACTTAGATTTTAGTAAGGCATTTGATAGAGTTCCGCACCATAGACTGTTAAAGAAAGTGGCAGCTCATGGCATTGGGGGAAAAGTGCTCTCGTGGATCGAGTCATGGCTCACTGACAGGAAGCAGAGAGTGTCCATAAATGGGGTTAAATCCGAGTGGGGATCTGTAACAAGTGGCGTTCCACAGGGATCAGTCTTGGACCCGTTGTTGTTTATAATATGTGTGATGAATGGTTTGAAAAACCGACAAGTTGAAGATTGAGACACTTATGCAGCATATGGGAATCTTTATTCAGGAAACGTTTCGCCACGCAGTGGCTTCATCAGTCCAATACAAAGAGGAAGGCGTAAGGAGAGGAGGAGTATGAGGTAATCAGTCCCTCAACCTGGAGTCGATGTGTTCAGTCCATGTGGACTGAACACATCGACTCCAGGTTGCCCAACGCTTGCCCAACCTTTGGACGACGACCTACTTACACTAGTGGCAGGTCCCACTGCGATCTCACCTCCTCCTGCTTCAACTCATCTCACCGCAGTATATAAGCCACCTCTCTGGCCCTATGCTGCACTTCCTACAAGAGTGATGGACTGAACACATCGATTCCAGGTTGAGGGACTGATTACCTCGAACTTCTACTCCACTTACCCATTTCTACTTTGTATTGAACTGATGAAGCCACTGTGTGGCGAAACGTTTCTTCAATAAAGATTCCCATGTGTTGCATAAGTGTCTCAATTGTTCAACTTGTCGGTTTTCAAAACCATTCATCACTTCTGTCAGACACTGCAACATCATGGAATCTTGGTACAAAGACTTCAACGCTTGCCCAACCTTTGGACGACGACCTACTTACACTAGTGGCAGGTCCCACTGTGATCTCACCTCCTCCTGCTTCAACTCATCTCACCGCAGTATATAAGCCACCTCTCTGGCCCTATGCTGCACTTCCTACAAGAGTGATAGACTGAACACATCGTATCCAGGTTGAGGGACTGATTACCTCGAACTTCTACTCCACTTACCCATTTCTACTTTGTATTGGACTGATGAAGCCACTGTGTGGCGAAACGTTTCTTCAATAAAGATTCCCATGTGTTGCATAAGTGTCTCAATTGTTCAACTTGTCGGTTTTCAAAACCATTCATCACTTCCTCTTTGTATTGGACTGATGAAGCCACTGTGTGGCGAAACGTTTCCTGAATAAAGATTCCCATATGCTGCATAAGTGTTTATAATATATATCAATGATGGAAATATAAACACAAATGCAGTATAATGTGATCCTTTATTGACAACGTTTCACCCACACAGTGGGCTTTTTCAAGTCACACACGGATCTACCTGGGGTTGGAAGGTATGGGAGTATTTATAGTTCAGAATGTTGAGGTCAGGTGGAGAATGCTGCATCTGATGATCTACCGGGTGGGGTTATAGAGTCTTGGGTAGCTAGGCGGGGATATTGGACAAGTTGTGAGTAGACCTTCTGCAGTGTTCTATGTTGGAAATAAAAACACAAATGCAGTATAATGTGATCCTTTATTGACAACGTTTCACCCACACAGTGGGCTTTTTCAAGTCACACACGGATCTACCTGGGGTTGGAAGGTACGAGAGTATTTATAGTCATGTTCAGAATGTTGAGGTCAGGTGGAGAATGCTGCATCTGATGATCTACCGGGTGGGGTTATATAGTCTTGGGTAGCTTGGCAGGGGTATTGGACAAGTTGTGAGTAGACCTTCTGCAGTGTTCTATGTTCTTATGTGGGATAGCGATGAAGAAGTTTCTTGGCGAGTGGTTCAGCTATGTTATAGATGCCATTGTTCTGGTTGAAATTGTTGGTTATAGAGATAAACGATGATTCCAGGATTCGTCTGTATTGAGTGTTGTCTTCTGTGGCTATAAGTCTTGAGTTTCTGTAGTTAATTAAATGGTTGTGTGAATTGCGATGTTGTACACAGGCATTCCTTGTATCGTCAGTCCTGCTTGCATATTGGTGTTCTGAAATGCGTGTTTGGAGGTCTCTTGATGTTTCGCCCACATATAATTTGTTGCAGTCATTACAAGGGATTATGTATACCCCTGCAGAAGATGGAGGCTTGTCCTGTCTACTACTGGTGATGTCCTTGATGGTCGTGGTTGTGGAGGTAGATACTTGGAATGATGTTTTGGCAAAGATGTTGGAAACATGTTTGGCAATGGAGTTGGTGGGAAGGACTATGTATCTCTTCTCGGCAGTGTCTTCTCTGGGTGTGTTGAAGATGTTTAATGCTCGCCGTCTGCAGTCTCTGATGAAGTAACGAGGATAGTGGAGTTTGGAAAATACTTGTTCAATTATAGTGCATTCTTCCTCAAGGAACTCGTTGCTGCAGATTCTGAGTGCACGCAGGAAGAAGCCTATAATTACACCACGTTTGGTTTTGGTGTCGTGGTGAGAGTAGAAGTGGAGAAGATCGTTTTGGTTGGTGGGTTTTCGATAGACTTTAAAACGAAGTTCGTGGTCAGCTTTGCAAAGGAGAACATCAAGGAAAGGAAGAGTGTTGTCGACTTCTTCAAGTGTGAACTGGATTGAAGGCTCGACCTGGTTGAGCTTGTCTTGGAGAGCTTGAACGTTGAAGCGTTTAGGAGTTATGAGGAGAATGTCGTCAACATAACGGAGCCAGGTGACAGACGAAGGAATAATGGTGGAGAAAAACGTTCGGCTTCTAGATGTTCCATGTATAGGTTCGCCAGGACTGCACTGAGTGGCGAACCCATGGGTAGTCCAAAAGTCTGCTGAAAGAGGTGATTTTCGAAAGAGAAACACGTAAAGCCAACACATAGTTCAACAAGGTCGATGAAATCGCTGGCTGGAATGGGAAGATCAAGTGAATCGTCAATTTTCCTGCGCAAGAGATCGATGGCTTGTTTAGTAGGTACTTTAGTGAATAGGGAAGTCACGTCAAGGCTGGAAAGTTTCTTGTTCCTGATGTTGATGTTGCGAATGCGATTGAGAAGATCACCTGAGTGTTTGAGATGTGCTGGACTGATAGTGCCCAAGAGTTTAGAGAGGTGTTTGGCGAGAATTCCTGAGAGCTGGTGGGGAGCACTGCCTATTCCCGAGGATATGGGCCTCAGTGGGATACCAGGCTTGTGAGTCTTTGGCAGGCCGTACATTCTGGCAGGTCTTGGGTTGCTGGGTATGGTGTGCAGAAGTTTCTTCCCTTGTTCTGAGCCCCTCAGAATGCCAGTTATCCCAGTTGTCAATGAATGGTACTGCATTATCCTTACAGTGTTTATCCAGCCAACAATTAATACCAATTGCTCTGGGCAACCATTCATTACCAACACCTCTTCTTGGGAAAATGCCACATAAAACAGGGCGCCCCCCCCCTCTTCCTAATTATGTCTATAGCTGTCCTGAACTTTCTAACTAAATCCTCACTTCTACGCTTGCCTACATCATTGCCTCTCTCTCTCTCTGGTAGTTTCCCCTAACATGTTGAGGATGAGGTTTTCCAGTACCACGACCATCATCTTGGCTCTCCATGTTTCGGGACCCCCCATGTGGCTCCAGGTTTTCCCAGTCAATCTCCTTGTGATTGAAACCCCCCATAACTAGTAACTTTCCTCTACCCATGTGAACTCTTCTGGCCACCTCAGGTAGTGTACCCACCATTGCTCTGTTGATCTCTATATTCTTCTCTTGGTCTCCTGCGTTCAGTGGCGGGTTATACATCACTGCATTGACTACCGTGTGGAAAATTGCATTTAGCTGAATGTATCATTATGTACATAACAGTAAATGAACAGATAATTATTATTTATCAGTTAGGCAAGTAGGAATTTGGGACACCTAGGTCGCAAAAAATGTCCCCCTTCGATACCTACCACTGTCATAACCACAAGTTGCTCTGGACCTATTAATTAAATGAAATATACATACACCAGGAATACTGGTAAATATATAAATTTGTGGACTGTATATTAAAAAATGATTATATATAAATTCACATATACATAACAGAAGGAAAATATATCTTAATATCACTCACCAATTTGACTGGATATTAAGTTGTATCATACTCAGAAAAACCTCACTAACTAAATTTATGAAAACACTGGCCAGAATTATACACAAATCTAGAGAGCTTATCTGAGGTTCCTGGAGCTGTCTTGTCCAGTCGTCTGATATCTCAAGTTATGCAGGAATGCACATCCAGCAATTTCGCCTCCTATTTGAGAGGTGTCAATCCAATTTTAACCTCTAGAGCACGAAAAATTCTTCCCATTATATTAACGTTGTATCCAATTCAAAACCAAGATGGCGAGTCTCGTCTGCGCAGACGCAGACTTTCCGTTTTCTATGACATAATTTTTATTAAATACAATATAGGCCATCTATTTACCTATAAATTACCGTATTTACGGAAAATATATACAGTATTTTCCACATACCATATGTCCTCCAAACTGAATTGTACCAGACTGAATTGTACTAGTTTCATCCATTCCTTCCATTTCCCCAAATCCATATCGGTTTTTAATGAACAGTGCAACTTGTACTTCCCCTCTGCTCCCTCTATCTTTCCTCAGGATCTAATATCCGGGAGGGAAGATTGCTTGTGTGTGTGTGTGTGTGTGTGTGTGTGTGTGTGTGTGTGTGTGTGTGTGTGTGTGTGAGAGAGAGAGAGAGAGAGAGAGAGAGAGTTCAAGTTTGTACTCACCTAGTTGTACTCACCTGCAGGGGTTGAGTCCTAGCTCCTGGCCCCACCAGGAGCTACGCGATCGTGTGCATGCGTGTGTGTGTGTGAGTGCGAGCGTGACATCTCAAAGCAATCTACTGGATGAAATCATTGAGTAACTGGAGTATTATTCAAGGTCGCTGCCGTCTGTGGATGTTGTAGCTGGTACCTGTAGTTGTGTAGTGAGGTGAAAGGTTGTATTACCCAGGGGAAATGATGGTAGCAAGAGTGAATCATTGCTCTGATCTTCCGAATAAAGTACATATTGTGGAATGTATGTTTTGAACTATTCTGGAGATACTGTCCAAGCATCCCTTCATCCTGGGAGGAAATAAGGTAAATACGTAGGCGGGGGCGAGTAGTCTCAAGCTTGACAGCAGTGGTGTGAAGATGACCACCAGCCTAAACAATTCATCACAGTCCTTCACGAAATTCGGAGTTCCTGAAGAACTGACAGGATCAGGATTGTTTATTATCCCGAAAAATCAACGTATCGTAGGACCCAGTAAAAACGAGTTTTTGTGTGAGGTGTGTATTGGAAATGTGGAATAACCAACGTTGAATATGTACAATGATCGGAAGAGTGAAATTTAATTTCTGAATAGCTTGTAATATACTGTAGGAGTCTGAGACAACTACCAATGACTCAGAATCATTATCATACCAAGAGAAAAATTTCTAATTATAAAGGTCTCCTAGAAAGTTCATGTACGCAATACTACAGTGGTAACACTAGTAACATTCTGTAAACCATGACACTGTTCATCAATCTGGCACTCAATGTTGCTACTGCCAGGAACATTTTTCTTGGCGGTTTCTGCTCCTACATGAGAACATCATGTAAATAAGTACAAGTCTCGTCCAAGCAGCGTCTCTTCTAGCCAGTATTCTCTACCTTCTCCTGACTACCTCACTTGCCACTGAGTCTGGCTGAGAACTAGAGTTCCTGGTATAGTTGTAAACAAACTTTTATAGTAATACATTCCTAGTCCCCAGCAGATGTGGTAAACATCTCCTGCTGGAGAGACAGTCGACCAGCCAATCTTCATAGTTATGTTTTTTTCTTCCTGGTGCCACTATCCGGAAGCACTTCCACCCTTCCTAATGGACCTCACCCACTACCATCTGGACAAGTGTTTACTGCTCCTGACCATCCTGATCTGAAGCCTCTGAGAAGCTTTACTTTTTCTGGTTCGGCTGGTCCCCCTTCTGTGACTGAATCCTCAACTGATTTCCTGAACATTCCATAGCCATATGACAAACGCTTTCCAGATTTGACACTTCCTCGATTGGACTGTATATGTGACCCTTCAGTGTGGCCCACTAGAATGCAGTCTGACGTACTGTACAATGTGCACCTCCTCAACAGGTGCACCTTCCTGACAAGTGCACATCCCTGACAGGAGCAATATCTGACAGGTTTACCTAGCTGACAGGTGCTCCTCCCTGACACGTGCAGCTCCCTGACATGTGCAGCTCCCCGACAGGCGCACCTCCCTGACAGGACCTCCTCCCTGACAGGTGCACCCCATGACAGATGCATCTCCCTGACAGGTGTACCTCCCTGACACTTGCACCTCCCTGACAGGTGCAGCTCCCTGACAGGTGCACCTCCCTGACAGGTGCACCTCCCTAACAGGTGCTCCCCCCTGACAGCTGCACCTCCCTGACAGGTGCACCTCCTTGACAGGTGTACCTCCCTGACAGGTGCACCTCCCTGACAAGTGCTCCTCCCAGACAGGTGCACCTCCATGACAGGTGAACCTCCCTTACAGGTGCATTCCCTTACAGGTGCACCTCCCTGATATGTGGTGCACCTCCCTGACAGGTGCAGCTCCCTGACATGTGCAGCTCCCTGATAGGTGCACCTCCCTGACAGGTGCACCTCCCTGACAGGTGCAGCTCCCTGACATGTGCAGCTCCCTGATAGGTGCACCTCCCTGACAGGTGCACCTCCCTGACAGGTGCACCTCCCTGACAGGTGCACCTCCCTGACAGGTGCACCTCCCTCAAGCATCTGTAAGCCTCACCATTACTTGATGATTTAGGTGGAGACTGAGAGCCTAGTGCACGTGCACTAGTTTGTTTTACTAACCCCGTGTTACTGGTGAGTTTTACTAACCCCGTTTTCTGGTGAGTTTTACTAACCCCGTGTTACTGGTGAGTTTTACTAACCCCGTGTTACTGGTGAGTTTTACTAACCCCGTTTTCTGGTGAGTTTTACTAACCCCGTGTTACTGGTGAGTTTTACTAACCCCGTGTTACTGGTGAGTTTTACTAACCCCGTGTTACTGGTGAGTTTTACTAACCCCGTTTTCTGGTGAGTTTTACTAACCCCGTGTTACTGGTGAGTTTTACTAACCCCGTGTTACTGGTGAGTTTTACTAACCCCGTTTTCTGGTGAGTTTTACTAACCCCGTGTTACTGGTGAGTTTTACTAACCCCGTGTTACTGGTGAGTTTTACTAACCCTGTGTTACTGGTGAGTTTTACTAACCCCGTGTTACTGGTGAGTTTTACTAACCCCGTTTTCTGGTGAGTTTTACTAACCCCGTGTTACTGGTGAGTTTTACTAACCCCGTGTTACTGGTGAGTTTTACTAACCCCGTGTTTCTGGTGAGTTTTACTAACTTTGTTTTAACCCTGTGTTCTTCGACAGTTTTTAACCCCGTGTTCTTCGTATTTCTAATAACACTTAACGTTTCGTAAGTTTTACTAAGCCAGTGTACAAAGTTAGTTTGACTAAACTTGTGATTTTCATGTGTATTGCTAGCAGTGTTCTTCATATGTTCACACTGTTCTTCATCAGCTCTGCTAGATTTGTGTTTTCCCTCAGTCTTATTAACCTTTTGTTCTTCATCAGTTCTCCTTCCATTTGTTCTATCACAGATTAACTATATCTGTGATAGTCGTGTCATTTTTAACTCCTGTTTTCTTCTGCTGTTTTGCTAATTCCTGTGTTCTTTGTTATTTTAGTAACTTCGGGTTTTTAGCTGTACAGTCCGTGTTCTTCATCGGTTTAAATTTACCTTATGTACTTGGCAAGTTCTACTAACTGCGTGTTCTTCATCAGTTTTACTAACCCTGTTGCTATCGAGATTTCCTATAGGCCTATTTTATGAAGCTGCCTCTAAGGGAGATATGTGTGTTTCCTTAATATTAAAACACCAGTTACAATATTTTAATTAAAATTGTTCCTTACGGATACATTCCTACTTAACCTTTAAGTAAGCTCCAGCAGGTACAATAATGGAACTACATTGTTCTGTCTCTGAACTGTCTCTCGTACTTCACTAGTACAATAATGGAACTACATTGTTCTATCTCTGAACTGTCTCTCGTACTTCACTAACATTTATAAGATGTTAATAATAATTATAGTCACACAGATCATGACACAAGGAGATAGAAATATATTTTAGTTGATTTTTCGTCACAGTCGGAGAGGCAGCCATTGTGTCATCAACACAGACGGGAGGCACATTTTTCATGATTTTTTGTTATGGGTTAATAACTATATTTTTCATTGAATATTTTGTAAAGAATTACTTTGGCATCAAATCCTCCTTAGAAATTTCACTTAACCAAAGAAAACAAAACGTAATATACTGCATCAACCCCCCCCCCACACACACACAGGAGCTTGGGCCAGGAGCTTGGACTCGACCCCTGCAACCTCAACTAGGTGAGTACACACACACACACACACACACACACATATATATATATATGTATATATATATATATATATATATATATATATATATATAATATATATATATATATATTATATATATATATATATATATATATATATATCAATAACAACGCAGCGACTAGCCAAGGACTCGAACCCATGATGTTTTGCCCGCCTCAAGGCGAACGAAAATCACATGACGCTCTAACCCACAGGACCTCTAAATCTTACAAGAACCAAGCACGCATGAGGCGGTCCAAAACCTCATGGGTTCGAGTCCTTAGCTAGTCGCAGTGTTGTTATTGATCAATACCACTCGTTCGTGGTTACAATAATATAAAATACTGCTTGCTGGGTTAGTACACCAAACGGGGTATAGAATGAAATTAACTCAGAGGCGCCCACAACTCCGTATGTCCTCAGACCAAGGGTAGCACACCCAGCTTGATAGATAACACACATAGGGAACATTTAGGCAACTTTATTCAGAAACGTTTCGCCTACACAGTAGGCTTCTTCAGTCAAGTACAGAAAGTAGGCAGGAGCAGTAGAGATGTGAAGACGATGTAATCAGTCCATCACCCTTGAAGTCGTAGATTTGAGGTTGTCAGTCCCTCGGGCTGGAGAAGTTCTGTTCCAAAGACTGGAACTAACTGAAGATCAAGAGACAGTGTTGAGACTTAAATACCGTGGGAAGGAGAGGTGCAGAGTAGTAGTAGTGAGAATGTAGCCACTGAGAGGTCAGGTCCCTCTCAGATCAAACAATTCTCACTTGAAAAGGACTGATTACATCGTCTTCACATCTCTACTGTTCCTGCCTACTTTCTGTATTCGACTGAAGAAGCCTACTGTGTAGGCGAAACGTTTCGGAATAAAGTTGCCTAACTGTTGCCTATGTGTCTTATCTCCCAACCTGTCGGTATTGTATACCATTTGATAATCACACCCAGCTTGGCTGGGTGCTTGGTTCTTGTTGGATTTAGTGGTCCTGTGGGTCAGAATTTCACGTGATTTTCGTTCACCATGAGGCGGCCAAAACATCATGAGTTTGCAACTTTTTTTATAAACTAAAAAAAACATTCCTCTGACTCGTGAATGTATCATTATTAGTTTTTTCTAGATGCAAAAAGTTTCATAAACGGTAAAAATGCATTTTATTGAAATTTCACTTACAGGGAATAGTTTATTTATTGTTATATAACTTTTCACTGTAAATGTATTTGCTTTTAGATATCAAATGCGTTCTAGCTAATAATAATAATATCTTTATTATCTTTATTTCTACCAGTACATGTACAAGGTATACAGACCATAGCTGACATCAATGACATACTACTATATAGAAAGCCGCTTGTTATGCTGAGCATTTCGGAAAAATTAGGTCAGTTTTGTCCCAGGATGCGACCCACACCAGTCCACTAACACCCAGGTACCAGTTTTTCTGATTGGGAACATAGACAACCGGTGTAAGGAAATATGACCAATGTTTCTACCCTCACCGAGAATCGAAAACCATCGCCGTGTGAAGCGATAGCTTTAGCCACCAGGCCACGGGGCTACGACTACGAAAAATTCATCTGCATTGTTCACCAGTTTTTCTGTTTAACATCAGTAAGAGGCAGAAACCGTTCCCCTTACCTTAGCAAATGTAATTGTT
>NC_069476.1:25512079-25527079 GCF_026875155.1 Cherax quadricarinatus | reverse complement strand
TTGGTGATGGCTCTTAATCAAGGGAATTGGATCTGTGCTCCAGTTCCCTGAATTAAGCCTGAATACCTTCCACATCCTCCCCACAGGTGCTGCATAATCCTACGGGTGTAGCGCTCCCCCTTGATTATAATAATCCAAGCGGAAATTAATCAGATCTTTAAATGCACCGCAGAAAATTATATGAAGTTCAATGAAAACAGATTTCAATTACCCCGCCATAGAATATTCGCGGAAATAAAAACTAGATCGGAGTATAAAATAAATTCTAACCACACAATAGAGCGAGAAACTAATGTGAAGGACCTTGAAGTAATAATATCAGAGAATCTCACTTTCAAGGATAACAATAGTGTATCTGCCACATCTGCTAGGAAAATGATATGATGGATAATGAGAACTTTCAAAACTATAGAAGCCAAACCCATGATGATTCTCTTCTAATCGTTTGTTCTCTCTCGGATGGAATATTGCTTTAAACTAACGGCCCCTTGCAAGGCGAAATTGCAGACCTTCAGAATTTGCAGAAAATTTTTACGGCATATGTAAGTACGAGAGCCACCTGAAATACTAGGAATGATTGAAGTCCTTGAATTGTACTCCCTGTAATGCAGGCAAGAAAGATACATGATAATATACACTTGGAAGATCCCAGAGGGACTAGCCCAAAATCTTCACACGGAAATCACTCCCTACGAAAGCAAGCGATGCAGGCGATGCAACATCCCCCAATGAAACACAGTGGAGCCACGAGTACGCTAAGGGACAACACAAGCGTCAGGGGGCCCAAGATTGTTCATCTGCCTCCCAAAATACACGAAGGGGCTTACGAATAGACCCCTAATGTCTTCAAGAAGGAGCTGGACAGTCACCTAAAGTCAATACTTGGCCAGCTGTGCTGTGGTTTATACGTCGGATTGCGTGGGGCCAGCAGTAACAGCTTGGTTAATCAGGCCCTGGTCCACCGCGATGCCTGGTCAATGACCGGGCCGCGGGGGCGTTGACCCCCGAAACCCTCTCCAGGTACACTCTAGGTAAGGGAGAACTAACGTCTTCCTAACCTGTAAACTTATCCTAACTTCATTTATATAATATGGCTTCTTAGCTGCTATTAAAGCCTCTCTTACAAAGTCCTGGAGTACCGTAGTTTCGCCTCGAGATCAAAGATTTTCGTAATTTCCTCATCAAGAATTTCTGGCTTCCAAACTCGCAAGGTTCCCAAGAACATGATGAAAAATATGTTCCTTTTTACCTTGATATTATGATTAAAATAATGATGTATATGAAAGAACACTGGTGGTCTTTCTATATACTGTGAACATGAAGTTTCTATCCATATGTTGGATCATAACATCGAACCGTGAATTCACTAGACAGGACAAGCGAGTTGTGTCTCGGTAAAAATGTATGCAGGTCCAAGTAAGTCGGCCACAAGTACAGGATGACATCCACTTACCATGATAATTTGGCTTAACTGGGCAGGATATCTTTTAGCAGTTTTGTCTTAAAATATTTTATACATAATTTACTCACAATAGAAGATAATGGATTTTCCAATAGCTATTCCATGTTATTGGGTATAATACTCTCCCTCGAACACAAACTTGCAATCATCTACACCCACTTTAGTTATTTCACTCATATGTTCTAAGGGAACAGAGTGGGGAACTTATCCAAGTGTCTTCCAAGTAGGATAAATTAAGGTACCAGAACACCATTAACCAACTCAATAACGTCAAAAACTTACCATTGTAAAGCCATTCGAGATATACAGATTCTTATATATATGAATGAGGTTTTCATTATTTTTTATATGGGCTACTGAGATGTTACCTGCTATTGGCGTTATTAACACTTTGACTAAATTTCTGGAGAACCTACATGTCACTGAATACATGGAACTTATAATAGGTCTTGTTGGAATTCATGGTTTATTAGTCTTAATCAGGTCATGACAATTGTTTAATTCCTCTTTACTTCTAAGTAACGTTTCAAATTGTGTATTAAAATTACTGTTAACTTGGTCTAAGTGTTCTATTCTAGTGAAATGTTAGTTTCTTTAACCTCTAATAAGAAATTCAGTTTCCCGCTATAATCTACTTTATCCATAATCATTACCACACTCGCACTGACTGCTTTTGTAAGGTGACATCTAAGTTAACTTAACAAATTGTTGAGGTCAATTCGGGTCAACTGGCTTGAGCATAGCTCCATACACGATGTCTTTGCTAACGCTAGAAAGCATCAGGGTGAAAAAATCTCCTTGGTTTTCCAAACTACAAAGGGACTTAGGAAAATCTATTCAGTTAGTATCCCCTCTCGTAGGCGCAAAGCTTGATTCGTATTCTAAAGCTGTGTGTTGGTCCAGGGTAACCTCAACGATCGACAAGTTAATATCAAAATCCAGTCCACCGTGCTTAGACCAACCACTTTTTTGCTATATAATATTGTTCAGTCTTTTAACATGGTTGTGAGGTTCACTGGTACAATCCTGAATTTTTACATCCATATAATCGCCAAGAACTCTCAGCACATTTAAAACAATTATTATACTTACTAATACTAGTTGCACCTCGGAGACAGATGGGACTTTAGCATCAGTGGGTCGCATGACTGTCCCTGCTCACCTTCCCTCACTCACAATCTGGACCTTAATAATAATAATAATAATAATAATAATAATAATAATAATAATAATAATAATAATAATAATAATAATAAAATCTTTATTTACTACAAGTACATGTACAAGGTATACAGATCATAGCTGACATCAATGACATATTACTGTATAAAAAGGCGCTTGTTATCCTGAGCATTTCCCGCAAATTAGGTCACTTTTGTCCCAGGATGCGACCCACACTAACACCCAGGTACCCATTTTAAACTGATGGGTGAACAGGGACAGCAGGTGTCTTATGGAAATACATCCATTAAAATTAGTAACATATATTTCCATAATTATTATAAGAAAAATTAAATCAGTAACACTGGTAAAATAGGCTCCAGACTGAGTAGTTTGTTGGTCCAAAGTTTACATTTATTACGCACCATATTTATATTGCACCAACCCATTATAAATTATAAGTGTACAAAAAATTGAAAAACCTTCACCCAACTATTCCTTGGGTTACACATCCTGACGCCACCTTATAGGCATGCAAAATAACTTATACTGACCAATTAAAGCTATTTTACCTATTTTATGAGAATTAAAACTCACTGAGAGGCGATAAACATATTTCTATCCACGCTAAAGACTTCTTCATCCTGTCAACACCATGTCTCATTTTACCACTTATCAGCCCTATTAGGGCTAAATGCCCGCGGCATTCACTCGCTGGGATGACAGAGACTGTTCATTAACATTTTCCTGTAACTCCATCAAATATTGCGCACCCGCTACAAAATTAGTGGCGTTATCTAAAATTATTACTCCTGGGCAGGATCTCCTAGCTGCAGATTTTGATAGTTGTGTAAACTGTTCTGCAAACAAGTCCTGGGGAGCCGCGCACGTACATAAACACACGTACACTTTCAAGGAAACACCATCTGGATTTCCAGTTAAAGTAATTGGACCACTATAGTCCACACCCGTTACATCAAATGGCCTTAACAATTGTACACGTTCCCTTGGTAATGGTAGAGGACCAGGGTACATGTTGGTTCCAGCATCAACACATGGCAACATATTGCACAAGATTTAACACAATTTTTAACACTTTGTCATTCTTGTGGAATCCAGAAAATTTCTCTAATACAATTTAAAGTGTCTTGTACCCCTCCATGCATTACATTTTGATGTGGATTTAAAACGAACGATGTTGTCAGATAACTGGCTTTAGGTAGTAAGACAGGATGCGTTGAGTGGTCACCCAATCCAGCTGTTGCAGCCTACTTCTACATCTAATTAAACCATCTTCTAAATATAGCCACAACATTTCTATTATTGAATATTTTACAATTTTTACTGTTACAAACAATTTACTTTTCTCCGCGTGCATTTCCTGTTGGACTCTCTTAATCCAGTATTTTAGAGGATGTCAAAAATTGTAGGAAACACTCATTTTATTTATAAATTTTAACATTAATAAAGTTACAGTAATAATTTTAAGCACGAATAATACCTATTAATATCAATGGCTAATGTGAGACAAATTATTGGAGCGGTGGTCACAATAATTTTAGTAGATGCAATATGAGCCTTTTGTAATGGCCAATTAGCTTTATTTGCCAACCAACTCGGTCCCTTAAACCCTGATATAGTATTTACAAACTTAATACATGTCAAGCCTCGTGACAAGAAACCAGCTGGATTCTCCTCTGCAGGTATATAATTAAAGATTAATAGTTATTGACCTAAACTTTTATATTTCTCTTACATTTGATTAATTTCAGTGACTCTGTTTTGTACATAAACAGTTTTACTGTTATTATTTCCATTTTAAGGACACCTCATTATCAGACCAAATCAATTTATCTCATAATTTGCTTTCAATTTATCTCTTACATAATTAGCTAATTTGACACCTATGTAAATGTCTGTTAATTCCAAATGAGGCAATGTAGGTTCTTTAATTTAATCCACTTCAGCCTTAGATATAACATTAGAAATAGATATATTACTCTGAATATAAGCGACCGCTGCAACCCTAAATTACATGGGAATTCTAACATTGGTATTTGTACATGATCTCCTATTAATTCCTCCCACTTTTTAATAAATTTCTTAGGTAAGTACTTTTAAGCGTCTATGCCTCTTCCATTAACAATTTCCCTCTTATTGTAAGAGTTGATATTAAGCCTACTGGATCTACCTGGAGGGTATTCCGGGTACCAACGCATCCGCGTCCCGGTCCACGACCAGGCCTCCCGGTGGATCAGGACTTGATCAACTAGGCTGTTACTGCTGGCCGCACGTAGTCCAACGTACGAACCACAGCCCGGCTGATCCGGCACTGACTTTAGGTATCTGTCCAGCTCCATCCAAAATATCACTGGGGCCCTCACAGTACCTGTTGCCCTCACAGTACCTGTTGCCCTCACAGTACCTGTTGCCCTCACAGTACCTGTTGCCCTCACAGTACCTGTTGCCCTCACAGTACCTGTTGCCCAGGGGCCTACAAAATACCACTGGGGTCCTCACAGTACCTGGTGCCCAGGGGCCTACAAAATATCACTGGGGCCCTCACAGTACCTGTTGCCCGGGAGCCTACAAAATATCACTGGGGCCCTCACAGTACCTGTTGCCCAGGGGCCTACAAAATATCAATGGGGCCCTCACAGTACCTGGTGTCCAGGGACCTGCAAAATATCACTGGGCCCCTCACAGTACTTGTTGCCCAGGGGCCTAAAAAATATCACTGGGGCCCTAACAGTACCTGTTGCCCAGGGGCCTACAAAATATCACTGGGGTCCTCACAGTACCTGGTGTCCAGGAGCCTACAAAATATCACTGGGGCCCTCAATGTACCTGTTGCCCAGGAGCCTACAAAATATCACTAGGGGCCCTCACAGTACCTGTTGCCCAGGGGCCTACAAAACATCAATGGGGCCCTCACAGTACCTGGTGTCCAGGGACCTACAAAATATCACTGGGACCCTCACAGTACTTGTTGCCCAGGGGCCTAAAAAATATCACTGGGGCCCTCACAGTACCTGTTGCCCAGGGGCCTACAAAATATCAATGGGGCCCTCACAGTACCTGGTGTCCAGGGACCTGCAAAATATCACTGGGCCCCTCACAGTACTTGTTGCCCAGGGGCCTAAAAAATATCACTTGGGCCCTCACAGTACCTGTTGCCCAGGGGCATACAAAATATCACTGGGGTCCTCACAGTACCTGGTGCCCAGGGGCCTACAAAATATCACTGGGGCCCTCACAGTACCTGTTGCCCAGGAGCCTACAAAATATCACTGGGGCCCTCACAGTACCTGTTGCCCAGGGGCCTACAAAATATCAATGGGGCCCTCACAGTACCTGGTGTCCAGGGACCTACAAAATATCACTGGGCCCCTCACAGTACTTGTTGCCATGGGGCCTACAAAATATCACTGGGGCCCTCACAGTACCTGTTGCCCAGGGGCCTACAAAATATCACTGGGGCCCTCACAGTACCTGTTGCCAAGAAGCCTACAAAATATCACTGGGGCCCTCACATTACCTGTTGCCCAGGGGCCTACAAAATATCACTGGGGCGCTCACAGTACCTGGTGCCCAGGGGCCTACAAAATATCACTGGGGCTCTCACAGTACCAGTTCCCCAGCGGCCTACAAAATATCACTGGGGCCCTCACAGTACCTGTTGCCCAGGGGCCTACAAAATATCACTGGGGCCCTCACAGTACCTATTGCCCAGGGGCATACAAAATATCACTAGGGCCCTCACAGTACTTGGTGCCCAGGGGCCCACAAAATATCACTGGGGCCCTCACAGTACCTGGTGCCCAGGGGCCTACAAAATATCACTGGGGCCCTCACAGTACCTGTTGCCCAGGGGCCTACAAAATATCACTGGGGCCCTGACAGTACCTGGTGCCCAGGGTCCTACAAAATATGACTGGGGCCCTCACAGTACCTGTAGCCCAGGGGCCTACATAATATGACTGGGGCCCCTCACAGTACTAGTGCCCAGGGGCCTTCATAGTATGACTGGAGCCCTCACAGTACCTGTTGCACAGGGGCCTACATAATATGACTGGGGCCCCTCACAGTACCTGGTGCCTAGGGGCCTACATAATATGAATTGGGTCAACACAGTACCTGTTGCCCAGGAGCCTACATAATATGACTGGGGCCCCTCACAGTACCTGTTGCCCAGGGGCCTACATAACATGACTGGGGCCCCTCATAGTACCTGTTGCCCAGTGGCCTACATAATATGACTGGGGCCCCTCACAGTACCTGGTGCCCAGGGGCCTACATAATATGACTGGGACCAACACAGTACCTGTTGCCCAGGGGCCTACAAAATATGACTGGTGCCCTCACAGTGCCTGTTGCCCAGGGGCCTACAAAATACGACTGGGGCCCTCACAGTACCTGTTGCCCAGGGGCCTACATAATATGACTGAGGCCCTCACAGTATCTGTTGCCCAGGTACCTACAAAATATCACTGGAGCCCTCACAGTACCTGTTGCCCAGGGGCCTACAAAATATCACTGGAGCCCTCACAGTACCTGTTTCCCAGGGGCCTACATAATATCACTGGGGCCCTCACAGCACCTGTTGCCCAGGGGCCTACACAATATCACTGGAGCCCTCACAGCTCTGTGAGTTGTGGGTAGCGTGACAGTGTCAGCGTGCCTCGTTGTGCTCCGGGTTTTCTGGTGTTTTCACGGTGGCTCTTACGTGCTAGAACTTTAATTTGTGTCATCAATCCTATACGATACATCCCTCTAGCGCCTGGAACCAATCTTGGGCGGAAAACATTATATACTGAGTCAAAAAAGGAGAAATAGTGTGCACTACCTAGCAGAGTTTACTGCCAGAGGGGAATCATAGGCCTGTGTCTCCGTGTGAAAAACATAATAATTGAACTTTGTGTCTAGGAAAGAATTTCTCCCTGAAACATTGATATACAATATGTATAGTGTATACTACAGTGGCTCCCTAGTATATTGATGATAAGGCTAAAGTGTCATTTGTAAAACAGGTGAATTTGTAAATGAAGTGATTAAAGCCTATAGAGCAGTGCCAGAAGTCGCCAGAAACTTACCACAGTCAGCTGTTTTTAATAATCTTCCTGGCCTGCTAGTGTACTCGCATATAATTCTAGTGATACCAGTGAAATAGCAGAATACAGTGTGTAGTAGCAACTAACCAGTATTGATAATGGTACTTAGTGTAGTGGAGGTGGACTTTCATTATGTTATCTTTATTTTCTTGAAATACGCAGAACATATACTGTGAATTTCAATATAACCTGTGAGGTTACCAAAGCGGTCGCTAATATACACAAGAGAAGCAATTAATTACTCCAGACAAAGCGTCCTTCCTCCAAAATTTGCACCAGTCAACTCATATGATAATATAGCATATTATTTGGTGGAGACGGAAAAAAAATAGAGAAAAGGATATATATCAGCGATTGATAAAGCAAGGTCGACCGTTCGTCAATGTAGTGAGTTGCCAGCAGTCACCGGCTCTTACAACATGCAAGTTATACTTTTGTATCAATCAAATCACATATTACTCGTATTAGATAATTTCCAGAAGATCCTTTATGTGTCTAGCTAAATCACCGACCAGTATGGTTTAAATAAGTACCGACTGATCAGATCAAGATTAGACGGTCCGAAACCCTTGACCTGGCCGAACCCTTGACTGGTCCGAACTCCTTTTTTTTTTTGAAATGGTCGGGGGGGGGGGGGGGCTAAACCCTGGACTGGTTCAACGGTTTCGTTAGTGCACTACCTAGCAGGTTATTAATATAATATTCAAGAGGTTGCAAGTAAATTGCAGTAAATCAACCATTCAAATTCATTATAAGCTGTGATGTAGTCGTGGTCAGTCAAACAAACGGGCTTCCACATGCATATTTGTCATTATTTGTGGATATTGTGTCACGCCCTTGTGCAGATATCCCAAGAACTAGCTACAACATATTAAAAACGGGGAGTGTTTTTTTTGGTAATGCCCAAATGAGAAAATCTTGGACTAAAATCACGAAGGTAATTAAAAGAGTTCAACATCAAAGCAGCCTTTCATAGAAAACCTGAACTCTACAACAGATGGGAACATAAAAAGTCTGGGCTGAATGTACTGCCCTTGATACTTGGCCATGTAGACCAAAACTGTAAGGCTGGAGATATGGTCCTGGTAGTCGTAAATTGGGGGCTGATAGTGCTGTCCTGGGAGACATTAATGGTGAGGCTGGAGGTGCTGTCCTGGAGACAGATAATGGGTGAAGCTGGAGATGCAGTCCCCCTGGGAGACAGTAATGGTGAAGCTGGAGATTATGTCCATGTAGTCGTGAATTATAACGCCAGGAAGGAATACCATATATGACCTCATAGGGGACAGGGATCATAGTAGGGAAACAAGTGTAGTCAATGATCAGATAAAACCATTATTGCAAACTAGAAATACCGCAGGAAATAGCAAACAAGAGGACTCCACTAGCAATAGTGAGGATATATTACCAAAAACAACTGGTGGGAGCTCCATTGTTTGGTGCTAGGGAGGATAGAAGTAAGACAGGGAAACATGCACCAACAGGGAATACATCACAGAAACCCAGGGCAAACGGAAACCAAGCCTGTGCACATACTATGCACTCGGTATCTGCTGGCATGGGAAATCTGGAAAAACAGATGGGACGTGCAACTTTGACCACCCTAGAAAATGCCATGCCCATATGACAACAGGAAAATGCAAACTCCCTTCCTGTAAGCTTTTTCACCCTGAACTGTGTACCTCTTCAGTACAGGAAAGACTGTGCTATAACTTAAATTGCCAGGCATACCATCTAAAGGAGACAAAAAGATACAAAACATCCAGGCCATGGGAAAACCTGGGTAGCCACAGCCACTCAAGAGGGAGAGGTTTTCTAGTGCCAGAAAGGAAAAAAAACTGGCAGGAAATGGCAGAAATCGTACACCAAATCCAGTCATTCCTGGAATGGAACCACAGTCGATGGCCTCCACTCCAAACCAACAGTTACAGATACTAATGCCGGAAAAAAAATCCCCCCCCAGTACCAACAATACCACCAGTCCGATAACATTCTTCTTTGCAAATATACAGGGTCTAAAGCCAGCAACAAACAACAAAATACCTTTCATCCGTGGACTGCTTGCAGAGGCAAAGGCAATGTTCGCGGCTTTCACTGAGACCCACATAAAGGATCAATTGGACAACGAAATATGGATCCCAGGTTGGCCTGTACATTGCAGAGTCACTTGTTTGCACAGAACTGCTAAATGCCTCAAATGATGTAGTGGAAGTTTTAGCAGTAAAGGTCGAGAACCAAAACCTAGTCATTGTGGTAGTCTACAAGCCTCCGGATGCAACATCCCAGCAATTCCAGGAACAGCTGTTAAAAATTGACCACTGTCTGGAAAACCTTCCAGCTCCTGCACCCAACATCTTGCTCCTGGGGGATTTCAACTTAAGGCACCTAAAATGGAGGAATATAGCCAATAATATTGTTGCAGTAATAACACCAGGAGGCAGCTCTGATGAAAACTCACACTCACGCGAGCTTTTAAATCTCTGCACAAAATTCAATTTAAACCAGCAAATAATAGAGCCTACTAGACTGGAGAATACACTAGACCTCATCTTCACTAACAATGATGATCTGATAAGAAATGTCACCATATCAAAAACATATACTCAGATCACAACATAATTGAGGTTCAGTCATGTATGCGCGGAGCCCCAGACCGATATAATGAGATTAGTCACGAAGGAGCATTCACCAAATTCAACTTCAATAACAAAAACATAAAGTGGGACCAAGTAAACCAAGTCCTAACCGATATAAGCTGGGAAGATATACTAAGCAACACAGACCCCAACTTATGCCTAGAACAGATTAACTCGGTGGCACTCGATGTATGCACAAGGCTTATTCCTCTAAGAAAAAGGAGTAGATGAAAAACAGAAAGAGACAGGCGCTCCCTTTACAGGCGACGGAAAAGAATAACAGAGCGGCTAAAAGAGGTCAATATATCTGAAATGCGTAGGGAGACACTGGTCAGAGAAATAGCAAGCATCGAACTTAAGCTAAAAGAATCCTTTAGGAGTCAGGAATCGCGGGAAGAACTAAAAGCCATAAATGAAATCGAAAGAAACCCAAAGTATTTCTTCTCCTATGCCAAATCAAAATCGAGAACAACGTCCAGTATTGGGCCCCTACTTAAACAAGATGGGTCCTACACAGATGACAGCAAGGAAATGAGTGAGCTACTCAAGTCCCAATATGACTCAGTTTTTAGCAAGCCGCTAACCAGACTGAGAGTCGATGATCAAAATGATTTTTTTTATGAGAGAGCCACAAAATTTGATTAACACAAGCCTATCCGATGTTATCCTGACGCCAAATGACTTCGAACAGGCGATAAATGACATGCCCATGCACCCTGCCCCAGGGCCAGACTCAAGGAACTCTGTGTTCATCAAGAACTGCAAGAAGCCCCTATCACGAGCCTTTTCCATCCTATGGAGAGGGAGCATGGACACGGGGGTCGTCCCACAGCTACTAAAAACAACAGACATAGCCCCACTCCACAAAGGGGGCAGTAAAGCAACAGCAAAGAACTACAGGCCAATAGCACTAACATCCCATATCATAAAAATCTTTGAAAGGGTCCTAAGAAGCAAGACCACCACCCATCTAGAAACCCATCAGTTACACAACCCAGGGCAACATGGGTTTAGAACATGTCGCTCCTGTCTGTCTCAACTATTGGATCACTACGACAAGGTCCTAAATGCACTAGAAGACAAAAAGAATGCAGATGTATATATTACAGACTTTGCAAAAGCCTTCGACAAGTGTGACCATGGCGTAATAGCGCACAAAATGCGTGCTAAAGGAATAACAGGAAAAGTCGGTCGATGGATCTATAATTTCCTCACTTAAAGAACACAGAGAGTAGTCGTCAACAGAGTAAAGTCCGAGGCAGCTACGGTGAAAAGCTCTGTTCCACAAGGCACAGTACTCGCTCCCATCTTGTTCCTCATCCTCATATCCGACATTGACAAGGATGTCAGCCACAGCACCGTGTCTTCCTTTGCAGATGACACCCGAATCTGCATGACAGTGTCTTCCATTGCAGACACTGCAAAGCTCCAGGCGGACATCAACCAAATCTTTCAGTGGGCTGCAGAAAACAATATGAAGTTCAACGATGAGAAATTTCAATTACTCAGATATGGTAAACATGAGGAAATTAAATCTTATCAGAGTACAAAACAAATTCTGGCCACAAAATAGAGCGAAACACCAACGTCAAAGACCTGGGAGTGATCATGTCGGAGGATCTCACCTTCAAGGACCATAAAAATTGTATCAATCGCATCTGCTAGAAAAATGACAGGATGGATAATGAGAACCTTCAAAACTAGGGAGGCCAAGCCCATGATGACACTCTTCAGGTCACTTGTTCTATCTAGGCTGGAATATTGCTGCACACTAACAGCACCTTTCAAGGCAGGTGAAATGGGCCCACCTAGAAAATGTACAGATAACTTTCACGGCGCGCATAACGGAGATAAAACACCTCATTTATTGGGAGCGCTTGAGGTTCCTAAACCTGTATTCCCTGGAACGCAGGAGGGAGAGATACATGATTATATACACTGGAAAATCCTAGAGGGACTAGTACCGAACTTGCACACGAAAATCACTCACTACGATAGCAAAAGACTTGGCAGACGATGCACCATCCCCCCAATGAAAAGCAGGGGTGTCACTAGCACGTTAAGACACCATACAATAAGTGTCAGGGGCCCGAGACTGTTCAACTGCCTCCCAGCACACGTAAGGGGGATTACCAACAGACCCCTGGCAGTCTTCAAGCTGGCACTGGACAAGCACCTAAAGTCAGTTCCGGATCAGCCGGGCTGTGGCTCGTACGTTGGTTTGCGTGCAGCCAGCAGCAACAGCCTGGTTGATCTGGCTCTGATCCACCAGGAGGCCTGCTCACAGACCGGGCCGCGGGGGCGTTGACCCCCGGAACTCTCTCCAGGTAAACTCCAGGTAAACAGCACCTGTTGCCCAGGGGCCTACAAAATATCACTGGGACCCTCACAGTACCTGTTGCCCAGGGGCCTACATAATATCACTGGGGCCCTCACAGCACCTGTTGCCCAGGGGCCTACAAAAAATCACTGGAGCCCTCACAGCACCTGTTGCCCAGGGGCCCTCACAGCACTTGTTTCCCAGGGGCCTACAAAATATCAATGGGGCCCTCACAGTACCTGTTGCCCAGGGGCCTACAAAATATCACTGGGGCCCTCACAGCACATGTTGCCCAGGGGCCTACAAAATATCACTGGGGCACTCACAGTACCTGGTGCCCAGGGGCCTACACAATATCACTGGGGCTCTCACAGTACCTGTTGCCCAGCGACCTACAAAATATCCCTGGGGCCCTCACATTACGTGTTGCCCAGGGTCCTACAAAATATCACTGGGGCCCTCACAGTACCTGTTGCCCAGGGGCCTACAAAATATCACTGGGGCCCTCACAGTACTTGGTGCCCAGGGGCCCACAAAATATCAAAGGGGCCCTCACAGTACCTAGTGCCCAGGGGCCTTCAAAATATCACTGGGGCTCTCACAGTACCTGGTGCCCAGCGGCCTACAAAATGTCACTGGGGCCCCTCACAGTACCTGGTGCCCAGGGGCCTACAAAATATCACTGGGGCCCTCACAGTACCTGGTGCCCAGGGTCCTACAAAATATGACTGGGGAAATCACAGTACCTGTTGCCCAGGGGCCTACATGATATGACTGGGGCCATCACAGTACCTGTTGCCCAGGGGCCTACAAAATATGACTGGGTCCATCACAGTACCTGTTGCCCAGGGGCCTACAAAATATGACTGGGGCCATCACAGTACCTGTTGCCCAGGGGCCTACAAAATATGATTGGGGCCATCACAGTACATGTTGTCCAAGGGCCTACATAATGTGACTGGGGCCAACACAGTACCTGTTGCCCAGGGGCCTACAAAATATGACTGGGGCCATCACAGTACCTGTTGCCCAGAGGCCTACAAAATATGACTGGGGCCATCACAGTACCTGTTGCCCAGGGGCCTACAAAATATGACTGGGTCCATCACAGTACCTGTTGCCCAGGGGCCTACAAAATATGACTGGGGCCATCACAGTACCTGTTGCCCAGGGGCCTACAAAATATGACTGGGGCCATCACAGTACCTGTTGCCCAGGGGCCTACAAAATATTATTCCAGCTCTCCTCTCTGCCGTAGTTGAATCAGAAGACACATTTTAGGCTACGGCACCGAGGATTTTCGAAGCCTTTCCGGGATGATGGGAATAATAATAATAATAATAATAATACTAATAATAATAATAATAATAATAATAATAATAAAAAAATAATCTTTACTTCTACAAGTACATGTACAAGGTATACAGGCCATAACTGACATGCTACTACTACATAGAAAACCGCTTGTTATGCTGATCATTTCGGACAAATCAGCTATGATAATAATCAGGTATGATAATAATCAGGTATGATAATAATCAGGTATGATAATAATCAGGTATGATAATAATCAGGTATGATAATAATCAGCTATGATAATAATCAGCTATGATAATAATCAGGTATGATAATAATCAGGTATGATAATAATCAGATATGATAATAATCAGGTATGATAATAGTCAGGTAGAAAATAATCAGGTATGATTCATAATCAGGTATGAAAAATAATCAGGTTGATAATAATCAGGTATGATAATAATCAGGTATGATAATAATCAGGTATGAAAATAATCGGGAAATGATAATAATCGGGTATGATAATAATCAGGTATGATAATAATCAGGTATGATAATAATCAGGTATGATAATAATCAGGTATGATAATATTCAGGTATGATAATAATCAGGTATGATAATAATCAGGTATGATAATAATCAGGTATGATAATAATCAGGTATGATAATAGTCAGGTATGATAATAATCAGGTATGATCATAATCAGGTATGATAATAATCAGGTATGATAATAATCAGGTATGATAATAATCAGGTATGATAATAATCAGGTATGATAATAATCAGGTATGATAATAATCAGGTATGATAATAATCAGGTATGATAATAATCAGGTATGATAATAATCAGGTATGATAATAATCAGGTATGATAATAATCAGGTATGATAATAATCAGGTAAATGATCATAATCAGGTATGATAATAATCAGGTGATAATAATCAGGTATGATAATAACAGGTATGAAATAATCAGTATGATAATAACAGGTTGAAAATAATCAGGTAT
>NC_069476.1:25482079-25507079 GCF_026875155.1 Cherax quadricarinatus | reverse complement strand
ACCACCACCACCACACCAACACAACAACAACACACAACAACAACAACAACACCACCACTACCACACCACCACCACCACCACCACCACCACCACCACACAACACCACCACCACCACCACCACCACTACCCACCACCACCACCACCACCACCACCACCACCACCACCACCACCACCACCACCACCACCACTACCAACACCACCACACCACCACACCACCACCAACACACCACCACACCACCACCACCACCACCACCACACCACCACACCACCACCACCACCACCACCTCCACCACCACCACCACCACCACTACCAACCACCCCACCACCACCACCACCACCATACAACACCACCACCACCACCACCACCACCACACCACCACCACACCACCCACCACCACCACCACTACCAACACCTCCACCACACACCACCACCACCACCCACCACCACCACCACCACCACCACACCACCACCACCACCACCACCCACTACCAACACCACCACCACCACCACCACCACCACCACCACCACCACTACCACCACACCACCACCACCACACCACCACCACTACCACACCACCACCCACCCACCCACCACCACCACCGACTACCAAACACACCCCACCACCACCACCACACCACCACCCACCACCGCTTCCACCTACCAACCACACCACCACCACCACCACCACACCACCACCACCACACCACACACCACCACCACCAACCCACCCCACCACCACCACCACCACCCACCACCACCACTACCAACACCACCACCAAAGCACCACCACATCCACCTCAGCTGGACCAGGCTACAAGCCTGGTCTACTAACTGGCTTCTCGAATTTAACTCCACCAAATGCAAAGTCATGAAGACCTGAGAATGGCAAAGAAGACCGGAGACAGAGTATAGGCTAGGTGGCCAAAGACTGCAAACCTCACTTAGGGTGAATATAATACCAAGCACATCTCCTGAGGTGCACATCAGTCAGATAACTGCTGCAGGATATGGGCGCCTGGCAAATCTAAGAATAGCGTTCCGATACCTCAGTAAGGAATCGTTCAAGACTCTACACCGTGTACGTCAGGCCCATACTCGAGTATGCAGCACTGGAACCCACACCTGGTTAAGCACATCAGGAAATTAGAAACGGTGCAAAGGTTTGCAACAAGACTAGTCCCAGAGTTAAGGGAAATGAAATGTTAAGGGAAATCGGCCTGACGACAGTGGAGGACAGGAGGGTTAGGGCAGGCATGATAATGATATATAAAATGCTGCGAGGAATTAACAAGGTGGACAGGGACAGGACAAGCAACAAGGGGTCACAATTGGAGGTAGAGGACTCAGGAAGAGGAAAAGTCTGGAAATTGGCGTGGCGGAGGCAAGAACCATACAGTTTTAAGATGAAGTTTGATAAAGCACTGGGAGCAGGAAAAGAGATGACTTAGTAGCGATCAGTGAAGAGACGGGGCCAGGAGCTATAACTTGACCCTTGCAACCACAAATTGGTGAGTATAAATAGTTGGGTACCACCACCACCACCATCACTATTATCATTCATCCACCATCACTTCAACCACTTCTAATACTAACACCACTGCCACCATCACCATCTCATTCACAACCACTAACCACTACCATCAATACTCCCACAACCACAACCACCAACATATCCACCATGAAAACCAATATCACCACCAACAATACCATTATAAAAATTACTACCTCCACCACTACCACCAATAACTCCTATCACCACAGCCACAACTGTTACCAACTCTGGTGGCCTGGTGGTTAACGCTCTCGCTTCACACGGTGAGGGCCTGGGTTCGATTCCCAGCCAGAGTAGAAACATTGGACGTGTTTCTTTCCACCTGTTGTCTATGTTCCCCATCAGTAAAATGGGTACCTGGGTGTTAGTCGACTGGTGTGGGTCGCATCCTGGGACACTGACCTAAGGAGGCCTGGTCACAGACCGGGCCGCGGGGGCGTTGACCCCCGGAACTCTCTCCAGAATCTCCAGATAAACATCAAGAAAATAACAATAACTACTACCACCACAATCGTAACAATTACCAAAACCACTATAATCAATATCACCACCGCCGCCACTACCAACCCCACGACCACCACCTCACGCAATAGATAATAACTAAAGAGAGAATAATAAAAGGGGAATGAATGGTGTCCGTCTCGCAATTTCAATATATTATAGATATAATAATAACAAGCTTTGGTTCCCAAACTTAGTGACTCTAATTTGAATCGATTTCTCAATTGATACGAAACTCAGTCAACTGGTTAGGCCTACTTAAGACAGCAGTAGGCAGAGAGGACAGCCACTATGTCCGATCTGGAGAAATGTAATCATGATTTTGTTAAGATTATCACAAAAGTCTCTTGGTACCTGCTAAGTACCAACAAAAATTTCGCTACCTCTAAGATAACAAAATAATCAGTGAACGAGGTACGCGAATTAGCCGATACATAAAGGTGCATCTAACATACAGGAAACGTCAAGAGGAATCCAGCAGGAAAACAATAAGTTCTGCAAGACTACTGAACTTTAACCAGTGTGCAGGTGCTGAAACACCTGTCATCAGGAAACTGCACACACGAAAGGTATCAAACCTGGACGTAAAAACGTTCCTCTAAAGTAATGACATAGAAGTGAAATTATGGCAAAATAATTTTCGTCTTCTTTACTGAATAAAGAAACTGTACAACAGTAGCCACTGTTTCGCCCACTGATGATATGTTTCAGTTCTACTTAGTACAGGGAATTCTTCAGGTGGGTCGAATATCAACTTGAAGATAAATCGTCGTTCCATAACAGCTGGTATTGATGGCGTTAATATATATAAACTACCAGCAAAATAACCGAGGCCATAATAAATCGATTTACAGTGCATCTCTAGTTACTTTAAGCCTTTGAAAATGCTTACTGACATTGTCAGCTTGAAACTCTGAGGTGCAATGCTTCTTACTGTTGTCCTCAGAATTTGGTATTCCATTAATTAATGTTACCAAATATATTTGAGAATATTTTTAAAAGTCTTTCTGGTCAATTTCCCATTCAAGACATGCAATTACTGATTTGTAGCGATGCTGCAACATTAGGCACAATTTATAATGAACATTTAATTCTCACTAACAAGGATCTAGATTGCATACAGGAATATCTACCAGAATTATTTTTAACAGTGGCCGTAACTTGGTGAAGGTATATGACAGACACCGACGCTTAAGACCGATGAAGCAACTCGTGTTGTTGACCTGGAGTTAGAGAGACAGTTCACTGAGGCTCAGAACCAGGTGCATATCCGTCATATAAAGAGAAGCTTTCCTTGAAATCAGTCTACCTGGAGTGTATTCTGGGGATCAACGCTCCCGCGACTCGGTCCACGACCGGGCCTCCGGTGTGATCAGGGTTTGATCACCCAGGCTGTTACTGCTGGCCGCACGTAGTCCAACGTAGGAGCAACAGCGCGGTTGATCAGGCACCGACTTTAAGTATCTCTCCAGCTCCCTCTTGAAGGCAGCCAGGAGTCTGTTGGTAAATCCCCTTAGTTCTGGTGGAAGGTTGTTGAACAGTCTTGGGCCCCAGACTTGTGCCAAGTCTTTTATTTTTATAGGGAGTGATTTCTGTGTGCAGATTTGCCGATTATACATCTTACTGAACCAGAACTTGAAATCTTCATTGTATCAGAGCAATGAAATGAATATACAATGCACCATCAGGTGTATAATCTGCCTCCGTGCATGTTGCAATAAATAAAAGTGCAACTTATAATTTGACTTTACTGCAGAACACTAATGAGGAAGGTTTTGCTGCCTTGAATGGACAAATACCAGAAGATATTAGGTAATGACCATGGTATGCAACAGGAAATAAGTGAACATGTATATCATGTATATACATCAGAAATACTTATATCAGTACAGAAAAGTGCAAACTGAACAACAACCCCCACACACATTATAATTTGGGATTTTTTATTATTAATTTTATATTATTTAATAGGACTAGTATTATTTTTTAAATTATAGACATTGTTATATATAAATTATAATAGATATATTTCTGTGCACAGAATTTAAGATATCCACTAGTGTCTTGAATGTTATATCTACTACTGAAAATTTAATAATGGTGTGACGTCAGTATGATGCCATGCGATTTCATGCTACATTATAAGGCATGTAACATAAGTGGTGTAACTGCATTATTTGTGTCTCTTTAACATCTGTACAGCTAAGATCTTTTTAAGGCAAAAGCAAGTAATCTATTCAGGAATTTCCTAGCAGTTTTAGTCCAAGTTGGCGGTACTAAAGAGATCACAAGTAGTAGCATCTAAGAGGCAGAGGTAGTAATAGTAATCTATCAGCTAGTTACTTCTCTATGTTGTGTATCATATATTTAAATTTTGGTAAGTAGTTCCCATGATTTTTAAGGTTGGATTTATTTTAATTCTTATTAGTTATCAATACCGAATTTCCTTAACATTGCCAGTAAAGTTACATCACTTTTTTTTTATTTTGCCTTCAGCAACTTACGTAGGTTTTGTAATCTAATAAATTTTTGTCAAATGTGGAAGGAACACTGCAGCCACATCAACTTATTCCTTCCTCGGAACTCTACATTTGGAAGCAATCAGCATTCAGGTTTTTAAGAAGAGACCAACTTTCCACCACCATTACCATGTATGCGACGATAGTTCTTTCTTAGTCAATGGCCGACTCCATCTCCGCCTATACCTGGTAGGAAAAAATTGTCTTCTTTGTCTTCACTTCTTGATATTATTTTCTTTGTATATTAATGTCTATTTTTTTATTACCTGTACCTCGTTTTGATAACATATATATATATATATATATATATATATATATATTATATATATATATATATATATATATATATATATATATATATATATATATATATATATAGTACCCGAGTATAATGAGTATCAGGTAAACTAGTTCACTATTAGGAAATTAGACGATGATAAGAATATATATATATATATATTCTTATCATCGTCTAATTTCCTAATAGTGAACTAGTTTACCTGATACTCATTATACTCGGGTACTAAACTGGCACGGTTCCATACCCTCTGTAGCTTATTTTGTCTCGTATGTCCTCTTCTGGGCATCTTATAAGAGAGTTCTTTTTCATTACTGAACACTGTAAATGTGGGATTTGCTCACTTCTGGAAGATTTCCTATATAATATGATTCTTCTGGATACTACTCTCTCATTCTCAGATATATCTGAGGTTCTGGTTTAGTGGATACATGCCTGTAGTCTCCTCATTCTCAGATATATCTGAGGTTCTGGTTTAGTGGATACATGCCTGTAGTCTCCTCATTCTCAGATATATCTGAGGTTCTGGTTTAGTGGATACATGCCTGTAGTCTCCTCATTCTCAGATATATCTGAGGTTCTGGTTTAGTGGATACATGCCTGTACTCTCTCATTCGGAAGACCTCATGCTGTTGACCCTCACCGATTAAAGCAAAATAAATCCCAAGGCTCTGATAAACTTTTTTCAAAGGTTCTTAAGGAGTGCAAACTGAAACTTTGTGAACTATTAACAAAGCTTTTTAAATACCTCTTCAAACAGGTGAAGTGTACAAGCTGTGGAAGGGTGTTATAGTAATTTATTTTTTTAAAGCAAGAGATAAGTCATTCCTATCAAATTATTCGCACAATAATCCTGACCTCAACTGCAGGCAGATTACTAGAGTTAATTGTACCTGATATTATAAGAAGCCAATTTAATAAGCACAATTTGATTGATAATACTCAGCATGGTTTCACGAGGGGCCGTTCCTACCTGACTAATTAACTGACTTTCTTCAGCAAGGAATTTGAGGCCATAATTATGTGTAGTAGGTTGGTAGATGAATGGTTCAGAGAACCGACATGTTGATAAATTAGACACATGTGCAACTCTTGGGTATCTTTATTGAGGAAACGTTTCGCCACACAGTGGCTTCATCAGTCCATACAAAGGAGAATCTTGAAGAATAGGAGGATAATGAGGTAATCAGTCCCTCAACCTTGAGTCGATGTGGTCAGTCCATCAATCTTGAATAGAATAAGGCATACGTGCTGAGAAGGAGCTTATAAACCGTTGGCAGGAGAGGTGAAGCAGTCAGAGGCAGTGTAACACTTATTCAATGTTGAAGTAGGTCGTGCCTACTTCAACATTGAATAAGTGTAAAACAAAAGCCTGTAATTGTTTTACATGATGGTAGGATTGCTGGTGTCTTTTGTCTGTCTCATAAATGTGCAAGATTACAGGTACGTCTTGCTACTTCTACTTACACTTAGGTCACACTACACATACATGCACGTGTTTATTTATACACACTCACCTGTGTTTTCTTTGATTTTATCTTAATAGTTCTTGGTCTTATTACTTTTCCTTTTATATCCATGGGGAAGTGGAATAAGAATCTTTCCTCCGTAAGTCATGCGTGTTGTAAAAGTCAACTAAAATGCCGGGAACAATGGGCTAGTAACCCATTTTCCTGTAATAATTACTAAAAAGAATAAAAAGAAAATTGTCAAAGTGAGAAGTCTGAATGTGCGTGGATGTTGTGCGAATGATAAGAAAGAGATGATTGTGGATGTTATGAATGAGAAGCTGGATGTCCTGGCTTTAAGTGAAATAAAGCTGAAGGTGGTGGGTGAGTTTCAGTGGAGAGGAATAAATGGGATTAGGTCAAGGGTTTCAAATAGAATTAGAGCTAAAGAAGGAGTAGCAATAATGTTGAAGGATAAGTTATGGCAGGAAAAGAGGGACTATAAATGTATAAATTCAAGGATTATGTGGCGTAAAATAAAGGTTGGATGTGAGAAGTGGGTTATAGTAAGCGTATATGCACCTGGGGAAGAGAGAAGTATAGAGGAGAGAGAGAGATTTTGGGAAATGTTGAGTGAATGCGTGGGGAGTTTTGAACCAAGTGTGAGAGTATTGTAGTTGGGGATTTTAATGCTAAAGTGGGTAACAATATTGTGAAGGGAGTAGTAGGTAAATTTGGAGTGCCAGGGGTAAATGAAAATGGGAAGCCTTTAATTGAGCTATGTGTAGAAAGAGGTTTGGTAATAAGTAATATATATTTTATGAAAAGGAGGATAAATAAATATACAAGGTATGATGTAGCACGTAATGAAAGTAGTTTGTTAGGTTATGTATTGGTGGATAAAAGGTTGATGGGTAGGCTCCAGGATGTACACGTTTACAGAGGGGCAACTGATATATCGGATCATTATCTAGTTGTAGCTACAGTTAGAGTAAGAGGTAGATGGGATAAGAGGAAAAATGGCAACAACAAGTAAGAGGGAGGTGAAAGTGTATAAACTAAGGGAGGAGGATGTTCGGGTGAAATATAAGCAACTATTGGCAGAAAGGTGGGCTAGTGCAGGTATGAGTAGTGGGGGGGTTGAAGAGGGTTGGAATAGTTTTAAAAATGCAGTATTAGAATGTGGGGCAGAAGTTTGTGGTTATAGGAGGGTGGGTGCAGGAGGAAAGAGGAGTGATTGGTGGAATGATGAAGTAAAGTGTGTGATAAAAGAGAAAAAAGTAGCTTATGAGAGGTAATTACAAAGCAGAAGTGTTATAAGAAGAGTAGAGTATATGGAGAGTAAAAGAAAAGTGAAGAGTGCTGAGAGAGTGCAAAAGGAGAGTGGATGATAGAGTGGGAGAGGTACTGTCAAGAAATTTTAATGAAAATAAGAAAAAAATCTGGAGTTAAACAAGTTAAGAAAGCCTAGGGAAAGTATGGATTTGTCAGTTAAAAACAGAGTAGGGGAGTTAGTAGACGGGGAGAGGGAGGTTTTGGGTAGATGGCGAGAATATTTTGAGGAACTTTTAAATGTCGACGAAGAATAATAATAGCGGCAGCGGCAGCGGCAGCAGCGACCTCCGATCTCCGTACTTTTCTCCAACTATCAGAGCTACCAATGCTCCTATGATGACCTAGTTACATGCAAAACTGCACTACCCAACGTAGCACCCAGAATGACCAAAGATTACCAACAGTGAAACCTACAAATCGAACATAATAGAGATCAAAGGAAGACTGCCCACAAACCGAAAGCAACACCCCGCTGCCAGCCGAACAACGTAACCCTAAACTTTGTATAACTACAACTTCTTCTTAACTACAACAATTCCTGTAGTATTATGAGGCGCAATCTAAGAGGAAACAGCACCAAGGCCAGCAAGAAAACGCCGAAAAATCAACTATTCAACAAGTGTAGCCAGGTGGACGCCGGCCCAGCAACCACCCCTCTCACCACCAAAGGCGACACCACAACAATAACAACAAACATGGCTGCCACCAGCCCATCCTCCTCTCTCTTTCCCGGATTCAACCTACCAAATAGTCTCTCAGGTATGACAAACGATCCAGATACCCTAAAGTCATGCATCTCCAACTTAGTTATTGAAAATATGAATCTTCGAGAGACACTAACAAAACAAGACACCAGGATGACACAACTCGAGAACAAAATCCTCAGTCTTGAACAAAAGTTATCAACACCAGGAATGACAAACTGTGGCAAGACCATCCAAGCAGTCATAGATAGCCATACCCAACAAATAATATCTCTTAATACAAAGGTTGAAGAAGCAGTAAAAGAATGGAAGAACAACTTAGATAACCAGTTCAGCGACTACTTTGCTCTCCAAGAAGATAAAACTGAACAAGATAAACTATCGGACGCAGTAATAGTTAACAGTCCACTTTTTCCCAGTGATATGAACCAAACAAAAAGTAAAGAAATTACTCTGCAGATCATAAAGGACCAAACAAGTGTTATTGTACCAGAGTCTGAAATAAAAGAAGCCAGGTTACTAGGATCCCATGGTAGAAAAAGTGTTATGCTTAGATTCCACTCACATGACAGGAAAAAAGACTTAATTATTGCATCTATTAAAGTAAAGAAGAGGTATACATAAACGAGTGTCTTACCAAAAAACGTCAGAACCTCCTGTATAGAGTCAGAAAACTTAAGCGGGAGAATAACGACACAATACACCAATGCTTCACACGGGATGGGAAAATTCTTGTTAGGAAAACAAATGTAGGTCAACTGTACACAATCACGAACGAGAATGATCTATCACGATTTCTCAGGGATACTAATCTTACAGAGAATAACTAAACAATGTCCAACTTAAAAGCCTACGTAGTGTAGTGTATGTTTTGCTCCATTATTGTTCAAATTTCATTGTGCAATCTCTTAGTATTTAAATAATCAACTACCTCATTATGTGATTTTACTAGTAAGCATAAGTCACCTTATGTAATTTTCTTATTTACAATTGTTTGCTTAAACATTAGCTGAATTGATACTTTCTCTGTCCATATTACTACCTCATATTTTTTTTTAATACTATCAATTGATATTACTTACTAAAATTAATAATTATTCATTTTTACTATAATTTAAATTTACTCTTAACATTTTTAACATTTAATAACCATTACTTGTCTAATTACCTTTACCTGTTTTATACCACATTTACTATCTTAGAGTAATCTTAATTACCTTGTACTGCCACATAACCTCTAGTATAACTACCAGTGCAATATTGAATGAAATAAACATTACTTTTTCACTTTTTTTGTAATCATTATTACTTACTAAAATTTTATTAAACACCATATTTACTACCAGTCAATTTTACTTTTGTACATTAAACATTATTTTATACTTCCCATAACATTTTGTTGCCAAATTTTCAAGTTTGCATATTCAACTCCAACCTTTATATTATCCTTTGTACCTGTCTACCATCTTACTATCATATTATAACCAAGACATTACCATTATTCATTGTTCTTACCTGTCCATTTAATTTTGTTTGCCACTACTTGTTTTTTTAGTCACTTTTTATTGTGTGTGCAATTAGTGTATATTCCAATTACTTTTTTGCAAGTACCAATACTATCTTTTGCTAGCTAGTACCAACTACCTCATTTTTTTTTTTTTTTTTTGTGCAATAAACTGCTCAACTTATTTAATATTACAAATCAGATCTTACTCCTAAACCAATATTATTTCATAGTGACTATCTGTCCATTTAACTTGTTTACCATTACTCAATTGTAGTCCCTTATATATTTTTTGCCCTTTATTTTAGCTCTATATAACTACCTTAGATCATATATTCGCAATTGTTAATCAAGGTGCTATTCTCAGGTGCTAAAGTTAATAAGTTCACTATTTTGCCATTATACTCCAAATCTCATTTATTTGATTACCACTTTATTGTTCACCACAACTTATATTAGTCCCTTTTATATTATAATTTTATATTATAATTCTAACTTTAAAGAATTACCTTAAAAGTACTACCTACTATCATATTCCCAAGCTCCATTATTTGATCATCACTTTATTTGTTCACCACAAATTATTTTAGTCCCTTTTATATTGTCTCCTTTATTTTTAGTTTTAAAAAACTACCTTAGCTCATTATTTTTTACATTTGTTAAATAATTCAGGTGCTATTTTTTTTAGCTTTAGAATATTTACTTTATTTTTTACTTAATTCTAACTATAGATTCACTACAAATCTTATGATTACAAGCATTGATCCTGATACCAACCTCTTATTTAATGACTTAAACGATTCAAACAGTTACTGTAATTACTACACAGCAGAACAATCAAAGGCACTTCTCAGAGCCAACAACAACATAACTATCTTTAACTACAATATCAGATCTTTAAGCAAGCATTATGATGACCTCCTAGCATTACTAAATTCCTTGCATGCCAATATGTCCATTATTACACTAACTGAAACCTGGCTAAAGCCTGATACTACAGATGTCTATGCCATTCCTGGTTACACAGCCATACACAACTGTAGGCCAGACCAACAAGGGGGTGGCACAGCCATATACTACTCAGACCAACTAGAATGTATCACTAATACTTGCACAAGGATGAACATGGGGAATATATAATAGCTAAATTCAAATCCAAATACTACAAAAACCTCTCACAGTGATAAACATCTACAGAGTTCCACAATCAAACATTAGCCAATTTAGTCAAAACCTAGGAAGTATGATAACTGATGCACGCATGAACAAAGATCACTTACTACTCTCAGGTGACTTCAATATAAATCTCCTGCAAGACCAGGACCCACACGTTACTGAATTCACAAACACAATGAGTAACTGCATGTTGCTAAACCAACAGTAACAAAACCTACAAGAGTTACAGAGACTAGTGTTTCCCTACTTGACCACATCTGGACCAACACCATATCCCTTTTAAAATCAGGCATAATTACAGATAATACCACAGACCACTACCCTGCTTTCCTCATAACAACTCTTGGTAAAATACCCCAAGACACTACTAAAGTCACCTTCAGACTTCACAATGAGGCAGCCATTAATAACTTCACAACAGCAGTAACAAACATTGACTGGCACACTGAGCTAGAAATCTATACAGATATTGACGAATGTTTTAATAATTTTCTAAAAAAGACCCAATACCTTTATAACAAGCACTGCCCTAAAAAACTAAGCAGATGACAGCTAAGAGACTGAACAGTCCCTGGCTAACACCCAGCATTCTCAAATCCATAAATACAAAACACAGATATGAAAAACAGTACAGAATGGGTCACATAACCAGAGACCAAACAAAACGTTACTCGTCAATCCTAACCAGCCTGATAAGAAGGGCAAAAAAATTGTATTATGAGAACAGATTATCCAACTTACGAGGTGATATAAAAAAGACCTGGAAGACCCTATCAGAAATTCTGGGAACAAAAAAAGATATCACGACATAGCGAAATAAAATTAGCAAAATCAGATGAACCCCAACTCCCACCAACAGAAACAGCAAACAGACTCAATGATTTCTTCTCCACTATAGGTCAAAACCTTGCCAATAATATCCCAAGCTCAGATACCCCACCAAATGACTACCTCACTGGCAACTACCCGAACACACTGTTCCTAGCTCCGACTAACCCATACGAAGTCTCCCTTATTATCAACGCACTGAAAAACAAGGCAGGAGATTTAAATACCTTACACCCTTTATATACAAAAAAAATGTCACAAGTGCTATCACCAATCATTGCAACACTCTTTAACAAATCCATTGAATCCTCCACCTTCCCTACAGTTCTCAAATAGCAAGGGTCACCCCGATCCATAAAGGAGGAGATCAAACAGAGTTGAATAACTATAGGCCAATATCCAATTTACACCCTCTCTTAAAAATCTTCGAAAAATTAATTCATAAACGAATCCACTCCTACCTCATCTCCCATAACATTCTCAACCCCTGCCAATTTGGATTCAGGCCTAATAAAAATACTAATGATGCTATTATACACATGCTAGAACATATATACACTGCAATAGAGAAAAAAAGAAGTCCCCCTGGGATCTTCATTGACTTACGTAAAGCTTTTGATACAGTTGACCATGACTTGCTCCACGTAAAATTGTCACACTATGGTATTAGAGGGCACTCCCTCAACTACCTCAAGTCTTACCTCAGCAACAGAAGCCAATATGTATACGCAAATGGGGCAAGCTCTTCCGCACAACCAATTACAGTTGGTGTCCCACAGGGAAGTGTCCTTGGCCCTCTTCTCTTTCTCCTATACATAAATGACCTACCAAATGCTTCGCAATTACTCAAACCCACACTTTTTGCAGATGACACCACATACGTCTTCTCTCACCCGAGCCCAGTCAGGCTAGCAAATACTGTAAACACCGAATTACAGAAAATATCTACTTGGATGAGGACTAACAAACTTACACTAAACATTGACAAAACCTACTTCATTCAGTTTGGTAACAGAGCTACAGATGTACCTCTTAACATAAAAGATAAACGGATCACCTATCACAAAGCTAACAGAGGGAAAATTCTTAGGAATCCACCTCGATAATAGACTCAAATTTCATACACATATACAACAAATTTCTAAGAAAATTTCCAAGACTGTAGGCATACTATCGAAGATACGGTACTATGTTCCACAGTCAGCCCTCCTGGCCCTATATCACTCTCTTATTTACCCCTATCTCACCTATGGAATTTGTGCATGGGGCTCAACAACAACTAACCATCTCAGACCACTAATTACCCAACAAAAGGCTGCAGTTAGAATGATAACAAATTCTCACTACAGGCAGCACACTCCACCAATATTCAAAACACTCAACCTACTCACCATACAAAACATCCATACTTATTATTGCACTTATTACATACATAGAACACTTAACTCTGATATTAACCCTCCCCTCAAACATCTCCTTGCCAACCTCAACAGAACACATGACCATAATACAAGGCACAGATCACTCTTTGATGTTCCTCGTGTCCATCTCACGCTATGCAAAAACTCAATGCACATAAAACGCCCTAAAATCTGAAATTCATTACCTGTAAATAGAAAAGAAACACTACCTGTTTATAAATTCAAGTCTCTTCTCAAAGATCACTTACTCACCCAAAACCAAATAAATACTGAATAACTGAACCTTATAAATTGTATATCTTAAATGTTTCTCACAATTATATCACACAAATGTTAAACCTAACTTTGTTATTTTTTTAAATACACTACCTAACAGAATACTCCATTCTACTGAATGAACAGCAATGCATGCAACCATATGACCTGTCTTTGTAATACTCATTTGTATTTTATAGTTATCTGTTTACAATAATGTCTTATCACTGATTTCATCATTGCTTAGTTAATCTTAAGTTAATTTTAAGCCAGCCCGTAATGCTATGCATATAAGTGGCTTTGGCATGCTGCTCTTACCTGTATTTTTTGTACCTCTGTTTGTATGCTAAATTTCTAAATAAATAAATAAATAAATAAATAAATAAATAAAGAAAGAAAGGGAGGCGGTAATTTCATGCACTGGACAGGGAGGTATACCATCTTTTAGGAGTGAAGAAGAGCAGGATGTGAGTGTGGGGGAGGTGCATGAGGCATTACGTAGAATGAAAGGGGGTAAAGCAGCTGGAACTGACGGGATCATGACAGAAATGTTAAAAGCAGGGGATGATATAGTGTTGGAATGGTTGGTATTTTTGTTTAATAAATGTATGAAAGAGGGGAAGATACCTAGGGATTGGCGGAGAGCATGTATAATCCCTTTATATAAAGGGAAGGGGGGCAAAAGAGATTGTAAAAATTATAGAGGAGTACACTGAGTATACCAGAAAAAGTGTACGGTAGGGTTATTATTGAAAGAATTATAGGTAAGACAGAACGTAGAATTGTAGATGAGCAAGGAGATTTTAGAGTGGGTAGGGGATGTGTAGATCAAGTGTTTACATTGAAGCATGTGTGATGAATGGTTTGAAAAACCGACAAGTTGAAGATTGAGACACTTATGCAGCATATGGGAATCTTTATTCAGGAAACGTTTCGCCACACAGTGGCTTCATCAGTCCAATACAAAGAGGAAGGCGTAAGGAGAGGAGGAGAATGAGGTAATCAGTTCCTCAACCTGGAGTCGATGTGTTCAGTCCATCAATCTTGTAGAATGTACAGCATAGGGCCGTAGACGTGGCTTGTATACTGTAGTGAGGTGACGTGAAGCAGGCGGAGGCGGGGTCATAGTGGTACCATCCACTAGTCGAAGTAGGTCTTCGTCCAAAGGTTGAACAAGTGTTGAAGAATTCTTTGTAACAAGATCCCATGATGCTGCAGTGTCTGACAGTTGTGATGAATGGTTTGAAAAACCGACAAGTTGAAGATTGAGACACTTATGCAGCATATGAGAATCTTTATTCAGGAAACGTTTCACCACACAGTGGCTTCATCAGTCCAATACAAAGAGGAAGGCGTAAGTAGAGGGACTGATTACCTCATACTCCTCCTCTACTTACGCCTTCCTCTTTGTATTGGACTGATGAAGCCACTGTGTGACGAAACGTTTCCTGAATAAAGATTCCCATATGCTGCATAAGTGTCTCAATCTTCAACTTGTCGGTTTTTCAAACCATTCATCACAACTGTCAGACACTGCAGCATCATGGGATCTTGTTACAAAGAATTCTTCAACACTTGTTCAACCTTTGGACGAAGACCTACTTCGACTAGTGGATGGTACCACTTTGACCCCGCCTCCGCCTGCTTCACCTCACCTCACTACAGTATATAAGCCACGTCTAAGGCCCTATGCTGTACATTCTACAAGATTGATGGACTGAACACATCGACTCCAGGCTGAGGGACTGATTACCTCATACTCCTCCTCTACTTACGCCTTCCTCTTTGTATTGGACTGATGAAGCCACTGTGTGACGAAACGTTTCCTGAATAAAGATTCCCATATGCTGCATAAGTGTCTCAATCTTCCACATTGAGCATATATGTGAACAATATTTAGATAAAGGTAGGGAAGTTTTTATTGCATTTATGGATTTAGAAAAGGCTTATGATAGAGTGGATAGGGAAGCAATGTGGTAGATGTTTCAAGTATATGGAATAGGTGGTAAGTTACTAAATGCTGTAAAGAGCCTTTATGAGGACAGTAGGCTCAGGTTAGGGTGTGTAGAAGAGAGTGAGACTACTTCCCGGTAAAAGTAGGTCTTAGACAGGGATGTGTAATGTCACCATGGTTGTTTAATATATTTATAGATGGGGTTGTAAAAGAAGTAAATGCTAGGGTGTTCAGGAGAGGGTGGGATTAAATTATGGGGAATTAAATGCAAAATGGAAGTGACACAGTTACTTTTTACTGATGATACTGTGCTTATGGGAGATTCTAAAGAAAAATTACAAAGGTTAGTGGACGAATTTGGGAGTGTGTGTAAAGGTAGAAAGTTGAAAGTGAACATAGAAAAGAGTAAGGTGATGAGAGTATCAAATGATTTAGATAAAGAAAAATTGGATATCAAATTGGGGAGGAGGAGTATGGAGTATGCAGAAAATTCGGAGAGTGGAAATTAGGAGAAGGGGTGGAGTTAATAAAAGTATTAGTCAGAGGGGTGAAGAGGGTTTGTTGAGGTGGTTTGGACATTTAGAGAGAATGGATCAACGTAGAATGACATGGAGAGAGTATAAATGTGTTGGGGAAGGAAGGCGGGGTAGGGGTCGTCTCGAGAAGGTTGGAGGGAGAGGGTAAAGGAGGTGTTGTGGGCTAGGGGTTTGGACTTCCAGCAAGCGTTCGTGAGCGGGTTAGATAGGAGTGAATGGAGACAAATGGCATTTGGGACCTGACGAGCTCTTGGAGTGTGAGCAGGGTAATATTTAGTGAAGGGATTCAGGAAAACCGGTTATTTTATATAACACGACTTGAGTCCTGGAAATGGGAAGTACAATGCCTGCAATCTAAAGGAGGGGGTTGGGATATTGGCAGTTTGGGGGATATATTATGTATTTTTATATGTATATACTTCTAAACTGTTGTATTCTGGGCACCTCTACAAAAACAGTGATGTGTGAGCAAGGTGAAAGTGTTGAATGATGAAAGTATTTTCTTTTTTGGGGATTTTCTTTGTTTTTGGGTCACCCTGCCTCGGTGGGAGACGGCAGACTTGTTGAAAAAAAAAATTATGAGTACAATATTATTTAAGTTTTAGTAAACTTTATGGTAGAGTACCAAACAAAAGACTGTTTAAGTGGCAACTCATGGTACTGGAGGAAAAGTCTTGTCATTGATGGAGGCGTGGCTCACCAACAGGAAATAGAGCCTGCATATATGGGGTGAAATATGAATGGAGATCAGTTACAAGTGACGTACCAAAAATATCAGTTTCAGGCCCTTTGTTGTTCATAATATACTTTAATGACTTTGACGAGGGAATGACAAGTGATATGAGTAAATTCGTTGACGATACAAAAATAGGCAACATAATTATTTCAGAGGAAGATGCCACAGTACTTCAAGAGAATTTTATCCCAACAACGAACCCCTCCCTGGCGCCGCCCTGAGCCAGATCATCTATCTCTCGCCATTGCTGCTGATTGACTCTGATATCTGCAACTAAATGTTAATGTGAACCAGTTTTAAGACTTCTACAATACTCCTACAATACTCCTACAATACTTCTACAATACTCCTACAATACTCCTCTAATTAGATCTGATAAAGAGTGCAGCATGACCCCTGGGTAAAGAAAATAATACGTCATGTTTACGAGAGGCAGGAAATATGTGTTAAAGAACACCTAGAGTTTTACCTCACTATACACCAGAAGTCTAGCTTCTATAACTTAACATCGTTTAAAGGCCCAGGAGCTTTAGATCAACAACCTTGAGAGGTCAGGAACTGAAATGATTAATAAAAGGCACAAAATCGTAAGTGGAACAATATGCAAATAATCGGCACACAGGAGACAAACTTTTGACGATGTTTCTGTTCGACTTTAGGGCCCTTAAGTGCTGACACAGATACTAGTTAATGGTTCAGTTCGGACCGAAATGTAGACATAAGTTTCAGTCTTCAATTTCCAATGTTTGTTACCAAGTAACAACACCAGAATGAAGGTTTGAAACCAGTCAGTAAAGGTATAGTTTATTTTTAACAACTGCGTCTGCCACCGAGGTAAGGTGACCCGAGTAAGGTGACCCGAGGTAAGGTGACCCGAGGTAAGGTGACCCGAGGTAAGGTGACCCGAGGTAAGGTGACCCGAGGTAGGACCACCCGAGGTAGTGTGACCCGAGGTAGGGTGACCCGAGGAAGGGTGACCCGAGGTAAGGTGACGGGAGGTGAGGTGACCCGAGGTAGGGTGACCCCAGGTAGGGTGACCCGAGGTAAGGTGACGCGAGGTAAGGTGACCCGAGGTAGGGTGACCCGAGGAAGTGTGACCCGAGGTAAGGTGAACCGAGGTAGGGTGACCCGAGGTAAGGTGAAGCGAGGTAGTGTGACCCAAGGTAAGGTGACGCGACGTAAGGTGACCCAAGGTAAGGTGACCCGAAGTAAGGTGACTCGAGGTAGTGTGACCAGAGGTAAGGTGACGGGAGGTAAGGTGACTCGAGGTAGTGTGACCCGAGGTAAGGTGACGCGAGGTAAGGTGACCCGAGGTAGGGTGACCCGAGGTAAGGTGAAGCGAGGTAAGGTGACGGGAGGTAAGGTGACCCGAGGTAGTGTGACCCTAGGTAAGGTGACGCGACGTAAGGTGGCCCGAGGAAGGTGACCCGAGGTGACCCGAGGTAAGGTGACCTGAGGTAGTGTGACCCGAGGTAAGGTGAAGCGAGGTAAAGCGACCCGAGGTAGGGTGAACCGAGGTAGTGTGACCCGAGGTAAGGTGACGCGACGTAAGGTTGACTCGAGGAAGGGTGACCCGAGGTGACCCGAGGTAAGGTGACCCGAGGTAAGGTGACCCGAGGTAGTGAACCCAAGGTAGGGTGACCGAGGGAAAGGGTGCTCAGAGGTAAGGTGACCCGAGGTAGGGAGACCCGAGGTAAGGTGACTCGAGGTAGAGTGACCCGAGGTAGGGTTACCCGCGGTGGGGTGACCCGAGATAAGGTGACTCGGGGTACGGTGACCTGCGGTGGGGGGACCTGAGGTAGGGTGACCCGAGGTAAGGTGACCCGAGGTAGGGTGACCCGCGGTGGGGTGACCCGAGGAAGGGTGTCACGCGGTAAGGTGACCCAGTACGGTGACCCGCGGTGGGGTGACCCGAAAGCGAAAAAACACAATCCCGATCATTCTTTCAATCATTGCCTTTCAGAAGCGTCCTGACATCACATTTCAGATACCAACCAAACTGTAACATTCCCATTCCTCCTTCAGAGTGCAGGTACTGTACTTACCACTCCACCACCCTCCTTCAGAGTGCAGGTACTGTACTTACCACCTCCACCACCCCTCCTTCAGAGTGCAGGTACTGTACTTACCACATCCACCACCCCTCCTTCAGAGTGCAGGTACTGTACTTACCACCTCCACCACCCCTCCTTCAGAGTGCAGGTACTGTACTTACCACCTCCACCACCCCTTCTTCAGAGTGCAGGTACTGTACTTATCACCACCACCATCCCTGCTTCAGAGTGCAGGTACTGTACTTACCACCTCCACCACCCCTCCTTCAGAGTGCAGGTACTGTACTTAGCACCTCCAGCACCCCTCCCTCAGAGTGCAGGCACTGTACTTACCACCTCCACCACCCCTCCCTCAGAGTGCAGGTACTGTACTTAGCACCTCCACCACCCCTCCTTCAGAGTGCAGGTACTGTACTTACCACCTCCACCACCCCTCCTTCAGAGTACAGGTACTGTACTTAGCACCTTCACCACCCCTCCTTCAGAGTGCAGGTACTGAACTTACCACCTCCACCACCCCTGCTTCAGAGTGCAGGTACTGTACTTATCACCACCACCACCCCTGCTTCAGAGTGCAGGTACTGTACTTACCACCTCCACCACCCCTCCTTCAGAGTGCAGGTACTGTACTTACCACCTCCACCACCCCTCCTTCAGAGTGCAGGTACGGTACTTACCACCTCCACCACCCCTGCTTCAGAGTGCAGGTACTGTACTTACCACCTCCACCACCCCTCCTTCAGAGTGCATGTACTGTACTTACCACCTCCACCACCCCTCATTCAGAGTGCAGGTACTGTACTAACCACCTCCTCCACCCCTCCTTTAGAGTGCAGGTACTTTACTTACCACCTCCACCACCCCTCCTTCAGAGTGCATGTACTGTACTTACCACCTCCACCACCCCTCCTTCAGAGTGCAGGTACTGTACTAACCACCTCCTCCACCCCTCCTTTAGAGTGCAGATACTTTACTTACCACCTCCACCACCCCTCCTTCAGAGTGCAGGTACTGTACTAACCACCTCCACCACCCCTCCTTCTGAGTGCAGGCACTGTACCTACCAGCTCCACCACCCCTCCCTCAGAGTGCAGGTACTGTACTAACCACCTCCACCACCCCTCCTTCTGAGTGTAGGCACTGTACCTACCACCTCCACCACCCCTCCTTCAGAGTGCTGGTACTGTACCAACCACCTCCACCACCCCTCCTTCAGAGTGCAGGTACTGCACTGACCACCTCCACCACATCCTCCTTCAGATTGTAGGCACTGTACCTACCACCTCCATCACCACTCCTTCAGAGTGCAGGCACTGTACTGACCACCTCCACCACCTCTCCTTCAGAGTGCAGGTACTGTACTTACCACCTCCACCACCCCTCCTTCAGAGTGCAAGCACTGTTCCTACCACCTCCACCACCCCTCCTTCAGAGTGCAGGCACTGTACTGACCACCTCCACCACCCCTCCGTCAGAGTGCAGGTACTGTACTTACCACCTCCACCACCCCTCCTTCAGAGTGCAGGTACTGTACTTACCACCTCCACCACCCCTCCTTCGGAGTGCAGGTACTATACTTTCCACTCCACCACCCCTCCTTCAGAGTGCAGGTACTGTACTTACCACCTCCACCACCCCTCCTTCGGAGTGCAGGTACTGTACTTTCCACCTCCACCACCCCTCCTTCAGAGTGCAGGTACTGTACTTACCACCTCCACCACCCCTCCTTCGGAGTGCAGGTACTGTACTTACCACCTCCACCACCCCTCCTTCAGAGTGCAGGTAGTGTACTTACCACCTCCACCACCCCTCCTTCAGAGTGCAGGTACTGTACTTACCACCTCCACCACCCCTCCTTCAGAGTGCAGCTACTGTACTTACCACCTCCACCACCCCTCCTTCGGAGTGCAGGTACTGTACTTACCACCTCCACCACCCCTCCTTCAGAGTGCAGGTACTGTACTTACCACCTCCACCACCCCTTCTTCAGAGTGCAGGTACTGTACTTTCCACCTCCACCACCCCTCTTTCAGAGTGCAGGTACTGTACCTACCTCCTCCAACACCCCTCCCTCAGAGTACAGGTACTGTCCTTACAACCTACACCACCCCTCCTTCAGAGTGCAGGTACAGTTCCTATCACCTGCACCACCCCTAATCCAGAGTGCAGGCACTGCACTTACCACCTCCACCACCCCTCATTCAGATTGCAGGTACTGTACCTACCACCTCCACCACCCCTCCTTCAGAGTGCAGGTACTGTACCTACCACCTCCACCACCCCTCCTTCAGAGTGCAGGTACTGTACTTACCACCTCCACCACCCCTCCTTCAGAGTGCAGGTACTGTACCTACCACCTCCAATACCCCTCCTTCAGAGTGCAGGCTCTGTGCCTACCACCTCCACCACCCCTCCTTCAGAGTGCTGGTACTGCACCTACCACCTCCACCACCCCTCCTTCAGAGTGCAGGTACTGTACCTACCACCTCCAATACCCCTTCTTCAGAGTGCAGGCTCTGTGCCTACCACCTCCACCACCCCTCCTTCAGAGTGCTGGTACTGTACCTACCACCTCCACCACCCCTCCTTCAGAGTGCAGGTACTGTACTTACCACCTCCACCACCCCTCCTTCAGAGTGCAGGTACTGTACCTACCACCTCCAATACCCCTCCATCAGACCGTAGGCACTGTACCTACCACCTCCATCAACCCTTCTTCAGAGTGCAGGCACTGTACTGACCACCTCCACCACCTCTACTTCAGAGTGCAGGTACTGTACTTACCACCTCCACCACCAATCCTTCAGAGTGCAGGCACTGTACCTACCACCTCCATCACCCCTCCTTCAGAGTGCTGGTACTGTACCTACCACCTCCACCACCCCTCCTTCAGAATGCAGGTACTGTACCTTCCACCTCCACCACCCCTCCTTCAGAGTGCAGGTACTGCACTGACCACCTCAACCACATCCTCCTTCAGATTGTAGGTACTGAACCTACCACCTCCATCACCACTCCTTCAGAGTGCAGGCACTGTACTGACCACCTGCACCACCTCTCCTTCAGAGTTCAGGTACTTTACTTACCACCTCCACCACCCCTCCCTCAGAGTACAGGTACTGTCCTTACCACCTACACCACCCCTCCTTCAGAGTGCAGCTACAGTTCCTATCACCTGCACTACCCCTAATCCAGAGTGCAGGCACTGTACCTACCACCTCCACCACCCCTCCTTCAGAGTGCAAGCACTGTTCCTACCACCTCCACCACCCCTCCTTCAGAGTGCAGGCACTGTACTGACCACCACCACCCCTCCTTCAGAGTGCAGGTACTGTACTTACCACCTCCACCACCCCTTCTTCAGAGTGCAGGTACTGTACTTTCCACCTCCACCACCCCTCTTTCAGAGTGCAGGTACTGTACCTACCACCTCCACCACCCCTCCCTCAGAGTACAGGTACTGTCCTTACCACCTACACCACCCTCCTTCAGAGTGCAGCTCAGTTCCTATCACCTGCACTACCCCTAATCCAGAGTGCAGGCACTGTACCTACCACCTCCACCACCCCTCCTTCAGAGTGCAAGCACTGTTCCTACCACCTCCACCACCCCTCCTTCAGAGTGCAGGTACTGTATTTACCACCTCCACCACCCCTCCTTCAGAGTGCAAGCACTGTTCCTACCTCCTCCACCACCCCTCCTTCAGAGTGCAGGTACTGCACTGACCACCTCCACCACATCCTCCTTCAGAGTGTAAGCACTGTACCTACCACCTCCATTACCCCTCCTTCAGAGTGCAGGCACTGTACTGACCACCTCCACCACCCCTCCTTCAGAGTGCAGGTACTGTACTTTCCACCTCCACCACCCCTCCCTCAGAGTGCAGGCACTGTACTTACCACCTCCACCACCCCTCCCTCAGAGTGCAGGTACTGTACTTAGCACCTCCACCACCCCTCCTTCAGAGTGCAGGTACTGTACCTACCACCTCCACCACCCCTCCCTCAGAGTACAGGTACTGTCCTTACCACCTACACCACCCCTCCTTCAGAGTGCAGGTACAGTTTCTATCACCTGCACTACCCCTAATCCAGAGTGCAGGCACTGTACCTACCACCTCCACCACCCCTCCTTCAGAGTGCAAGCACTGTTCCTACCACCTCCACCACCCCTCCTTCAGAGTGCAGGTACTGTATTTACCACCTCCACCACCCCTCATTCAGATTGCAGGTACTGTACCTACCACCTCCACCACCCCTCCTTCAGAGTGAAGGCACTGTACCTACCACCTCCACCACCCCTCCTTCAGAGTGCAGGTACTGTACTTACCACCTCCCCCAACCCTCCTTCAGAGTGCAGGTACTGTACCTACCACCTCCAATACCCCTCCTTCAAAGTGCATGCTCTGTGCCTACCACCTCCACCACCCCTCCTTCAGAGTGCAGGTACTGTACCTACCTCCTCCACCACCCCTCCTTCAGAGTGCATGTACTGCACTGACCACCTCCACCACATCCTCCTTCAGAGTGTAGGCACTGTACCTACCACCTCCATCACCCCTCCTTCAGAGTGCAGGCACTGTACTGACCACCTCCACCACCCCTCCTTCAGAGTGCAGGTACTGTACTTACCACCTCCACCACCTCTCCCTCAGAGTACAGGTACTGTCCTTACCACCTCCACCACCCCTCCTTCAGAGTGCAGGTACTGTTCCTACCACCTGCACCACCCCTAATCCAGAGTGCAGGCACTGTACCTACCACCTCCACCACCCCTCCTTCAGAGTGCAAGCACTGTGCCTACCACCTCCACCACCCCTCATTCAGATTGCAGGTACTGTACCTACCACCTCCAATACCCCTCCTTCAGAGTGCAAGCACTGTACCTACCACCTCCACCACCCCTCCTTCAGAGTGCAAGCACTGTACCTACCACCTCCACCACCCCTCCTTCAGAGTGCAGGCATTGTACTTACCACCTCCAGGAACTAATTCAGGCTAATTGGTTTCTCTGACACGTCAGATTATAAAAAAATACTTCCATTTGCTCCCATCTAACACACGCGCGCCTGTTTGTAGTCCAAGCCCCTCGCATATAAAACATTTTTTTTTTTTTGCCATCCCTCCATCCATCTCTAGGAGGAATATTAAAATGGAGGAACCCCTGCTCAAACCAATGCCTCCACCACCAGTCATTCATTTTTGGTCTATTACTGTGTTAACATTTTGTAAATAAATGTAGTTATTTCAATCTGATATTGGTGGTGGAAATAGTGAGTACTCAAAAAACAGTCTTTCAGAGTTTGCTTTTGCCTTTCATATTCGTTGATTCCTGCCTTGATGGCAGTCTGTCTTCTGGCCAAGTGCCAGCCGCCTGCTAATTGTACATATTTTTGTAATATGCCACAAATAATCCTAAATAAACCTGCTCCATTATTTTCATTACATTGATGAGCTTTGTGAGGGAAAAGTTCAATAGATAGGAGTAGCGATATAGTAACAAAAGTTTCATTGCCAGCTACTAGTTAAGGTAGGGCAAGTCCAGCTCCCGCTATCCCCCCTCCCATTTTTCCCCCTCCCGGAAAGTGATAGTTTGCTTGCTGGCTGCTTGTTAAGGTAAGGTAAGTCTAGCTTCCACTATTCCCGCCTTTTTTTCCCCCCACCCCAAAAGTGATAGTTTGACTGCCGGCTGCTTGTTAAGGTAGGGTCAGTCTAGCTCCCGCTATCCCTTCCCCTCCTTGTTCCCCCCCCCGAGAGGTGGGCGTGTGGGGCTCCGGTCCAAACAGTAATCACTAGACTCACAGCTCCCCAGCACTACTGTATGTACATGCCTGCCTTGTATTTTAGTGGATTTATTGGTTGAAAGCTTCACTTTTGACCAATAATAAACTTAGTCCTTTCAGTCTTGCTCTAAGTGACTGTTGTAATGATCACCACGTCTTTTAGGTATTGTACTTATCATGGAGAGTGATTTCTTAACCAGTGGGTAACCTGTCTTCTTTCCAGCTTGGATGACAGAGAGGGTCACCTGCCAATCAACGAGTAGAACTGAAGGAGACGGACTAACGTCCTGGAGACGTCCCTGTTGTATTTACTTGCCTGTGCATATGTATGAAGAATCAGGACCCCCTAACCCCCATCTTTTTTTGCAGCGGTACAAAACCCGTTTCCTGTCTGGG
>NC_069476.1:25425853-25481579 GCF_026875155.1 Cherax quadricarinatus | reverse complement strand
AATCGTAACAATTTCCAAAACCACTATAATCAATATCACCACCGCCGCCACTACCAACCCCACACCACCACCTCACGCAATAGATAATAACTAAAGAGAGAATAATAAAAGGGGAATGAATGGTGTCCGTCTCGCAATTTCAATATATTATAGATATAATAATAACAAGCTTTGGTTCCCAAACTTAGTGACTCTAATTTGAATCGATTTCTCAATTGATACGAAACTCAGTCAACTGGTTAGGCCTACTTAAGACAGCAGTAGGCAGAGAGGACAGCCACTATGTCCGATCTGGAGAAATGTAATCATGATTTTGTTAAGATTATCACAAAAGTCTTTTGGGTACCTGCTAAGTACCAACAAAAATTTCGCTACCTCTAAGATAACAAAATAATCAGTGAACGAGGTACGCGAATTAGCCGATACATAAAGGTGCATCTAACATACAGGAAACGTCAAGAGGAATCCAGCAGGAAAACAATAAGTTCTGCAAGACTACTGAACTTTAACCAGTGTGAGGTGCTGAAACACCTGTCATCAGGAAACTGCACACACGAAAGGTATCAAACCTGGACGTAAAAACGTTCCTCTAAAGTAATGACATAGAAGTGAAATTATGGCAAAATAATTTTCGTCTTCTTTACTGAATAAAGAAACTGTACAACAGTAGCCACTGTTTCGCCCACTGATGATATGTTTCAGTTCTACTTAGTACAGGGAATTCTTCAGGTGGGTCGAATATCAACTTGAAGATAAATCGTCGTTCCATAACAGCTGGTATTGATGGCGTTAATATATATAAACTACCAGCAAAATAACCGAGGCCATAATAAATCGATTTACAGTGCATCTCTAGTTACTTTAAGCCTTTGAAAATGCTTACTGACATTGTCAGCTTGAAACTCTGAGGTGCAATGCTTCTTATGTTGTCCTCGAATTTGGTATTCCATTAATTAATGTTACCAAATATATTTGAGAATATTTTTAAAAGTCTTTCTGGTCAATTTCCCATTCAAGACATGCAATTACTGATTTGTAGCGATGCTGCAACATTAGGCACAATTTATAATGAACATTTAATTCTCACTAACAAGGATCTAGATTGCATACAGGAATATCTACCAGAATTATTTTTAACAGTGGCCGTAACTTGGTGAAGGTATATGACAGACACCGACGCTTAAGACCGATGAAGCAACTCGTGTTGTTGACCTGGAGTTAGAGAGACAGTTCACTGAGGCTCAGAACCAGGTGCATATCCGTCATATAAAGAGAAGCTTTCCTTGAAATCAGTCTACCTGGAGTGTATTCTGGGGATCAACGCTCCCGCGACTCGGTCCACGACCGGGCCTCCCGGTGGATCAGGGTTTGATCACCCAGGCTGTTACTGCTGGCCGCACGTAGTCCAACGTAGGAGCAACAGCGCGGTTGATCAGGCACCGACTTTAAGTATCTCTCCAGCTCCCTCTTGAAGGCAGCCAGGAGTCTGTTGGTAAATCCCCTTAGTTCTGGTGGAAGGTTGTTGAACAGTCTTGGGCCCCAGACTTGTGCCAAGTCTTTTATTTTTATAGGGAGTGATTTCTGTGTGCAGATTTGCCGATTATACATCTTACTGAACCAGAACTTGAAATCTTCATTGTATCAGAGCAATGAAATGAATATACAATGCACCATCAGGTGTATAATCTGCCTCCGTGCATGTTGCAATAAATAAAAGTGCAACTTATAATTTGACTTACTGCAGAACACTAATGAGGAAGGTTTTGCTGCCTTGAATGGACAAATACCAGAAGATATTAGGTAATGACCATGGTATGCAACAGGAAATAAGTGAACATGTATATCATGTATATACATCAGAAATACTTATATCAGTACAGAAAAGTGCAAACTGAACAACAACCCCCACACACATTATAATTTGGGATTTTTTATTATTAATTTTATATTATTTAATAGGACTAGTATTATTTTTTAAATTATAGACATTGTTATATATAAATTATAATAGATATATTTCTGTGCACAGAATTTAAGATATCCACTAGTGTCTTGAATGTTATATCTACTACTGAAAATTTAATAATGGTGTGACGTCAGTATGATGCCATGCGATTTCATGCTACATTATAAGGCATGTAACATAAGTGGTGTAACTGCATTATTTGTGTCTCTTTAACATCTGTACAGCTAAGATCTTTTTAAGGCAAAAGCAAGTAATCTATTCAGGAATTTCCTAGCAGTTTTAGTCCAAGTTGGCGGTACTAAAGAGATCACAAGTAGTAGCATCTAAGAGGCAGAGGTAGTAATAGTAATCTATCAGCTAGTTACTTCTCTATGTTGTGTATCATATATTTAAATTTTGTAAGTAGTTCCCATGATTTTTAAGGTTGGATTTATTTTAATTCTTATTAGTTATCAATACCGAATTTCCTTAACATTGCCAGTAAAGTTACATCACTTTTTTTTTATTTTGCCTTCAGCAACTTACGTAGGTTTTGTAATCTAATAAATTTTTGTCAAATGTGGAAGGAACACTGCAGCCACATCAACTTATTCCTTCCTCGGAACTCTACATTTGGAAGCAATCAGCATTCAGGTTTTTAAGAAGAGACCAACTTTCCACCACCATTACCATGTATGCGACGATAGTTCTTTCTTAGTCAATGGCCGACTCCATCTCCGCCTATACCTGGTAGGAAAAAATTGTCTTCTTTGTCTTCACTTCTTGATATTATTTTCTTTGTATATTAATGTCTATTTTTTATTACCTGTACCTCGTTTTGATAACATATATATATATATATATATATATATATATATATTATTATATATAATATATATATATATATATATATATATATATATATATATATATATAGTACCCGAGTATAATGAGTATCAGGTAAACTAGTTCACTATTAGGAAATTAGACGATGATAAGAATATATATATATATATATATTCTTATCATCGTCTAATTTCCTAATAGTGAACTAGTTTACCTGATACTCATTATACTCGGGTACTAAACTGGCACGGTTCCCATACCCTCTGTAGCTTATTTTGTCTCGTATGTCCTCTTCTGGGCATCTTATAAGAGAGTTCTTTTTCATTACTGAACACTGTAAATGTGGGATTTGCTCACTTCTGGAAGATTTCCTATATAATATGATTCTTCTGGATACTACTCTCTCATTCTCAGATATATCTGAGGTTCTGGTTTAGTGGATACATGCCTGTAGTCTCCTCATTCTCAGATATATCTGAGGTTCTGGTTTAGTGGATACATGCCTTAGTCTCCTCATTCTCAGATATATCTGAGGTTCTGGTTTAGTGGATACATGCCTGTAGTCTCCTCATTCTCAGATATATCTGAGGTTCTGGTTTAGTGGATACATGCCTGTACTCTCTCATTCGGAAGACCTCATGCTGTTGACCCTCACCGATTAAAGCAAATAAATCCAAGGCTCTGATAAACTTTTTTCAAAGGTTCTTAAGGAGTGCAAACTGAAACTTTGTGAACTATTAACAAAGCTTTTTAAATACCTCTTCAAACAGGTGAAGTGTACAAGCTGTGGAAGGGTGTTATAGTAATTTATTTTTTTAAAGCAAGAGATAAGTCATTCCTATCAAATTATTCGCACAATAATCCTGACCTCAACTGCAGGCAGATTACTAGAGTTAATTGTACCTGATATTATAAGAAGCCAATTTAATAAGCACAATTTGATTGATAATACTCAGCATGGTTTCACGAGGGGCCGTTCCTACCTGACTAATTAACTGACTTTCTTCAGCAAGGAATTTGAGGCCATAATTATGTGTAGTAGGTTGGTAGATGAATGGTTCAGAGAACCGACATGTTGATAAATTAGACACATGTGCAACTCTTGGGTATCTTTATTGAGGAAACGTTTCGCCACACAGTGGCTTCATCAGTCCATACAAAGGAGAATCTTGAAGAATAGGAGGATAATGAGGTAATCAGTCCCTCAACCTTGAGTCGATGTGGTCAGTCCATCAATCTTGAATAGAATAAGGCATACGTGCTGAGAAGGAGCTTATAAACCGTTGGCAGGAGAGGTGAAGCAGTCAGAGGCAGTGTAACACTTATTCAATGTTGAAGTAGGTCGTGCCTACTTCAACATTGAATAAGTGTAAAACAAAAGCCTGTAATTGTTTTACATGATGGTAGGATTGCTGGTGTCTTTTGTCTGTCTCATAAATGTGCAAGATTACAGGTACGTCTTGCTACTTCTACTTACACTTAGGTCACACTAACACATACATGCACGTGTTTATTATACACACTCACCTGTGTTTTCTTTGATTTTATCTTAATAGTTCTTGGTCTTATTACTTTTCCTTTTATATCCATGGGGAAGTGGAATAAGAATCTTTCCTCCGTAAGTCATGCGTGTTGTAAAAGTCAACTAAATGCCGGGAACAATGGGCTAGTAACCCATTTTCCTGTAATAATTACTAAAAAGAATAAAAAGAAAATTGTCAAAGTGAGAAGTCTGAATGTGCGTGGATGTTGTGCGAATGATAAGAAAGAGATGATTGTGGATGTTATGAATGAGAAGCTGGATGTCCTGGCTTTAAGTGAAATAAAGCTGAAGGTGGTGGGTGAGTTTCAGTGGAGAGGAATAAATGGGATTAGGTCAAGGGTTTCAAATAGAATTAGAGCTAAAGAAGGAGTAGCAATAATGTTGAAGGATAAGTTATGGCAGGAAAAGAGGGACTATAAATGTATAAATACAAGGATTATGTGGCGTAAAATAAAGGTTGGATGTGAGAAGTGGGTTATAGTAAGCGTAATGCACCTGGGGAAGAGAGAAGTATAGAGGAGAGAGAGAGATTTTGGGAAATGTTGAGTGAATGCGTGGGGAGTTTTTGAACCAAGTGTGAGAGTATTGTAGTTGGGGATTTTAATGCTAAAGTGGTAACAATATTGTGAAGGGAGTAGTAGGTAAATTTGGAGTGCCAGGGTAAATGAAAATGGGAAGCCTTTAATTGAGCTATGTGTAGAAAGAGGTTTGGTAATAAGTAATATATATTTTATGAAAAGGAGGATAAATAAATATACAAGGTATGATGTAGCACGTAATGAAAGTAGTTTGTTAGGTTATGTATTGGTGGATAAAAGGTTGATGGGTAGGCTCCAGGATGTACACGTTTACAGAGGGCAACTGATATATCGATCATTATCTAGTTGTAGCTACAGTTAGAGTAAGAGGTAGATGGGATAAGAGGAAAAATGGCAACAACAAGTAAGAGGGAGGTGAAAGTGTATAAACTAAGGGAGGAGGATGTTCGGTGAAATAAAGCAACAATTGGCAAAAAGGGTGGGCTAGTGCAGGAAAATGAGAGTGGGGGGGTGAAAAAGGGTTGGAATAGTTTTAAAAATGCAGTATTAGAATGGGGGGCAGAAGTTTGTGGTTATAGGAGGGTGGTGCAGGGGGAAAGAGGAGTAAATTTTGGGAATGATGAAGTAAAGAGTGTGATAAAAGAGAAAAAGTAGCAAAAGAGAGGTAATTACAAAGCAAAGTGTTATAAGAAGATAGAGTATATGAGAGTAAAAGAAAAGTGAAGAGTGCTGAGAGAGTGCAAAAGGAGAGTGGAGATAGAGTGGGAGAGGTACTGTCAAGAAATTTTAATGAAAAATAAGAAAAAAATCTGGAGTTAAACAAGTTAAAAAAAGCCTAGGGAAAGTATGGATTTGTCAGTTAAAAACAGAGTAGGGGAAGTTAGAAACGGGGAGAGGGAGGTTTTGGGTAATGGCGAGAATATTTTGAGGAACTTTTAAATGTCGACGAAGAATAAAAATAGCGGCAGCGGCAGCGGCAGCAGCGACCTCCGATCTCCGTTTTTTCTCCAACTATCAGAGCTACCAATGCTCCATGATGACCTAGTTACATGCAAAACTGCACTACCCAACGTAGCACCCAGAATGACCAAAGATTACCAAACAGTGAAACCTACAAATCGAACATAATAGAGATCAAAGAAGACTGCCCACAAACCGAAAGCAACACCCCCGCGGGCCAGCCGAACAACGTAACCCTAAACTTTGTATAACTACAATTCTTTTTAAACTACAACAATTCCTGTAGTATTATGAGGCGCAATCTAAGAGAAACAGCCCCAAAGGGCCCCAGCAAGAAAACGCCGAAAAATCACTATTCAACAAGTGTAGCCAGGTGGACGCCGGCCCAGCAACCACCCCTCTCACCACCAAAGGCGAAAACCACAACAATAACAACAAACATGGCTGCCACCACCCCCATCCTCCTCTCTCTTTCCCGGATTCAACCTACCAAATAGTCTCTCAGGTATGACAAACGATCCAGATACCCTAAAGTCATGCATCTCCAACTTAGTTATTGAAAAATGAATCTCGAGAGACACTAACAAAACAAGACACCAGGATGACACAACTCGAGAACAAAATCCTCAGTCTTGAACAAAAGTTATCAACACCAGGAATGAAAAACTGTGGCAAGACCATCCAAGCAGTCATAGATAGCCATACCCAACAAATAATAACTCTTATACAAAGGTTGAAGAAGCAGTAAAAGAATGGAAGAACAACTTAGATAACCATTCAGGCGACTACTTTGCCCCCTCCAAGAAGATAAAACTAAAACAAGATAAACTATCGGACGCAGTAATAGTTAACAGTCCACCTTTTTCCCAGTGATATGAACCAAACAAAAAGAAAAAAATTTACTCGCAGATCATAAAGGACCAAACAATGTTATTGTACCAGAGTCTGAAATAAAAGAAGCCGGGTTTTACTAGGATCCCATGGTAGAAAAAGTGTTATGCTTAGATTCCACTCACATGACGGGAAAAAAAAGACTTAATTATTGCATCTATTAAAGTAAAGAAAGAGGTATACATAAACGAGTGTCTTACCAAAAAACGTCAGAACCCTCCTGTATAGAGTCAGAAAACTTAAGCGGGAGAATAACGAAAACCAAACACCAATGCTTCACACGGTTTGGGAAAATTCTTGTTAGGAAAACAAATGTAGGTCAACTGTACACAATCACGAACGAGAATGATCTATAAACGATTTCTCAGGATACAATCTTAACAGAGAATAACTAAACAATGTCCAACTTAAAACCCTACGTAGTGTAGTGTATGTTTTGCTCCATTATTGTTCAAATTTCATTGTGCAATCTCTTAGTATTTAAAATAATCAACTACCTCTTTATGTGATTTTACTAGTAAGCATAAGTCACCTTATTTTAATTTTCTTATTTACAATTGTTTGCTTAAACCATTAGCTGAATTGATACTTTCTTCTCTGTCCATATTACTACCTCATATTTTTTTTTAATACTATCAATTGATATTACTTACAAAAATTTAATAATTATTCATTTTTACTATAATTTAAATTTACTCTTAACATTTTTAACATTTAATAACCATTACTTGTCTAATTAACCTTTACCTGTTTTATACCACATTTCTATTTTAGAGTAATCTTAATTCCCTTTGTACTGCCACATAACCTCTAGTATAACTACCAGTGCAATATTGAATGAAATAAACATTACTTTTTCACTTTTTTTGTAATCATTATTACTTACTAAAATTTTATTAAACACCAATTACTACCAGTCAATTTTACTTTTGTACATTAAACATTATTTTTATACTTCCCATAACATTTTGTTGCCAAATTTTCAAGTTTGCATTTTTCAACTCCAACCTTTATATTATCCTTTGTACCTGTCTACCATCTTACTATCATATTATAACCAAGACATTACCATTATTCATTGTTCTTACCTGTCCATTTAATTTTGTTTGCCACTACTTGTTTTTTTAGTCACTTTTTATTGTGTGTGCAATTATGTATATTCCAATTACTTTTTTGCAAGTACCAATACAATTTTTTGCTAGCTAGTACCAACTACCTCATTTTTTTTTTTTTTTTTTTGTGCAATAAACTGCTCAACTTTTTAAAATATTACAAATCAGATCTTACTCCAAAACCAATTTTATTTCATAGTGACTATCTGTCCATTTAACTTGTTTCCCCATTACTCAATTGTAGTCCCTTATATATTTTTTGCCCTTTATTTTAGCTCTATATAACTACCTTAGATCATATATTCGCAATTGTTAATAAAGGGTGCTATTCTCAGGTGCTAAAGTTAATAAGTTCACTATTTTGCCATTATACCCAAATCTCATTTATTTGATTACCACTTATTGTTCACCACAACTTATATTAGTCCCTTTTATTTTATAATTTTATATTATAATTCTAACTTTAAAGAATTTACCTTAAAAGTACAAACCTACTATCATATTCCCAAGCTCCATTATTTGATCATCACTTTATTTGTTTCACCACAAATTATTTTAGTCCCTTTTTATTGTCTCCTTTATTTTAGCTTTAAAAAACTACCTTAGCTCATTATTTTTTACATTTGTTAAATAATTCAGGTGCTATTTTTTTTTTGCTTTTGAAAAATTTAAATTTATTTTTTACTTAATTCTAACTATAGATTCACTACAAATCTTATGATTACAAGCATTGACCTGATACCAACCTCTTATTTAATGACTTAAACGATTCAAACAGTTACTGTAATTACTACACCCGCAGAACAATCAAAGGCACTTCTCAGAGCCAACAACAACATAACTATCTTTAAACTACAAATCAATCTTTTAAACAAGCATTATGATACCTCCTACATTACTAAATTCCTTGCATGCCAATATGTCCATTATTACACTAACTGAAAACCCGGCTAAAGCCTGATACTACAATGTCAAAGCCATTCCTGGTTACACAGCCATACACAACTGTAGGCCAACCAACAAGGGGTGGCCCCAGCCCCTATACTACTCAGACCAACTAGAATTATCACTAATACTTGCACAAGGGATGAACATGGGGGAAAATATAATAGCTAAATTCAAATCCAAATACCTACAAAAACCTCTCACAGTGATAAACATCTACAGAGTTCCACAATCAAACTTAGCCAATTTAGTCAAAACCTAGGAAGTATGATAACTGATGCACGCATGAACAAAGAACACTTACTACTTCTCAGGTGACTTCAATATAACTCTCCTGCAAGACCAGGACCCACACGTTACTGAATTCACAAACACAATGAGTAACTGCATGTTGCTACCAACAGTAACAAAACCTACAAGAGTTACAGAGACTAGTGTTTCCCTACTTGACCACATCTGGACCAACACCATAAACCCTTTTAAAATCAGGCATAAATTTCAGATAATACCACAGACCACTACCCTCTTTCCCCATAACAACTCTTGGTAAAAATACCCCAAGACACTACTAAAGTCACCTTTAACTTTCACAATGAGGCAGCCATTAATAACTTCACAACAGCGTAACAAACATTGAAATGGCACACTGAGCTAGAAAACTATACAGATATTGACGAATGTTTTAATAATTTTCTAAAAAAGACCCAATACCTTTATAACAAGCACTGCCCTAAAAAACTAAGCAGATGACAGCTAAGAGACTGAACAGTCCCTGGCTAACACCCAGCATTCTCAAATCCCTAAATACAAAACACAGATATGAAAAACAGTACAGAATGGGTCACATAAAACCCGAGACCAAACAAAACGTTACTCGTCAATCCTAACCAGCCTGATAAGAAGGGCAAAAAAATTGTATTAAAGAGAACAGATTATCCAACTTTCGAGGTGAAAAAAAAAAGACCTGGAAGACCCTATCAGAAATTCTGGGAACAAAAAAAGATATCACGACATAGCGAAATAAAATTACAAAATCAGATGAACCCCAACCCCACCAACAGAAACAGCAAACAACTCAAAGATTTTCTTCTCCACTATAGGTCAAAACCTTGCCAAAAATATCCCAAGCTCAGATACCCCACCAAATGACTACCTCACTGGCAACTACCCGAACACACTGTTCCTAGCTCCGACTAACCCATACGAAGTCTCCCTTATTATCAACGCACTGAAAACAAGGCAGGAGATTTAAATACCTTACCACCCTTTATATACAAAAAGTGTCCCCAAGTGCTATCACCAATCATTGCAACCACTCTTTAAAACAAATCCATTGAATCCTCCACCTTCCCTAAAAGTTCTCAAAATAGCAAGGGTCACCCCGATCCATAAAGGAGGAGAAACAAACAGAGTTGAATAACTATAGGCCAATATCCAATTTACAACCCCTCTCTTAAAAATCTTCGAAAAATTAATTCATAAACGAATCCACTCCTACCTCATCTCCCATAACATTTCTCAACCCCTGCCAATTTGGATTCAGGCCTAATAAAAAATACTAATGATGCTATAACACATGCTAGAACATATATACACTGCAATAGAGAAAAAAGAAGTCCACTGGGATCTTCATTGACTTACGTAAAGCTTTTGATACAGTTGACCATGACTTGCTCCACGTAAAATTGTCACACTAAGGTATTAGAGGGCACTCCCTCAACTACCTCAAGTCTTTCCTCAGCAACAGAAGCCAATATGTATACGCAAATGGGCAAGCCTTCCGCACAACCAATTACAGTTGGTGTCCCACAGGGAATGTCCTTGGCCCTCTTCTCTTTCTCCTATACATAAATGACCTACCAAATGCTTTTGCAATTACTCAAACCCCCACTTTTTGCAGATGACACCACATACGCTTCTCTCACCCGAGCCCAGTCAGGCTACAAATACTGTAAACACCGAATTACAGAAAATATCTACTTGGATGAGGACTAACAAACTTACACTAAACATTGACAAAACCTACTTCATTCAGTTTGGTAACAGAGCTACAGATGTACCCCTTAACATAACGATAAACGGATCACCTATCACAAAGCTAACAAAGGGAAAATTCTTAGGAATCCACCTCGATAATAGACTCAAATTTCATACACATATACAACAAATTTCTAAGAAAATTTTCCAAGACTGTAGGCATACTATCGAAGATACGGTCTATGTTCCACAGTCAAGCCCTCCGGCCCTATATCACCCTCTTATTTACCCCTATCTCACCTATGGAATTTGTGCATGGGGCTCAACAACAACTAACCATCTCAGACCACTAAAATTTCCCCCAAAAAAAGGCTGCAGTTAGAATGATAACAAATTCTCACTACAGGCAGCACACTCCACCAATATTCAAAACACTCAACCTAACTCAACCATACAAAACATCCAAAACTTATTATTGCACTTATTACATACATAGAACACTTAACCTGATATTAACCCTCCCCTCAAACATCTCCTTGCCAACCTCAACAGAACACAATGACCATAATACAAGGCACAGATCACTCTTTGATGTTCCTCGTGTCCATCTCACCTATGCAAAAACTCAATGCACATAAAACGCCCTAAAATCTGAAATTCATTACCTGTAAATAGAAAAAAAAACACTACCTGTTTATAAAAATTTAAGTCTCTTCTCAAAGATCACTTACTCACTCCAAAACCAAATAAATACTGAATAACTAACCTTATAAATTGTATATCTTAAATGTTTCTCACAATATATTTACCAAAAGTTAAACCTAACTTTGTTATTTTTTAAATACACACCTAACAGAATACTCCATTCTACTGAATGAAAAAGCAATGCATGCACATATGACCTGTCTTTTTTAATACTCATTTGTATTTTATAGTTATCTGTTTACAAAAATGTCTTATCACTGATTTCATCATTGCTAGTTAATCTTAAGTTAATTTAAAAACCACCCGTAATGCATGCATAAAGTGGCTTTGGCATGCTGCTCTTACCTGTATTTTTTGTACCTCTGTTTGTATGCTAAATTTCTAAAAAAATAAATAAATAAATAAATAAATAAATAAAGAAAGAAAGGGAGGCGGTAATTTCATGCACTGGACAGGGAGGTATACCATCTTTTAGGAGTGAAGAAGAGCAGGATGTGAGTGTGGGGGAGGTGCATGAGGCAATTACGTAGAATGAAAGGGGGTAAAGCAGCTGGAACTGACGGGATCATGACAGAAATGTTAAAAGCAGGGGATGATATAGTGTTGGAATGGTTGGTATTTTTGTTTAATAAATGTATGAAAGAGGGGAAGATACCTAGGGATTGGCGGAGAGCATGTATAATCCCTTTATATAAAGGGAAGGGGGGCAAAAGAGATTGTAAAAATTATAGAGGAGTACACTGAGTATACCAGAAAAAGTGTACGGTAGGGTTATTATTGAAAGAATTATAGGTAAGACAGAACGTAGAATTGTAGATGAGCAAGGAGATTTTAGAGTGGGTAGGGGATGTGTAGATCAAGTGTTTACATTGAAGCATGTGTGATGAATGGTTTGAAAAACCGACAAGTTGAAGATTGAGACACTTATGCAGCATATGGGAATCTTTATTCAGAAACGTTTCGCCACACAGTGGCTTCATCAGTCCAATACAAAGAGGAAGGCGTAAGGAGAGGAGGAGAATGAGGTAATCAGTTCCTCAACCTGGAGTCGATGTGTTCAGTCCATCAATCTTGTAGAATGTACAGCATAGGGCCGTAGACGTGGCTTGTATACTGTAGTGAGGTGACGTGAAGCAGCGGAGGCGGGGTCATAGTGGTACCATCCACTAGTCGAAGTAGGTCTTCGTCCAAAGGTTGAACAAGTGTTGAAGAATTCTTTGTAACAAGATCCCATGATGCTGCAGTGTCTGACAGTTGTGATGAATGGTTTGAAAAACCGACAAGTTGAAGATTGAGACACTTATGCAGCATATGAGAATCTTTATTGTACTGATGCAGGAAACGTTTCACCCACACAGTGGCTTCATCAGTCCAATACAAAGAGGAAGGCGTAAGTAGAGGGACTGATTACCTCATACTCCTCCTCTACTTACGCCTTCCTCTTTGTATTGGACTGATGAAGCCACTGTGTGACGAAACGTTTCCTGAATAAAGATTCCCATATGCTGCATAAGTGTCTCAATCTTCAACTTGTCGGTTTTTCAAACCATTCATCACAACTGTCAGACACTGCAGCATCATGGGATCTTGTTACAAAGAATTCTTCAACACTTGTTCAACCTTTGGACGAAGACCTACTTCGACTAGTGGATGGTACCACTTTGACCCCGCCTCCGCCTGCTTCACCTCACCTCACTACAGTATATAAGCCACGTCTAAGGCCTATGCTGTACATTCTACAAGATTGATGGACTGAACACATCGACTCCAGGCTGAGGGACTGATACCTCATACTCCTCCTCTACTTACGCCTTCCTCTTTGTATTGGACTGATGAAGCCACTGTGTGACGAAACGTTTCCTGAATAAAGATTCCCATATGCTGCATAAGTGTCTCAATCTTCCACATTGAGCATATATGTGAACAATATTTAGATAAAGGTAGGGAAGTTTTTATTGCATTTATGGATTTAGAAAAGGCTTATGATAGAGTGGATAGGGAAGCAATGTGGTAGATGTTTCAAGTATATGGAATAGGTGGTAAGTTACTAAATGCTGTAAAGAGCCTTTATGAGGACAGTGAGGCTCAGGTTAGGGTGTGTAGAAGAGAGTGAGACTACTTCCCGGTAAAAGTAGGTCTTAGACAGGGATGTGTAATGTCACCATGGTTGTTTAATATATTTATAGATGGGGTTGTAAAAGAAGTAAATGCTAGGGTGTTCAGGAGAGGGGTGGGATTAAATTATGGGGAATTAAATGCAAAATGGGAAGTGACACAGTTACTTTTTACTGATGATACTGTGCTTATGGGAGATTCTAAAGAAAAATTACAAAGGTTAGTGGACGAATTTGGGAGTGTGTGTAAAGGTAGAAAGTTGAAAGTGAACATAGAAAAGAGTAAGGTGATGAGAGTATCAAATGATTTAGATAAAGAAAAATTGGATATCAAATTGGGGAGGAGGAGTATGGAGTATGCAGAAAATTCGGAGAGTGGAAATTAGGAGAAGGTGTGGAGTTAATAAAAGTATTAGTCAGAGGGGTGAAGAGGGTTTGTTGAGGTGGTTTGGACATTTAGAGAGAATGGATCAACGTAGAATGACATGGAGAGAGTATAAATGTGTTGGGGAAGGAAGGCGGGGTAGGGGTCGTCTCGAGAAGGTTGGAGGGAGAGGGTAAAGGAGGTGTTGTGGGCTAGGGGTTTGGACTTCCAGCAAGCGTTCGTGAGCGGGTTAGATAGGAGTGAATGGAGACAAATGGCATTTGGGACCTGACGAGCTCTTGGAGTGTGAGCAGGGTAATATTTAGTGAAGGGATTCAGGAAAAACCGGTTATTTTATATAACACGACTTGAGTCCTGGAAATGGGAAGTACAATGCCTGCAATCTAAAGGAGGGGGTTGGGATATTGGCAGTTTGGGGGATATATTATGTATTTTATATGTATATACTTCTAAACTGTTGTATTCTGGGCACCTCTACAAAAACAGTGATGTGTGAGCAAGGTGAAAGTGTTGAATGATGAAAGTATTTTCTTTTTTGGGGATTTTCTTTGTTTTTTGGGTCACCCTGCCTCGGTGGGAGACGGCAGACTTGTTGAAAAAAAAAATTATGAGTACAATATATTTAAGTTTTAGTAAACTTTATGGTAGAGTACCAAACAAAAGACTGTTTAAGTGGCAACTCATGGTACTGGAGGAAAAGTCTTGTCATTGATGGAGGCGTGGCTCACCAACAGGAAATAGAGCCTGCATATATGGGGTGAAATATGAATGGAGATCAGTTACAAGTGACGTACCAAAAATATCAGTTTCAGGCCCTTTGTTGTTCATAATATACTTTAATGACTTTGACGAGGGAATGACAAGTGATATGAGTAAATTCGTTGACGATACAAAAATAGGCAACATAATTATTTCAGAGGAAGATGCCACAGTACTTCAAGAGAATTTATCCCAACAAACGAACCCCTCCCTGGCGCCGCCCCTGAGCCAGATCATCTATCTCTCGCCATTGCTGCTGATTGACTCTGATATCTGCAACTAAATGTTAATGTGAACCAGGTTTTAAGACTTCTACAATACTCCTACAATACTCCTACAATACTTCTACAATACTCCTACAATACTCCTCTAATTAGATCTGATAAAGAGTGCAGCATGACCCATGGGTAAAGAAAATAATACGTCATGTTTACGAGAGGCAGGAAATATGTGTTAAAGAACACCTAGAGTTTTACCTCACTATACACCAGAAGTCTAGCTTCTATAACTTAACATCGTTAAAAGGCCCAGGAGCTTTAGATCAACAACCTTGAGAGGTCAGGAACTGAAATGATTAATAAAAAGGCACAAAATCGTAAGTGGAACAATATGCAAATAATCGGCACACAGGAGACAAACTTTTGACGATGTTTCTGTTCGACTTAGACCATTAAGTGCTGACACAGATACTAGTTAATGGTTCAGTTCGGACCGAAATGTAGACATAAGTTTCAGTCTTCAATACCAATGTTTGTTACCAAGTAACAACACCAGAACTGAAGGTTTGAAACCAGTCAGTAAAGGTATAGTTTATTTTTAACAACTGCGTCTGCCACCGAGGTAAGGTGACCCGAGGTAAGGTGACCCGAGGTAAGGTGACCCGAGGTAAGGTGACCCGAGGTAAGGTGACCCGAGGTAAGGTGACCCGAGGTAGGACCACCCGAGGTAGTGTGACCCGAGGTAGGGTGACCCGAGGAAGGGTGACCCGAGGTAAGGTGACGGGAGGTGAGGTGACCCGAGGTAGGGTGACCCGAGGTAGGGTGACCCGAGGTAAGGTGACGCGAGGTAAGGTGACCCGAGGTAGGGTGACCCGAGGAAGTGTGACCCGAGGTAAGGTGAACCGAGGTAGGGTGACCCGAGGTAAGGTGAAGCGAGGTAGTGTGACCCAAGGTAAGGTGACGCGACGTAAGGTGACCCAAGGTAAGGTGACCCGAAGTAAGGTGACTCGAGGTAGTGTGACCAGAGGTAAGGTGACGGGAGGTAAGGTGACTCGAGGTAGTGTGACCCGAGGTAAGGTGACGCGAGGTAAGGTGACCCGAGGTAGGGTGACCCGAGGTAAGGTGAAGCGAGGTAAGGTGACGGGAGGTAAGGTGACCCGAGGTAGTGTGACCCTAGGTAAGGTGACGCGACGTAAGGTGGCCCGAGGAAGGGTGACCCGAGGTGACCCGAGGTAAGGTGACCTGAGGTAGTGTGACCCGAGGTAAGGTGAAGCGAGGTAAAGCGACCCGAGGTAGGGTGAACCGAGGTAGTGTGACCCGAGGTAAGGTGACGCGACGTAAGGTGACTCGAGGAAGGGTGACCCGAGGTGACCCGAGGTAAGGTGACCCGAGGTAAGGTGACCCGAGGTAGTGTAACCCAAGGTAGGGTGACCCGAGGAAGGGTGCTCAGAGGTAAGGTGACCCGAGGTAGGGAGACCCGAGGTAAGGTGACTCGAGGTAGAGTGACCCGAGGTAGGGTTACCCGCGGTGGGGTGACCCGAGATAAGGTGACTCGGGGTACGGTGACCTGCGGTGGGGTGACCTGAGGTAGGGTGACCCGAGGTAAGGTGACCCGAGGTAGGGTGACCCGCGGTGGGGTGACCCGAGGAAGGGTGTCACGCGGTAAGGTGACCCAGTACGGTGACCCGCGGTGGGGTGACCCGAAAGCGAAAAAACACAATCCCGATCATTCTTTCAATCATTGCCTTTCAGAAGCGTCCTGACATCACATTTCAGATACCAACCAAACTGTAACATTCCCATTCCTCCTTCAGAGTGCAGGTACTGTACTTACCACCTCCACCACCCCTCCTTCAGAGTGCAGGTACTGTACTTACCACCTCCACCACCCCTCCTTCAGAGTGCAGGTACTGTACTTACCACATCCACCACCCCTCCTTCAGAGTGCAGGTACTGTACTTACCACCTCCACCACCCCTCCTTCAGAGTGCAGGTACTGTACTTACCCACCTCCACCACCCCTTCTTCAGAGTGCAGTACTGTACTTATCACCACCACCATCCCCGCTTCAGAGTGCAGGTACTGTACTTACCACCTCCACCACCCCTCCTTCAGAGTGCAGGTACTGTACTTAGCACCTCCAGCACCCCTCCCTCAGAGTGCAGGGGACTGTACTTTCCACCTCCACCCCCCCTCCCTCAGAGTGCAGGTACTGTACTTAGCACCTCCACCACCCTCCCTTCAAGTGCAGGTACTGTACTTACCACCTCCACCACCCCCCCTTTAAGTAACAGTAACTGTACTTAGCACCTTCACCACCCCTCCTTCAGAGTGCAGGTACTGAACTTTACCACCTCCACCACCCCGCTTCAGAGTGCAGGTATGTACTATCACCACCACCACCCCTGCTTCAGAGTGCAGGTACTGTAAATTACCACCCTCCACCACCCCTCCTTCAGAGTGCAGGTACTGTACTTACCACCTCCACCACCCCTCCTTCAGAGTGCAGGTACGGTACTTTCCACCCTCCCACCACCCCTGCTTCAGAGTGCAGGTACTGTACTTACCACCTCCACCACCCCTCCTTCAGAGTGCATGTACTGTACTTACCACCTTCCACCACCCCCCCATTCATGAGTGCAGGTACTGTAATAACCACCTCCTCCCCCCCTCCTTTAGAGTTGGGAGGTACTTTACTTAAACCCCCCTCCCCCACCCCTCCTTCAGAGTGCATGTACTGTACTTACCACCCTCCACCACCCCTCCTTCAGAGTGCAGGTACTGTACTAACCACCTCCTCCACCCCTCCTTTAGAGTGCAGATACTTACTTACCACCTCCACCACCCCTCCTTCAGATGCAGGTACTGTTACTAACCACCTCCACCACCCCCCTTCTGAGTGCAGGCACTGTACCTACCAGCTCCACCACCCTCCCTCGAGTGCAGGTACTGTACTAACCACCTTCCACCACCCCTCCTTCTGAGTGTAGGCACTGTACCTACCACCTCCACCCCCCCTCCTTCAGGGGTGCTGGTACTGTACCTACCACCTCCACCACCCCTCCTTCAGAGTGGGAGGTACTGCACTGACCACCTCCACCACATCCTCCTTCAGATTGTAGGGACTGTACCTACCACCTCCATCACCACTCCTTCAGAGTGCAGGCACTGTACTGACCACCTCCACCCCCCTCCTCCTCAGAGTGCAGGTACTGTACTTACCACCTCCACCACCCCTCCTTCAGAGTGCAAAACACTGTCCTACCCCTCCACCACCCTCCTTCAGAGTGGGAGGGACTGTACTGACCCACCTCCACCACCCCTCCGTCAGAGTGCAGGTACTGTACTTACCACCTCCACCACCCCTCCTTTAGAGTGCAGGTACTGTACTTACCACCTCCACCACCCCTCCTTCGGAGTGCAAGGTACTATACTTTCCACCTCCCACCACCCCCCTTCAGGGGTGCAGGTACTGTACTTACACCTCCACCACCCCTCCTTCGGGTGCAGGTACTGTACTTTCCACCTCCACCACCCCTCCTTCAGAGTGCAGGGACTGTACTTACCACCTCCACCACCCCCCCTTCGGAGTTCAAAGGGACTGTACTTACCACCTCCACCACCCCTCCTTCAGAGTGCAGGTAGTGTACTTACCACCTCCACCACCCCTCCTTCAGAGTGCAGGTACTGTCTTACCACCTCCACCACCCCTCCTTCAGAGTGCAGCTACTGTACTTAAACCACCCCCACCACCCCTCCTTCGGAGTGGAGGTACTGTACTTACCACCTCCACCACCCCTCCTTCAGAGTGCAGGTACTGTACTTTCCACCTCCACCACCCCTTCTTCAGAGTGCAGGTACTGTACTTCCACCTTTCCACCACCCCTCTTTCAGAGTGCGGTACTGTACCTACCTCCTCCAACACCCCTCCCTCAGAGTACAGGGACTGTCCTTACCCAACTACACCACCCCTCCTTCAGATGCAGGTACAGTTCCTATCACCTGCACCACCCCTAATCCAGAGTGCAGGCCTGCACTTACCACCATCCACCACCCCTCTTCAGATTGCAGGTTACGTACCTACCACCTCCACCACCCCTCCTTCAGAGTGCAGGTACTGTACCTACCACCTCCACCACCCCTCCTTCAGAGTGCAGGTACGTACTTACCACCTCCACCACCCCTCCTTCAGAGTGCAGGTACTGTACCTACCACCTCCAAACCCCCCCCTTCAGAGTGCAGGCTCTGTGCCTACCACCTCCACCACCCCCCCTTCAGAGTGCTGGTACTGACACTACCACCTCCACCCCAAACCCCCCCTTCAGAGTGCGGTACTGTACCTACCACCTCCAATACCCCTTCTTCAGAGTGCAGGCTCTGTGCCTACCACCTCCACCACCCCTCCTTCAAGTGCTGGTACTGTACCTCCACCTCCCCCCACCCCTCCTTCGAGTGCAGGTACTGTACCTTTCCACCTCCCCCACCCCTCCTCAGAGTGCAGGTACTGTAAACCTACCACCTCCAATACCCTCCATCAGAGCGTAGGCACTGTACCTACCACCTCCATCAACCCTTCTTCAGAGTGCAGGCACTGTACTGACCACCTCCACCACCTCTACTTCAGAGTGCAGGTACTGTACTTACCACCTCCACCACCAATCCTTCAGAGTGCAGGCACTGTACCTACCACCTCCATCACCCCTCCTTCAGAGTGCTGGTACTGTACCTACCACCTCCACCACCCCTCCTTCAGAATGCAGGTACTGTACCTTCCACCTCCACCACCCCTCCTTCAGAGTGCAGGTACTGCACTGACCACCTCAACCACATCCTCCTTCAGATTGTAGGAACTGAACCTACCACCTCCATCACCACTCCTTCAGAGTGCGGCACTGTACTGACCCCCCTGCACCACCTTCCTCCAGAGTTCAGGTACTTTACTTACCACCTCCACCACCCCCTCCCTCAGAGTACAGGTACTGTCCCCTTTCCACCTACACCACCCCTCCTTCAGAGTGCAGCTACAGTTCCTATCACCTGCACTACCCCCTAATCCAAGTGCAGGCACTGTACATACCACCTCCCCACCCCTCCTTCAGAGTGCAAGCACTGTTCCTACCACCTCCACCACCCCTCCTTCAGAGTGCAGGCACTGTACTGACCACCACCACCCCTCCTTCAGAGTGCAGGTACTGTACTTACCACCTCCACCACCCCTTCTTCAGAGTGCAGGTACTGTACTTTCCACCTCCACCACCCCTCTTTCAGAGTGCAGGTACTGTACCTACCACCTCCACCACCCCTCCCTCAGAGTACAGGTACTGTCCTTACCACCTACACCACCCCTCCTTCAGAGTGCAGCTACAGTTCCTATCACCTGCACTACCCCTAATCCAGAGTGCAGGCACTGTACCTACCACCTCCACCACCCCTCCTTCAGAGTGCAAGCACTGTTCCTACCACCTCCACCACCCCTCCTTCAGAGTGCAGGTACTGTATTTACCACCTCCACCACCCCTCCTTCAGAGTGCAAGCACTGTTCCTACCTCCTCCACCACCCCTCCTTCAGAGTGCAGGTACTGCACTGACCACCTCCACCACATCCTCCTTCAGAGTGTAAGCACTGTACCTACCACCTCCATTACCCCTCCTTCAGAGTGCAGGCACTGTACTGACCACCTCCACCACCCCTCCTTCAAGTGCAGGTACTGTACTTTCCACCTCCACCACCCTCCCTCAGAGTGCAGGCACTGTACTTACCACCTCCACCACCCCTCCCTCAGAGTGCAGGTACTGTACTTAGCACCTCCACCACCCCTCCTTCAGAGTGCAGGTACTGTACCTACCACCTCCACCACCCCCTCCCTCAGGTACAGGTACTGTCCCTTAAACCCCCTACACCACCCCTCCTTCAGAGTGCAGTACAGTTTCTATCACCTGCACTAAAAACCCCTAATCCAGAGTGCAGGCACTGTACCTACCACCTCCCCCCCCTCCTTCAGAGTGCAAGCACTGTTCCTACCACCTCCACCACCCCTCCTTCAGAGTGCAGGTACTGTATTTTCCACCTCCCAAACCCCTCATTCAGATTGCAGGTACTGTAAACCCACCACCTCCACCACCCCTCCTTCAGAGTGAAGGCACTGGGACCTACCACCTCCACCACCCCTCCTTCAGGTGCAGGTACTGTACTTACCACCTTTCCCCCCAACCCCCCTTCAAGTGCAGGTACTGTACCTACCACCTCCAATACCCCTCCTTCAAAGTGCATGCTCTGTGCCTACCACCTCCACCACCCCTCCTTCAGAGTGCAGGTACTGTACCTACCTCCTCCACCACCCCTCCTTCAGAGTGCATGTACTGCAAAGACCAAACCCCCCCACATCCCCCCCTTCAGAGTGTAGGCACTGTACCTACCACCTCCATCACCACCCCTTCAGAGTGCAGGCACTGTACTTTACCACCTCCACCACCCCTCCCTTCAGAGTGCAGGTACTGTACTTACCCACCCCCACCACCTCTCCCCCAGAGTACAGGTACTGTCCTTACCACCTCCACCACCCCTCCTTTAGAGTGCAGGGACTGTTCCTACCACCTGCACCACCCCTAATCCCCGAGTGCAGGCACTGTACCTACCACCTCCACCACCCCTCCTTCAGAGTGCAAGCAAATGTGCCTACACACCTCCACCCCCCCTCATTCAGATTGCAGGTACTGTACCTACCACCTCCAATACCCCTCCTTCAGAGTGCAAGCACTGTACCTACCACCTCCACCACCCCTCCTTCAGAGTGCAAGCACTGTACCTACCACCTCCACCACCCCTCCTTCAGAGTGCAGGCATTGTACTTACCACCTCCAGGAACTAATTCAGGCTAATTGGTTTCTCTGACACGTCAGATTATAAAAAAATACTTCCATTTGCTCCCATCTAACACACGCGCGCCTGTTTGTAGTCCAAGCCCCTCGCATATAAAACATTTTTTTTTTTTTGCCCTCCCTCCATCCATCTCTAGGAGGAATATTAAAATGGAGGAACCCCTGCTCAACCATGCCTCCACCACAGTCATTCATTTTTGGTCTATACTGTGTTAACATTTTGTAAATACTGTAGTTATTTCAATCTGATATTGGTGGTGGAAATATGTGAGTACTCAAAAAACAGTCTTTCAGAGTTTGCTTTTGCCTTTCATATTCGTTGATTCCTGCCTTGATGGCAGTCTGTCTTCTGGCCAAGTGCCAGCCGCCTGCTAATTGTACATATTTTTGTAATATGCCACAAATAATCCTACTAAACCTGCTCCATTATTTTCATTACATTTGATGAGCTTTGTGAGGGAAAAGTTCAATAGATAGGAGTAGCGATATAGTAACAAAAGTTTCATTGCCAGCTACTAGTTAAGGTAGGGCAAGTCCAGCTCCCGCTATCCCCCCCTCCCATTTTTCCCCCTCCCGGAAAGTGATAGTTTGCTTGCTGGCTGCTTGTTAAGGTAAGGTAAGTCTAGCTTCCACTATTCCCGCCTTTTTTTCCCCCCACCCCAAAAGTGATAGTTTGACTGCCGGCTGCTTGTTAAGGTAGGGTCAGTCTAGCTCCCGCTATCCCTTCCCCTCCTTGTTCCCCCCCCCCGAGAGGTGACGTGTGGGGCTCCGGTCCAAACAGTAATCACTAGACTCACAGCTCCCAGCACAAACTGATGTACATGCCTGCCTTGTATTTTAGTGGATTTATTGGTTGAAAAGCTTCACTTTTGACCAATAATAAACTTAGTCCTTTCAGTCTTGCTCTAAGTTGACTGTTGTAATGATCACCACGTCTTTTAGGTATTGTACTTATCATGGAGAGTGATTTCTTAACCAGTGGGTAACCTGTCTATCTTTCCAGCTTGGATGACAGAGAGGGTCACCTGCCAATCAACGAGTAGAACTGAAGGAGACGGACTAACGTCCTGGAGACGTCCCCTGTTGTATTTACTTGCCTGTGAAATATGTATGAAGAATCAGGACTTTAACCCCTCATCATTGCAGCGGTACAAAAACCTAAATTTTCCTGTCATCGGGAGAGATTATTACGGCCACAAGAACGAGCCAGTGGGTTGTCACCAACACCTGCGACCCCCCCCCCCCCACATCATCAGCAACGGCTACAATTTAAACCACACGCAGTGTCACCAACACCAGACACCCAAGTTCTATTTATATTAGTGTTGAATTCAGATATCATTTATATTTTTCATTTTTCATTTTCTTTAATGTAGGATTAATATTTCATATTTAAGTGTTTTATATTTTATATTTCTTAAATAATAAGTGTTTATGTTTGTCAGTTTTTGTTCTTTTTCTATGCATTAATTTTCCTGAGGAGGAGCCAGCCTTAGTAATACTGACTGAAGTTGTTACAGGGCTGAGTAAGCCCTTCACAAGTGACGACCTTGCCAGGATCAACTCTACTAAATAAAGATTCAATTTCATCTAGAATCTACCATTGGAACTTCAACGCCGCATACCACAGACAGTTACCACCAGCCATGAGTAATCATTCTCTATGGTAGGACTACAGTACAGGTATTTGAAAGATATGGTGATTGTTATAGTCTCAATTTATTTTAAGTCAAGTCAGGCAGGATATAAATTTTAATTCTGCCACCTTTTTTGTGTGAGCTGAAACACTTTGGGAGGATTAGACTCTAGGGACCCCGAGATTTTCAGTGACAAATTTTTTCATTGAGCTCTTTATTATACAAGGACTGTCCCTAGGACACTCTTGATTTGTTGGTGAGAAGACTGGATGGTCAAGGGACCCCATTCTACTTACTGTTTGCTCGGAGCCGGCATAAAACCCTTCGTTTTTATTAATACATATTGTTTAATTGAAACAGGGATCGAGCCCTCTGGTTTATTTAGTTTGAGCAGAGCAGGAATTGAACCCTCCGTTTTCTTTAATACCCATTTCATTTTCCCCTGATAGTTTAAGTTATTCTTGCAAGCATGGAGGAATACCAGTTTTGGATGAACGCTGGAAGTAAGTTAGGAATGAAAGGAAAAAATTTAGAATCTTTCATTAGTGCTAAAATCCAGGAAAGGAGAGAGAGAGAATCGAAAAAGAAGAGGAAAAGGAGAGATTGAGAATCGAAAGAGAAGAGGAAAAGGAGAGATTGAGAATCGAAAGAAAAAGACAAAAAAGAGCGAGATAGACTTGATCGTGAGGAAAGAGCTAAAGTATGTGAGGAACAAGTTAAATTAAGGGAACTTGAGGAAAGAGCAAAGGATAGAGAATATGAGTTAAGGGAGAGAGAAAAGGATCGCGAGCTCCGAAAAAAGCTCGCCTTGAATTAGAGAATAAAAGTTACTTTCTCAAAACAGCAATTAGATGAAGGAGTAATGGAATAACGTGCAGCTAGTGCACATATTCCAACACATAATTTACCTCCCTTCACAGAGGGGGAAGACATAACTTTCATTTCATTATCAGGTTTGAAAATACGCTACCCTCTGTGAATTTGGCCTGCTGACACCTGGGCTACCCGGTTAGGAATGTTATTTTTCTGGTACAGGCTTTGAATATCTTGCGCAACTTTGTCACAGGATATCATATGTAATTATAACCTACTGAAGAAGGCAATCCTTAAAGCATAACAAAAAACCACAAATTCTTACAGGAAAGATTTCAGGTATGCCACCTTATAGCCTGGCCAGAACTTTCCCAGCAGTTACAGGTAACACTCTTTTCGTTTGTTCGACTTTTGGATAGAGAGTTCAGGAACTGATCGCAGTTATGAATCTCTTAGAGACTTCATGGTTGCTGACCAGTTCCTGACAGCTCTTCCCCACCAGATACGAACATTCATCAGAAAACGTAACCTGATTAAAGCTGAGGAAGTTGCTGAGGGTGCTGACCTGAAATGCTGAGGCTCACAAATTCCTATAAAGACCTAAAGGGATCGACCAATCAGCCCTTTAAAAGAAATCAAGCCTCTAGTGGAAAGTAAAGTGACTTCTTTTATTCCTGTTTATCCATTTGTGTGGTGTTAAGGGACATAAACGTCCAGATTGTCCTTCAAAGAAGGTCCAAAAAGTTGGAAGATGTTTTAAAGACTGTAATGACCAAGCACCCCTTCTGTTCAGGAACAGTTAAAATGGACTTATTGTATCTACAATTTTACGAAACACTGGATGAAACATTTATAGTCCCATTTCTGATAAGCTGTTCCCTAACCTTAAAGAAACTCATTCCTCTGCTATACTTTCAGACTACTTGGCCGAAACGGACACTTTTCCTACCATCCGTTGTTACATTAGGTCTAAATGTTCACAGGTTGGTCTGAAGCCATACTTGCTCCCTCACTCTTGCTCCGTACTAATAGGTAATGTAAAAGGTGCCATTCTTCCTTCTGAGGATGACCTTTCATCACCAAAGGTTGGACATAAAGGCTTTTCAGATCCTCTTCCTGTAGAGTCACAGAAGCCCCTCGAAAGTTCAGATGAACAATGTCTCCGCGAGATTCATGTGGGATTAAAAACCATGATGCTACCTCGAAAGCGAGGTAGTAGGATCACCGGTTCAAATTGTTTGATGAAAGTGAAGATATCACCCTCCGAAAACCATAAATGTCTTGACAAGGGCTCAGACCAAAGCCCAGGCTTCTCCTACTATCCATCCTTTGGTTTTCCCTGACTTTAAGCCTTTAGATATATCGAAGGACTCCTTTGTCAAGTTACAACGTAATTGCCCTTCTCTTCCGAATTGCCATAATGCCGCTAAACAAAATCAAGTTATCCAAAGGAACAACTTTTCAGAGAAATTTGAATATATAAAAGGGATCTTGTACAAATCAGTATTTTAAATTAAATTCAGATGAGATAGACTATTCCATCTTAGTTGATCCAAGTCAGTGCAGAGAGACTGTTCTTAAAATGGCTCATGACCTGCCAGTGGCCGGACATTTCTCTCATCGTAAAACCTTAAATAAAATTAGGGAAACCTATTTTTGGCCAAAAATGTCCTCAGATGTCACTACTTATTGTAGATCGTGTAAAGTTTGCCAACTGTCATCCTCCCGAGGTACCAGGCGAGTACCTATGGTCAAAATGCCTATCTTTACTGTACCGTTTGAAAGAGTAGCTATTGATATCGTTGGTCCTTTATCTCCACTTTCATCTGGGGGACATAGATATATATTAACATTAGTTGATTATGCTTTGAGTTTCCCTGAAGCCGTTCCCTTAAAGACCATAACTACTACAGAGGTGGCTGAAGCCCTTTTGTCCATCTTCTCCAGAGTGGGCATCCCTAGAGAAATTTTGTCTGACCGTGGGACACAATTCACATCTGACTTAATGGAACATCTATACCAACTTCTGGGAATGAAGCCTCTCTTCACCACACCCTATCATCCCAGCTGTAATGGGAGGAATGAACGCTAGCATTCGATTCTCAAGTCCATTTTAAGGAAACTTTGCTCCCTTAAACCTATGGAGTGCCATCGTTACCTACCCTGTGCTTTGTTTGCCATGAGGGAAGTTCTCAGTGACTCTTTGGGGTTTTCACCTTCGAACTTCTCTAGGGGAGACAGCCAGGGCCCAAATTGTCCACCCTTATGTTTAAAAAAGGACAATGAGGGAAAATTGTGGGGTTCAGTCTTCTTACCAGTTTCTCCTTGACCTAAAAATCCAAATTTTAAGGAAACCCTTGACATAGTTTCGAAAAACTTAATTTGCAATGGACCAACAAAAAAATATTTTGACCCAAAATCAGGGGGAAAATTTTTTAAAGTAGGAGAGAAGTTCTGGTACTTTTGCCTTTTCAAGCCCAAAAAAATTATATGCAGGAAAGGTCCATAAAAAGTATTAAAAAATTTGTGGGAAATTTTGACTACCACATAGAATAAAGGGGGAAACCTAAGCTTTTCATATCAACATCCTTAAAAAATATTACAGAAAAATTCGGTTTAACGCCTTAATAACTTTACTTAGTTTTTCCACACAAAATTTGATAAGACAACGAAGAATGTAAGGTGTGCTAACTGACACCTCTAACTTTGACTATATGAAGAACTGCATGACTTTTGGGGACTCTTTACCACTCGGGCCCAACCAACTTAAAAATTAATGAATCTTTGAGCCATAAAACAGAACACTTCAAAGTGTGAGTAACTTTTCAGACGCTTTACTGATATTCCAGGGGTTACCTCCACGGAGTCCCCCTAAAATTGACTTTGTGACGGAGAACCTATCAACAAAATTATACCCAGTTCCATTTCAAACCTTTGGGATCATTTACCGGGGGGTGACAAATTTTTAAAACAAAGATCATTTAACCCCAGTACTTCATATTGTTCACCTAGTCATGGTTAAGAAGGAGGATAATTCAATAGACTTGCTATTGACTTCAGAAGGGCCTAACATAACTCGGTGGGATGCGACCAATGCCCAAAAAAATAGGGGATCACACAAAATTTTATGACCCTTCCCCTTTTTAGAGATTGATATTGCGCAGCATATCCCAAGAAACAAAAATCCTTTTCAACTGCCTGTGCACCTACGTAACTGATGAAAAGGCTTTGGTAATTCCAAATGTTTCATTTTTTTTTTTGATAACTTACTAATGACATCCACGGGGGGCAACAATCCAAACATTAACACAGTTTTGCGAGTTACGCTCACATGGCCTACTCCAAAGGGCGAAAAAAAAGCTTCCTTTGGGTATAAAAAAGATAAATTTTGACGTACTTTTCTAAAACTCTCTGCAGCCCTCTCCCCATAAAGATAAAAAGTTTTAAATTAAAATTTAATTTCCCACAACCAAGAACCAAAGCGAACCTTTCTTGGGTTTTCGAAAATTTTTATCAGGGTTTTATCCCAAACCTTACTGATCTTAAGGCATCTTATCCCCAACTTCCTTAAAAAGCGTAAAGGGAACCTCGAATTTCCGATTTAGCTCGGGAAAAGTTAATGAGATTAAAATAACTCTTCGAAAGACCCTATACTTAAGATTCCAGATATTTTTAAAAAAACATTTTTTTTTTAAGAACTGATGCCCCCAAACGGCTTAGGTGCGTGCTACTACAAACCATGATGGTACCCCTTCCCTTAACTTCCTAAAACCGAAACTCCTTCCGCAGAAGCGAGATACTCCCCCATAGAAAAAGAATGTTTGGCCCCTTTTTTTTGGGGTAACCCCAAAAATTTTAAATTTTTTTTTTGCTGGGAAAAGAAACATTTAGAAATGGACCCCCAAACCCTTTTATATACCTAAAAATTTTAAAAGGAACCAACTCGCCTCTTGGGTGGGCATTTGGGTTTAGGCTTTTAAGTTTTCCATTGTGTATATCAATGGTTCATCCAATTATTTCTCTGACTGGTTAAGTCGTGACGTTTAGCAGAAGATTTTTTTCCTTAAAAAGCACTTCCACATCATGAACTTTAAATTCCTCGCCTTTTCTTCTTATACTCCTTGACTGTAATCCCTTTGGGATTGGGGGGGTGTGAGGAAAAGTTCAATAGATGGATAGGATATACAACAATAGTTTTTTATTGCTGGGTACTTGTTAAGATAAAAATAAGTCTAGCTCCCGCATTCCCCCCTTTTTTTTTCCCCCCCCCCCCGAAAAAACAATCGGTGATAGTTTGACTGCCGGCGCTTGTTAAGGTAGGGTCAGTATAGCTCCCGCTTATCCATTCCCCTCCTTGTTCCCCCCCCACGAGAGGTGAACGTGTGGGGCTCCGGTCCAAACAGTAATCACTAGACTCACAGCTCCCAAGCACTACTGTATGTAAATGCCTGCCTTGTATTTTATGGATTTATTGTATGAAAAGCTTCTTCACTTTGACCAATAATAAACTTAGTCCTTTCAGTCTTGCTCTAAGTTGGACTGTTGTAATGATCACCAACGTCTTTTACGCTATAGGTATTGTAACTTATTCATGGAGAGTGATTTCTTAACCCCGTGGGTTGGGTACACTGTGGGGTAACCTGTCTATCTGTCAGCTTGGTATGACCAGAGAGGAGTCACATGCCAATCCAACGAGTAGAACTGAAGGAGACGGGACTAAAGTCCTGGTGAAGTCCCCTGTTTGTATTTACTTTGCCTGTGCTGAATGTCATGAAGAATTCAGGACGTACCCCATCAGTTTACCCTCATCATCTCATCATTGACCAGCGGTTACTCTATACAAAACCTGATTTCATGTCATCGCGGAGAGATTATTTACGGGCCACAAGAACGAGCAAGGGCGGTTGTCAACAACAACTGCGCACCCCCCCCCCCCCACTTCATCAGCAACGGCCTACAATTTAAACCACACGCAGTGTCACCCAACACCAGGGTCACCCAAGTTCCTATTTTTATTAGTGTTGAATCAGAATCTTTTATATTTTTCATTTTTCATTTTCTTTAATGTAGGATTAATATTTCATATTTAAGTGTTTTTTATTTTATATTTTCTTAAATAATAAGTGTTTTTGTTTGTCAGTTTTTGTTCTTTTTCTATTGCAATTAATTTCCTGAGGAGGAGCCAGCCTGTAGTTAATACTGACTGAAGTTGTTACAGGGCTGAGTAAGCCTTCACATGGTGACGACTTGCAGGATCAACTTACTAAATAAGATTCAATTTCATCTAGAATCTACATATTGGAACTTCAACGGGGCCGAATACACAGACAGTTTCCACCAGTCCATGAGTTAATCATTCTCTATGGTAGGACTACTGTACAGGGTATTTGAAAGACTATGGTGATTGTTATAATCTAAATAAAAAATTTTTGTTTTATTGTAAGTCACGTCAGGCAGGATATAAGATTTAAGTCTGCCACCTTTTAGCTGTGAGCGTGAAACACTTTGGTGGATTAGACCTAGGACCGAGAAAGATTTTCCAGTGACAAATTTTTTTTCATTGAGCTCTGTATTATATCAAGGGAACTGTGTAAGGACACTCTTGATTTTTTGTTGGTGTGAAGACTGGATGGTCAAGGGACCCCATTTCTACTTACTGTTTATCGGAGCCGCATAAAACCCTTCGTTTTTTATTATTACATATTGTTAATTTGAAAACAGGTTCGAGCCCCTATGGTTTAATTAGTCTTGAGCAGAGCAGGAATTGAACCCTCCGTTTTACTTTAATATCCCAGTTCATTTTCCCACTGATAGTTAAGTTATTCTTGCAAAGCATGCGAGGAATACCAGTTTTGGATGAACGCTGGACAGTAGTTTAGGAATGATTTCAAAGGAAAAAATTTTAGAATCTTTCATTAGTGCTAAAAATCCAGGAAGGAAGAGAGAGGAGAATCGAAAAAGATGAGAGAAAGGACGAGATGAGAGATTGAGAATCGAAAGAGAAGATAGGGAAAAGGAGATGATTGAGAATCGTAAGAGAAGACAAAAAGAGCGAGATAAGACTTGATCGTGTGGAAAGACAGCTAAAGTATTGTGAGGAACAAGTTAAGTAGGGAACTTGAGGGAACGAGCAAAGGATAGAGAATATGGAGTTGGAGAGAGAGAAAAGGATCGCGAGCTCGAAAAGCTCGCTTGGTTAGGAGGAATAAAAAGTTAACTTCTCAAAACAGCAATTAGAATGAAGGAGTAATGGAATACCGTGCAGATTGTGACCCATAATTCCAAACACATAATTTACCTCCCTTCACCAGTAGGGCGGAAGACATAACTTCATACATTATCCAGGTTTGAAAATACCGCTCCCTCTGTGAATGGCCTGCTGAACAACTGGGCTACCAGGTTAGGAATGTTATTTTCTGAGTACAGCTTTGAATATCTGAGCAACTTTGTCACGGATTCATATGTAATTATAACTAATGAGAAGGCAATCCTTAAAGCATAACAAAAAACCACAATTCTTAAAGGAAAGATTTCAGGTATGCCCCTATAGCCTGGCCAGAACTTTCCAGCTGTTACAGGTAACACTCTTTCGTTTGTTCGAACTTTTGGATAGAGAGTTCAGGAAATGATCGCAGTCAGTATGAATCTCTTAGAGATTATTGGTTGCATGACCAGTTCCCCTGACAGCTCTTCCCCACCAGATTACGAACATTCTTAGAAAACGTAAACCTGATATAAAGCTGAGGAAGTTGCTGAGGGTGCTGACCTGTATGCTGAGGCTCACAATTCCATATTAGACCTAAAGAGATCGACATCAGACCTTAAGAAAATCAAAGCATATAGTGGAAAGTAATGTGACTTCTTTTATTTGTTTTTTTTTGTGTGGTGTTTAAGGGACATAAACTTCAGTTTGTCCTTCTAAGAAGGTCCAAAAAAGTTGGAAGATGTTTTAAAGACTGTAATGACCACAGCACCCTTCTGTTCTGGATACAGTTATGGACTTATTGTATCTACAATTTTACGAAACACTGATGCCACATGTATAGTAATTTCTCATAAGATGTTCCCCTAACCATCAAAGAAAAAGAAAAAGTCTTTTCTATGACTATACTTTCAGAATACTTGGGCCGTACGGGACACTTTTCCTACCATCCGTTGTTACATTAGGGCCTAATGGTTCAACAGGTTGGTAGATACCATACTTGATCCCATAACTTCTTGCTCCGCTACTAATAGGTAATGTAAAAGGTGCATTCTTCCTTCTGTGGTTGACCTTTCACTCCAAAGGTGGACTTAAGCTTTTCAGATCCTCTTCTGTTAGAGTCACAGATGCCCTGGAAAGTTAGATGAGACAATGTCTCGCGAGATTCATGTGGATAAAACCAGTGCTGCTACTATGAAAAGCGAGGTAGTCAGGATCACCGGTTTCACTTGTAGATCGATGAAGATATCACCTCCGATACCATAATTGTCTTGACAAGGGCTCAGACCAAAGCCCAGGCTTTCTCCTACTATACATCCTTTGGTTTTTCCCTGACTTTAAGCCTTTAGATATATCGAAGGACTCCTTTGTCAAGCTCCTACACACCGTAATTGCCCTTCTCATCCGAATTGCCATAATGCCGCTAAACAATTCAAGTTATCCTAAAGGAAAAATTTTCAGAGGAAATTTGAATATTATAAAAGGTATCTTGTACAAGTCAGTATTCAAATTAAATTCAGATGAGATCGCTATTCCTTCCTTGGTGATCCAAGTCAGTGCAGAGAGGACTGTCTTAATTTGGGACTATTGACCTGCAGTGGCCGAGGACATTTCTCTCATCGTTAAAACCTTAAATATAAAACAATTAGGGAGGAACCTAATTTTTGGCCAAAAATGTCCTCAGATGTCACTACTTATTGTAGATCGTGTAAAACAAGGTTTTTTTGCAACTGTCCATCCTTCCCGAGGTACCCGGACGGTAAGTACCCTATGGTCAAAATGCCTTCTGTACTTGTACCGTTTGATAAGAGTAGCTATTGATATCGTTGGTCCGTTTTACTCCACTTTAATTCTGGGGGACATGATATTATTAACATTAGTTGATTAGGCTTGGAGGTTTTCCTGAAGCGTTCCCTAAAAGACCATCAACTAATACAGAGGTGGATGAAGCCCTTTTGTCCATCTTCTCCAGAAGTGGCCATCCCTAGAGAAATTTTGTCTGACCGTGGGACACCAATTCACATCGGACTTAAATGGAAACATCTATACCAACTTCTGGGAATGAAGCTCTATTCTCCCAAACCATTATCATACCACTGTAATGGGGAGGTAATGAACGTAGCATTCGATTCTCAAGTCCATTTTAAGAAACTTTGCTCCATTAAATCCTATGGAGTGCCATCGTTACCTACCCTTGTGCTTTGTTTGCATGAGGAAGTTCTCAGTTGACTCTTTGGGGTTTTCACTTCTCCCCCCCCACATTCTCTATGGTAGACAGGCCAGAGGACCATTGTCCTTCCTTCTTGACTTTTGGACTAATGAGGAGGTAATGCTGAGGTTCAGTCTTTCTTACAGTTTCTCCTTGACTTAAATCCAAACTTGAGGTGACCTCTGACATAGTTGCGAAAACTTAAGATTGGTTCAATGGACACAGTACATGATGAGATGACCTATTTTGATTCCAAAAGTCAGAGGAGAAGTTTTAAAAGTAGGAGATGAAGTTCTTGGTACTTTTGCCTATCAAAGTCAAATAAATTATTAGTTTAGCAATGGAAAGGTCCATATTAAAGTATTAAAAATTTGTGGGAAAGTGGACTACCACTTAGGAAGTCAAGGGGAAACCTAGCTAAATCATATCAACATCCTTAAGAAATATTACAGAAGAAAAAATTCGGTTAAAATGACCTAAATTAACTTTGAACTTACGTTTTTTCCACACGAACTTGATAAGACAACTGAGAATGTAAGTGTGCGTTAACTGACATCCTCTAACTTAGACTATGATGAAGAACTGCATGACTTGGTTGACTCCTTGACATCTCGGTGCCCAACCAACATTAATATTAATGAATCTTTGGATGACCATAAGGAGACATGAACTAATTCAATGTGTGAGTAACTTTCAGATCGTCTTTTTTCTGATATTCCAGGGGTTTACCTCCACGGTAGTCCATAAAGAATGACTTAGTGACGGGAGAATCCTATATTCAAACGAACTAATTATACCCAGTTCCAGTTCACCTTAGGGATGCTCAATTTGACGAGAGGTAGGACAAAGTATTTAAAAAACTAAAGATAATTGAACCTTCAGTATCTTCATATTGTTCACCAGTAGTCATGGTTAGAAGGAGGGAATAATTCATATAGACTTGCTATTGACTTCAGAGGCCTTATGCTTTAAAATCGGTGGGTGCTGAGCCTATGCCTTATTAGATAAGCGATTCTACACAAATTTGATGACTATTCCTTCTTTCAGAGATTGTATTGAGCAGGCCCCATATCATCGAAGTAATCTTAGATCCTTCGTCTAACTGCCCTGTGCTACCTACGTGAGACTGATGAGAAAAGGTCTTTGGTTAGTAAGTAATATCCCCCCCCCCCCCCCCCCCCCCCCCCCCCCCCCCCCCCCCCCCCCCCCCCCCCCCCCCCCCCCCCCCCCCCCCCCTTATGCCAAATTTTCAGTTTATTTTGTAAATTTACGTTTTGACATCACGTGGGGCGAACATATCCAAACATTATCATCTGTTTTGAGTAGGTTACGATACATGGCTCTAATGCCTAGGCGAAGAAATGCTTCCTTGGCGTATAAACAAGATTAGATATCTTGGACTGATACGTTCTAATAACTCTCTGCAGCCTCTCCCCTGTAAGTTCAATGCTTTATTTAGAATTTAATGTCCTCACAACAAGAAGCTCATGCGTTAACTTTCTTGGTCTGTAAAATTTTTATGCACGGTTTATCCCAAAACTTAATGAGCTTACAGCATCTTATCCAACTTCCTTAAAAAAGTCCTGTGAAGGAACATCTTGAATTTCCGACGTAGCTCGGGAAAAGTTTAATGAGATTTAAAATTATCTCTTCGAAAGACCCTATACTTAAGATTTCCAGATATTATAAAACATTTTGTTTAAAGAACTGATTTGGCCTCCTTTACTGGCTTAGGTGCGGTTGCTACTACAATACCATGTGGTTACTCCCTTTCCCTGTATACTTTCCTAAGCCGGAAACTCCTTCCCTGCAGAGAAGCGTGATACTCCACCTTAGAAAAAAGAATGTTTGGCCCTTTTTGTGGGGTATCTCCAAACTTAAATTTTATATGCTGGGGAAAAGAATTCATTTTAGATGGACACACACCTTTGATAATATACCTAGGAAACTTTTAATGGAACCAACAGTCGCTCTTGAGGGTGGACATTGGCGCTTCAGGCTTTAAGTTCCATATTGAGTATATCACTGGTTCATCCAATTATTTCTCTGACTGGTTAAGGTCGTGACATCAGCCAGAAGATTTGTTGCCTTTACCGCGACTTCCACATGCATGAACTTTATCCTCGCCTTTTCTTCTTATAATCCTTGACTGGGGTCTTGGTATGGTGAGTGTGAGGGATAAGTTCAATAGATTGGAGAAGTAGCGATTATAGCAACAATAGTTTCATTGCTGGCTACTGTTAAGAGAAGATAAGTCTGCTCCCGATATTCCCGCCTTTTTTCCCCCACCCCTGAAAGTGATAGTTTGACTGCCGGATGCTGTGAGGTAGGGTCGTCTAGCTCCCGCCTATCCCTTCCCTCCTTCGTCCCACCCCGAAAGGGGATGTGTGGGGCTTCGGTCCAACAGTACTCACTAGACTCACAGCTCCCCAGACTACGTAAGTACATGCCTCCTTGTATTCTAGTGGATTTATTGTGGTGAAAGCTTCATTTTGTCATAATAAACTTAGTTCCTTTCAGTCTTGCGTAAGTTGACTGGTTGTAATGATCACCAAGTCTTTTAGGGTATTGTACTTATCATGGGAGGTGGATTTATTAACCAGTGGGTAGCCTTTGTAGCCTATGTATATCTTTCAAGCTTGGATGACAGTCGAGGGGTTCACCTGCCAATCAAACGAGTAGAATTGATGGAGACGGACTAACGTCCCGGAGAAGTCCCCTGGTGTTTTTACTTGCCTGTGCATCTATGTATGAAGAATCAGGACCGTACCCATCATCATTGCAGCGGTACAAAACCTGATTTCCTGTCATCGGGAGAGATTATTTACGGCCTCAAGAACGAGCCAGTGGGTGTTCTCCAACACCTGCGACCCCCCCCCCCACATCATCAGCTAGGCTACAATTTCAAAACACGCGTGTAACCAACCCAGCCACCCAAGTCTATCTTTATTAGCGTTGAATTCTGTTTTCATTTATATTTTTCATTTTCTTTATTGTAGGATTAATATTTCATATTTAAGTGTTGTATATTTTATATGTCTTAAATATAAAGTGTTTATGTTTGTCAGTTTTTGTTCTTTTTCTATACATTAATTTTCCTGAGGAGGGCCAGCCTGTAGTACTAAGGACTGAAGTTGTTACAGGGGCTGTGCTAAGCCTTTCACAAGTCTTGTTAACAATTTTCTCTGTTAGAATCAGGGAAACGGGTGGGGCTTGAACCCATGGCAAGTGACTACTACATTTGAGTTTTCTTATCATTTCATTCTGACACTACTAATTACCCTTTTAAGCTAAGTGAAAATTTTTCAGTCTGTGAAATCGGTTTTTTACATTATTTAGCAGCCACACAAAAATCCTGTCAGATTTACATGGCAGCCCATTTGTTTTAACTTAATTGCAAGTTTAGGGAAAAATGGATTTTGGTCTTAAAAAATAGATGTGACAAAAACAATAGATTATGACGATATTAATATCAAGTAAGAAAATATAACTTATGTTCAGTAGGTGGATTGGGGAATCTTTATTGAGAATTCTTGGCACTGCATAATTTTTATTGAGCTTCTGGGAGGTCGGGGAGACATAGTTGAGAAACTGCATATAAGTCATGCTTGGTTGTAGATGCTTTCTGTCTTTCTCTTTGTGACAGTGAGGACTGAAAATCCTGCCTCACATAGGGGAAGGTTGTAAACATAGGGAAGAAGTACTGTCAGGAGTCTCCTCCAAAATCTTATTTTCTTTGCAGACTTTGATCAGAATGAATCAGTGATTTTTTTTTTTTAAATCGTAATGATGTTGTTTTCTTAACCTCCTGGATCTCGACTGAGCTGCTTTGTCGGTAGCTGATGCTGGGAAAATTTTAAGTTTGATCCTCAGGGTCCGTGTTGAGGGAGTCTTACCAAGGGGAATTCATCAAATTCTCAGGTATGAAGTAATCTAAGGTCTGTGATCAGCTTGATTGGGTGGTAATGTTTCTCCTCTAGAAGTGCATAAAAGATGATATAATGAAAGTTTTATGGGCCTCAGTTTTACTTCTTCCACAACTTAACAATTTCCCTTTAGAATGTGTTAGTTTTCTGACACTCGACCAACGTTTGGATCGCGATTCTTTGCAAAAGAAACGGTTCAAGGCGATAATGGTCAGCAAAAAATATCAGTAAGATTAGCCCACTTGCATCACCTATTTGAATAGGTATACTTTGTGGTCAACGGTTGATTCTTTCCAACTAAAAAATATTGCAGTCTCGTTCCGCTTGTCAGGCAATAGTTTGAACACCGTTCCTGGCGATGAGCCAATAACCTCATAGTAATATAAACAGTGTGCTCGCACACGTTTCCCAACAAATTCAGAAAACTTCTAGTGAATATCCCGAATTTAGAGCCCTAGCTTAAATGAAATTAGTAAACATGGATGACCCTCCTGCATCACTTCCGTAACTTACCCGGCAATCTGAGAAAACGTAATTTTCGCGATGGAGCCAGTGATCAATCAGCTCACGCAATGACACTTCCTGACGTTGTTCATACACTGCTGGCGCAAAGTCAAACAGACACAAAAACATGATTCACTGACGCTCATCCCTCCTTGAAGAATGAGTCCGGCAATCCTTGATATCTTCTACAGTCGTTAGGGAAGTGTAATGGCCGGCAAAACAGAAAATCTCGTCCATATCTTGTGCTACCTTGATGCCATAACGTATGCCATGAGTTGGGTTACATCACTAGACACATGTTAGACTCGTTCCAACAGCAGAGTGAAATGTCCGTACATTTTTTTTTTGTTCGCCTGCAATCATTTGGTTATGAATTCGATTGATTAATTATGTCCGTACACAGAGGTTATCGGTTTCAAATTTTTCTTCGCAGTCCTTCACTTCCACAACTGTCGTCACGCACTAATTCATCACCAACGGTGTGTGGTTCCCATTCTTTTGCAATCCTCCAAGCACGAGGCAAGAAGCAAGTGTTGCTGCCACGCGGAAGTAAAACAACCGTCGGTGGTAGGAATTCCAGTCCTCAGCCGCTTCAGTGTTCGTGCATTCCTTTCAATTAAAAACTGCTCTCTTTTTTAACAAGTACTCTTGATTTCCTTCTACGTGCCTTCTAATCATGGTTCTGCTTAAAATGACCTCATTAATCACGACTTCCCCACAAATAACACATTGTGGTCGAAGTATGCCACGTTTGAGTGCGTGTGTCTGCTTACTCACCCATGTTGTAACCACCCAGTTGTGGTTGAAGGGGTCGATTCACAGCTCCCTGACACGCCTCTTCAATGGCCGCGGTCATGAGCTTTATCATTACCTCGATTATTTAAGCTGTGACAGCCTTTTCTGTCGGTAGTTTCTATTCCGCGGTACTTGGTGCTCCTTCTTCCAGGCCTGACCAGGTCAGTGGGACGCTTGGGCCCACTCTCTCACTGCAAGCCTACCCTATCTCGGGGCACATACTGCTCCCCTCTGCGGACTGGGCTATCGGTTCATTCTCTCACTTTGCCCGTTGTGTACTCACTCCATTCCAAATTAAAAGTCAAACATAGTCCCGGCCGGATCTTTTGCTACCTACGCTACCACCATCGGCACTAAACCGCGGTTTCAACAGAACGAAACAGTAATTCACAAAGCTATGTATGGATCCTGCCTCTCTACATCGCTTCTAAAACTGTTTTACACTTTCGGACACCTCTGTGACTGAAGAAACACTTCCTAACATACCCGTGATTATCTGAGTCTTCAAACCTTTCCACTGTGACCCCTTGTTGCTGTGTCCCATCACTGGAAACATCCTGTCTCTGTCCACCTTCTCAATTACTCCCAGTATTTTATATGTCGTTTTATGTACCCCCTAATTCTCCTGTCTCCTGTGTCGTCAGGGGGACAATTTCCCTCTAAACTCTTCTCGTAGAAAAACATATCGCCTAGCTCTTGTTTAACGTGTTACAATACAGTAGAATATACCTTCCTTTGATGAATTTCGAGACTATTTTCTACTCTCGCGGAGCCGGGCATGGGTTTTTTTCAGGGCTCCGGTGAGACTAACCCCACTATCTCTGCCTAACATGTTCAGTACGGTGTCCTTGCTACGTAAATACGTGCTTGCTTGGCTTGAGATTTTCAGTGCAGTTGAGGGCTAGTCTCTTTATGGTCTATAGATTGATTTTTTTAAATGCGGTAGTAAAAATTATGCTCAAAGAATTTGTGTTTTTTTTTATTCGTTACTAAGAATTTTTATGGTATTTATTTTTGAATCGACTTTTGGTTTTTATAATTGTTTCGATTTTTTACTCTTATATGTCTTAAACTAAAAAATCGAACAATTTTAATTAATTTAGAATATATTTACCAAATTTCAATTGGTAAGTGTTTTGCCCATGTTGTAGCCTATGGTATATTTTCCTTAATAAAAAAAGAGGGAATATTAGTTTATAATTATTATTAATTTAAACAAAGAATAGAAGCGCAAAAAACGATAACTAAGAAACATTTCGAACTTACAATCTTATGTTTATTTTTTTTTTTTTTCGTGGACGTGTTCTCTATTAACGAGATTTCGTTGATTTGCACGAGGAGGACAATAAAGGTGATATGTACAATTGTGTTAATTTTTTTTCAAGTCTGTCGCTTCTATTTCAATAATTGATTATCTGTTGAACTTCAGATATATATTTTACATAGCTATTTCCAATATTAGTTTCCATGTGATAACTTTGGGAGACCTTTCTGGGTTGCGTTTGTAAAAATTCCATATCGCGTTATTCTTGACGACATAACAATCCTGAACTATAAGGTACAATACGGTGACTGGAACAATACACAAATAAGATTCGGACTTAGGAGAGAGAAAACTACGACGTTTCGGTCGATTTGGACCATTGACTGTCACACTAACACACGAAGGGTGAGGGAGACAGAATATAAGGAGAGGACACGGAAGGGATTGAGAGAGGAAGAACTAGGAGTGGAGAAAGATTGGTATTGTCAATGAATCTGTAGGAGTTATTTGGCCTCTCTTAATCTCGAGATTGTATGTAAGATTTTACAGTAAACAAAGGGATGTGCTAAGTCAGTGGGGCCCCTTGAGCTGGTCAGGCGCTTATGATCCAAGACATTGGATGAACTCTACCACTTCCTTGATCGTATCCGAAGGCCTTATTCCACTGGCGGTAGTGACAATGGGTATTTAGAAGTTTCCCCTTGAGTTAAGGTGTGGCAGTTCCGTAAGGGTACAATCTATATTGGCCGAATTACCTTTGAAATGGATCAAACATTTGTTGGTCTCTGTGAATGTATTTTGTCTTGGGTTTAAACTTTCGTGGTTATGTGGTTTCCTGAAAGTAAGCATTAATTATGTTAACTAAATGGGTTTCTATGAAAAAATGCTGGATTATAACGCTCTGAGAGACAATAAGTCACTTATTTTTGATTTTATTGGGTTTCTGGTTAATGACATAAGGTATTTCTGCTCACTCACTGTTTTACGTGGTTCGATCCCCTGTAATGGTGGAATCCTGGGGCGGTGTTTACTTAAGACACTAGGGTCCCCTGGTCACCTAGTAGCAAGTATGTCCTGGATGTTTGCCGATTGATGTGGGTCTCATCATGGGGACAAGTGTAACAGTAATGTTCCTGATATTCTGAATCAACAAGGGTTTCTTATAGTATGTCTGTGATGTCAGCTATGGGTCTGTATAAGTTGTATTCATGTAATTGTTGACAAAGAGGATGTTTTATTATTATTATTATTATGATTATTTTTATTTTTATTATTATTAGGTTGAAATAAGTCAGATGTAGGTAAGTAAATAAACATTTAAGCATCTGATGGTTCAAAAATACACATTGATTTTATTTTAAGAAACTTAGAGTTTCAAAATCCAGGCTTTTAAGAGATAATTTGTGATTGTCTTAAACGAGAAGATTAAACTTTTCTGTTCTGATCACTTGATTGTGGTAAATACTGAGTAAATTCAGACTTAATGTTCTAACGTATTTTACAATATCAGTTTCTCTTTAATATCATTTGCTTTCAATATTTAGGTTTCTCTGTTTTGGGCTTGTGAAGGCTTACTCAGCCCTGTAGCAACTTCAGACAGTATGTAAAGTAAAAGGACACAAGTGCAACTATTGTGACATTTATTGTGGCAACGTTTCGCTCTCCAGGAGCTTTATCAAGCCATTATCAAGCGAAACGTTGCCACAATAAATGTCACATTAGTTGCACTTGTGTCCTTTTACTTTACTAATTGTTCGGTAATTCTACCAACATTATTACAACTTCAGAACAGTATTACCCAGGTGGCTCCTCTAAGGAAAATTGGAATAAATGATAGAAAAAGAAATAATAAACAGAACAAACCATAAAACACTTTATTATATAGAAAATATAAAATATAAAACACTTAAAAATATGAAATATAAATCCTAATAAAAGAATGAAAAATGAAAATTTAAATGATAATTGAATTCAACGCTAATTTAAAACTTGGGTGTCTGGTGTTGGTGACACTGCTTGTTGAAATCGTAGCCGTTGCCCGATGATGGGGGGGGGGGGGTTCGCGAGGTGTTGGTTACGACCCACTGGTTAGTTCTTTCACAGTATAGTCTTGAGTATTATTTCCCGATTGACAGGAAAGCAGGTTCTTGACCGCTGAAATGATGAGGGGTTACGTCTGCAATTTCATACAGGTGCACAGGTAATTAATCCAAAAAAGGGGGAAGTATCAGGTCGTTAGTCCATCTCCATCAGTTTTCTCGTTGATTGGCAGGTGACCCTCTCTGTCATCCAAGCTGGATGACATGACACACACACACACACACACAAACACACACACAACTCATCCACCACAAACGCCACACACAACACACACACACTCATACACAAACACACACTATACACACACACACTCATATACAATCATACACATTAAACACGCAACACAAACACACACACAAATACCACACACACACACACACACACACACACACACACAAAGAGGAGACTTGGACTCGACAACGGACCCCCCCCCATCTCAAATTAGGTGAGTAGCTCAACATACAAACACACACACACACACACACACACAAACACACACAACACCACACAACACACACACCACACTCTTGCACACATGTGGTAATGCCTTTATTTACAGTAGCAAAGTCAGGGCTACTGGTGAGCAAAGATGCAGATAATGAAGGTTTCAATGAGCTTTTTGTTTTAATTAAGTTTGTCTACCGCTCGGTCATTTACTGCAATAAGGTGAACTGGATCTGTGTATAATTCAGTTTGATAGGAGTGTACGTCGATAAGTCTATCTTATGGATACCGGGGTGGTTGACAGAAGTCATGGGTTGAGAAATGGCTATGAAGGAACACACAAGGTTGTACGCTAAGGGGCCGGGTGGACGGGGGGCGGAGGGGTGGGTAGATATATGGGGTACTGGCATGGTGATGGGGAAATGGCTTAGGGAATGATTTGTGGATGGTTGGTGTGTTGGGGGGGGAGAGAAAATAGGTGGGATTGGATGATACACTTGGCTGGGTGGGCAGGATGATGTGGCAGTTGGGAGTGTTGGGGGATGGATGGGTAGATAATATATGTAAGGAGGATGGGGGAGGGGTGGATTGGGAGGGGGATTTAATTTCATTTATTTTAGTTGGATGTTATTGGGTGGTTGGATGGCGTTAAGTTATAGGGAGGGGGGATGTGGGCGGTTGGTGGGGGGGTGGTGTTGAGTGGAGTGTGTGGGCAAAGGGACGGAGAGGGGAGGGTAGGGTGAGCTGAGGGAAATATCCATGGGGGTATTACAGGGGTTATTTGCGGTAAACGGTACTTGCTAAGTTTATATGGGTTAGGGTAATGGTCGGAATATAATATCTTTATACGGGAATAGGAAAACTTCATCTCGACTTTTAAAAACTTCTCACTCTGACCCTTCTTTTCCCCCCCCGCCCCCCCCCCCCCCCCCCCCCCCCCCCCCCCCCCCACCCCGAATCAAAATAGTTTTGTACTGGGTCCCTTGAACAAGCTTGATTGTTCGACTATGTCAGAGGTCTCCTCTAAGTTTGGATCTAAGTTCAAGGTGATGAAACTGGTAAAGAAGACTGAACCTCAGCATTCACCTCCTCATAAGTCCATAGTCATGAAGGATGGACAATGGGCCTCTGGCTGTCTACCTTAGAGAAGTTCAAAAGGTGAAACCCCAAGAGTCACTGGGGATAGTTCCCCTGGCAAAACAAAGCAAAGGGTAGGTAACCTTTTGCCACTCCTTAGGTTTTAAGGGAAAGCAAAGTTTCTTAAAATGGACTTGAGAATCGAATGCTGGCGCTCAGCCTCCATTACAGCTGGGATGATAGGGTGTGTGAAAGAGAGGCTTCACGCCCAGATGTTGGTATAGATTTGTTGCATTATGTCAGCGTGAATTGTGCCCCACGTCAGACAAAATTTCTCTAGGGATGCCCACTATGGAGAAGATGGACAAAAGGGCTCAGCCACTCCTGTAGTAGTTATGGTCTTTAAGGGTATGGCTTCCAGGGAAACTCGAAGCATAATAAACTAATGTTAATTTATATCTATGTCCCCCAGTTGAAAGTGGAGATAAAGGACAAACGATGTCAATAGCTTATCTTTCAAAAGTTACCGTAAAGACAGGCATTTTGACCATAGTACTCGGCATGGTTACCGCGGGATGTTGACAGTTGGCAAACTTTACACGATCTACAATTGGTAGTGACATCTGAGGAATTTTTTGGCCAAAAATAGATTTCCTAATTTTATTTAAGGTTTTACGGTGCGAGAAATGTCCGGGCCTCTGGCAGGTCATGAGCCATTTTTTAAGAACTAGTCTCTCTGCAGTGACTTGGAATAAAATCCTCAGAGGGAATGTCTATCTAATCTGAATTTAATTTGAATATGACTTGTACAAGATCCTTTATATATTCAAATTTAGATCGAAAGGTTTTTCCGTTTGGGGGACAACTTGATTTTGTTAGCGGCATTATGGCAATTCTGATGTGAAGGGCAATCACGTTGAAAATTGACAAAAGGAGTCTTCGATGTATCTCACCCCTCCCTAATAAGGCTTAATTAGTCTGGTGGGAAAAACAAAAGGATGGATAGTTGGAAGATGCCTGGGCTTTTGGGTCTGAGCCCTAGGGAAGACATTTATGGTATCGGACCAGAGGCGGGTGTGTATCTTCACTTTCATCTAAAAGTGAACGGTGATCCTTTACTACCTCGCTTTCGAGAGTGTAGCATCACTGTTCTTTTATCTACTTGAATCTCACGAGACATTGTCTCATCCTGAAACTTTCGAAAGGCCTTCTATGACTCTTACTGGAAGAGGATCTGAAAAGCTTATGCCCCTTATGGGGCATAAGCTTTTAGATCCCTCTTGAACACCACACAAATGCAAAAACAGGAATAAAAGGAAGTCACTCTTTACTTTCCACTAGAGGCTTTGATTTCTTAAGGTTGATGAACCACTTGCCGTTAGGGTGTTCGATCCGTTAGGTTCTTTATAGGAATTGTGAGCCTCAGCATACAGGTCAGCAGCCTCAGGCAATTCCTCAGCTTTAGCTAATCAGGTTACGTTCTCTGATGAATGTTCGTATCTGGTGAGGAAGAGCTGTCAGGACTGGTTCAGACAACATGAAGTCCTCTAATAGAGTTCATAAACTGCGCTCAATTCCTGAACTCTTATCCAAAGTCGAACAAACGAAGAGAGTTTACCCTGTAACAGCTGAAAGTTCAGGGCCTGGCTGTAAACGGTGGCATACCTGAAAATTTTTCGTAAGAATTTGTGGTTTTTTGTTTTGCTTTATGGATTGACTTCTGCCGAGTAGGTTATAATTTACATATGATATCCTGTGACAAATGTTGCACCTGCTAATTGTTAAATATTTTTGTAAGATGGCCACAACACAACTAATCCTACACTAAACTGCTCCATTATTTTACATTACATTTGATTGCTTTGTGAGGAAAAAAGAAAAGTTCAAATAGATTGGAGAGGAATGTATCAGCGATTAGTAACAAAAGTTTCATTGCCAGCTACTAGTTAAGGTAGCCGTAGTGGCAAAAGTCCAGCTCCCGCCTATCCACAACCCCTCCCATATTTGTTCCCCTCCCGGAAGAAGTGACTCCGAAAGTGCTTACGTTTGCTTGCGGCTGCTTGTTAGGTAAGGTAAGGTCTAGCTTTTCCACTATCCAGCATTTTCCATTTTTTTTCCCACCCACCCCAAAAAAACAATCGGTGATAGTTTGACTGCCGGCGCTTGTTAAGGTAGGGTCAGTATAGCTCCCGCTTATCCATTCCCCTCCTTGTTCCCCCCCCACGAGAGGTGAACGTGTGGGGCTCCGGTCCAAACAGTAATCACTAGACTCACAGCTCCCAAGCACTACTGTATGTAAATGCCTGCCTTGTATTTTATGGATTTATTGTATGAAAAGCTTCTTCACTTTGACCAATAATAAACTTAGTCCTTTCAGTCTTGCTCTAAGTTGGACTGTTGTAATGATCACCAACGTCTTTTACGCTATAGGTATTGTAACTTATTCATGGAGAGTGATTTCTTAACCCCGTGGGTTGGGTACACTGTGGGGTAACCTGTCTATCTGTCAGCTTGGTATGACCAGAGAGGAGTCACATGCCAATCCAACGAGTAGAACTGAAGGAGACGGGACTAAAGTCCTGGTGAAGTCCCCTGTTTGTATTTACTTTGCCTGTGCTGAATGTCATGAAGAATTCAGGACGTACCCCATCAGTTTACCCTCATCATCTCATCATTGACCAGCGGTTACTCTATACAAAACCTGATTTCATGTCATCGCGGAGAGATTATTTACGGGCCACAAGAACGAGCAAGGGCGGTTGTCAACAACAACTGCGCACCCCCCCCCCCCCACTTCATCAGCAACGGCCTACAATTTAAACCACACGCAGTGTCACCCAACACCAGGGTCACCCAAGTTCCTATTTTTATTAGTGTTGAATCAGAATCTTTTATATTTTTCATTTTTCATTTTCTTTAATGTAGGATTAATATTTCATATTTAAGTGTTTTTTATTTTATATTTTCTTAAATAATAAGTGTTTTTGTTTGTCAGTTTTTGTTCTTTTTCTATTGCAATTAATTTCCTGAGGAGGAGCCAGCCTGTAGTTAATACTGACTGAAGTTGTTACAGGGCTGAGTAAGCCTTCACATGGTGACGACTTGCAGGATCAACTTACTAAATAAGATTCAATTTCATCTAGAATCTACATATTGGAACTTCAACGGGGCCGAATACACAGACAGTTTCCACCAGTCCATGAGTTAATCATTCTCTATGGTAGGACTACTGTACAGGGTATTTGAAAGACTATGGTGATTGTTATAATCTAAATAAAAAATTTTTGTTTTATTGTAAGTCACGTCAGGCAGGATATAAGATTTAAGTCTGCCACCTTTTAGCTGTGAGCGTGAAACACTTTGGTGGATTAGACCTAGGACCGAGAAAGATTTTCCAGTGACAAATTTTTTTTCATTGAGCTCTGTATTATATCAAGGGAACTGTGTAAGGACACTCTTGATTTTTTGTTGGTGTGAAGACTGGATGGTCAAGGGACCCCATTTCTACTTACTGTTTATCGGAGCCGCATAAAACCCTTCGTTTTTTATTATTACATATTGTTAATTTGAAAACAGGTTCGAGCCCCTATGGTTTAATTAGTCTTGAGCAGAGCAGGAATTGAACCCTCCGTTTTACTTTAATATCCCAGTTCATTTTCCCACTGATAGTTAAGTTATTCTTGCAAAGCATGCGAGGAATACCAGTTTTGGATGAACGCTGGACAGTAGTTTAGGAATGATTTCAAAGGAAAAAATTTTAGAATCTTTCATTAGTGCTAAAAATCCAGGAAGGAAGAGAGAGGAGAATCGAAAAAGATGAGAGAAAGGACGAGATGAGAGATTGAGAATCGAAAGAGAAGATAGGGAAAAGGAGATGATTGAGAATCGTAAGAGAAGACAAAAAGAGCGAGATAAGACTTGATCGTGTGGAAAGACAGCTAAAGTATTGTGAGGAACAAGTTAAGTAGGGAACTTGAGGGAACGAGCAAAGGATAGAGAATATGGAGTTGGAGAGAGAGAAAAGGATCGCGAGCTCGAAAAGCTCGCTTGGTTAGGAGGAATAAAAAGTTAACTTCTCAAAACAGCAATTAGAATGAAGGAGTAATGGAATACCGTGCAGATTGTGACCCATAATTCCAAACACATAATTTACCTCCCTTCACCAGTAGGGCGGAAGACATAACTTCATACATTATCCAGGTTTGAAAATACCGCTCCCTCTGTGAATGGCCTGCTGAACAACTGGGCTACCAGGTTAGGAATGTTATTTTCTGAGTACAGCTTTGAATATCTGAGCAACTTTGTCACGGATTCATATGTAATTATAACTAATGAGAAGGCAATCCTTAAAGCATAACAAAAAACCACAATTCTTAAAGGAAAGATTTCAGGTATGCCCCTATAGCCTGGCCAGAACTTTCCAGCTGTTACAGGTAACACTCTTTCGTTTGTTCGAACTTTTGGATAGAGAGTTCAGGAAATGATCGCAGTCAGTATGAATCTCTTAGAGATTATTGGTTGCATGACCAGTTCCCCTGACAGCTCTTCCCCACCAGATTACGAACATTCTTAGAAAACGTAAACCTGATATAAAGCTGAGGAAGTTGCTGAGGGTGCTGACCTGTATGCTGAGGCTCACAATTCCATATTAGACCTAAAGAGATCGACATCAGACCTTAAGAAAATCAAAGCATATAGTGGAAAGTAATGTGACTTCTTTTATTTGTTTTTTTTTGTGTGGTGTTTAAGGGACATAAACTTCAGTTTGTCCTTCTAAGAAGGTCCAAAAAAGTTGGAAGATGTTTTAAAGACTGTAATGACCACAGCACCCTTCTGTTCTGGAGACTAAAAGGATAATTTTATTTGGTCAAAAGTAAAGCTTTCAACCAAAAAAATCCACTAGAATACAAGGCGGGCATGTACTTCAGTGTGCTGGGGCTGGGGGGTCTAGTGATTATTTTTGGGGCCCGGACCCCACACTACCTTTGGGTGTGGGGGGGGGGGGGAAAAGGGGTGGGGGAGCTAGATGACCCTCCCTTTAAACAAGCAGCCGGCAAAAACTACACTTTAGGGGGGGGGAAAAAGGCGGGAATAGGGGAGCGGGAAACTTACCCTCCCTTTAAACAAGTACCCGGCAATGAAACTATTGTTACTATTACTCCATCGCTACTCCTATCTATTGAACTTTCCCTCACAGTGCTGTGGATGACCTAATTTTCTCCATTTACTGAAGAAATTAGTATATTAGTAACTAGTTAATACCTCTGCCCAGTTATTTCCCAAATCTGCAATGCTAAAGCATAACTCGCTCACAGTAGAAAGAAGTTAATTGATAAGTCAGTGTGAGTTGTTATGGTTAAGTCGAACCGAAAAAACCGTCATAAGCTACTTTCTCTAATGTATGGATTACAATGGTCAACAACCAAAATGCTTCCGAGACCAGAGTACCAATTTCCAACTAATTTTAGGTCACTGATAGTGAATATCATGGTTAAAATTGTTTGTTGGCTCTATTTTTCAATATATACCCAAAGTGTCACAAAAGTTTCCAACAGTCTTGTGGCAGTGTGTTTCTTACCACACTCATAGTCTCATGACCTTCGTTTTTGTTCCAGCAGGGCCCTAAAGGTGGTTGTTTATGTCCAAGTTTATATTTTGAGGTGAAAGGTAGGTTTATTTTCTTAATCAAACACTTTTTAAAATTATAATAAATATTCACTGAGCAAGTTATTGATGGGCATTTTGAAGTATGTTACGTTAATTTTATTATCCTACTGAAAGATATAAAAAACTTCTGCTGGATGAAAAATATTCAACGTCCACCTCTCTTTGAAACAAAAAAAAAATTTTGCTACCACGACTACACAGAAAAGGACTATGAAAAACTGTAAAAGCTATGGACAAATCCGGGCAGGGATTCAAGTATTTAACATCAAAAATTCCCCTCACTGAGTGACGCTAAGTAAGAGTCTTCATTGGTTCCTCAGTTCGGGAGCTTCTTAAAGATGGTGACTTGGAATCAGACCTTCATGGGGGGGAGAAAGGGCTTGGGAAGCATTCAAGTTAGTGGCGAAGGAATTTCTGGGGAAACAGAAGGGAAGACAACTGTGAAAAATTGGTAAAAACCTCATTAAGGCTTACAAGAAACATGGGATGTAACATGTCACTTAAAAATCCACTTTTTGGACTCGTTTAGACTTTTTTCCAGCGAACTGTGGGGCAGTTAATGACGAACATGGTGATATTTCAACCGTCGAAAATGGTACCATGGCAAATGGGGCACAAGATTGCTTGCAGACTAATGCTGAACATTGGCAAGAGATGATTCTTCAGCCCACTATAAGAGTTAAGCAAAAAGGCAGAGAGTAGGTATGAATTAGAGTTTTAAAACATACTGACATATTGTACATTATAATAAAATAATCAAATATTACATGTCTCGTATCTTTAAACCTATATTAATAAGCATTTTTCAAGGTGATATTTGGATTCAGGACATGAAAACACATAAGAATTAACTAATATCATTTAAGAAGCATATAACTTTTCAAAAATTGTTGACCAGTATTATTTGTGTATTGTTTCAGTCACAGTCTTGTGCCTTTTTGTTCTTTCTGAAAGAACAACATTTTATTACAGTGCCTCTCCCACTCTATCATCTGCTCTCCTTTTGCACTCTCTCACCACTCTCTTCACCTTTCTTTTACTCTCCATATTACTCTGCTCTTCTTATAACACTTCTGCTTTGTAAAAACCTCTCATAAGCTTCCTTTTTTCTCTTTTATCACACGCTTTACTTCATCATTCCACCAATCACTCCTCTTTCCTCCTGCCCCCACCCTCCTATAACCACAAACTTCTGCCCCACATTCTAATACTGTATTTTTAAAACTATTCCAACCTTCTTCAACCCCCCCCCCCCCACTACTCACACTTGTACCAGTCAACCTTTCTGCCAATAGTTGCTTATATCTCACCCGAACTTCCTCTTCCATTAATTTATACACTTTCACCTCTCTCTTAATTGCTGTTGCCATTTTCCTTTTGTCCCATCTACCTCTTACTCTAATTGTAGCTACAACTAAATAATGATCCGATATATCAGTTGCCCCTCTATAAACATGTACATCCTGGAGCCTACCCATCAACCTTTTATCCACCAATACATAATCTAACAAACTACTTTCATTACGTGCTACATCATATCTTGTATACTTATTTATCGTCTTTTTCATAAAATATGCATTACTTATTACCAAACCTCTTTCTATACATAACTCAATTAAAGGTTCCCCATTTTCACGTACCTTTCACCCAGGTTTGTGACTTGATAAATCCCACTGTGTGGGCGAAACGTTGTCAATAAAGGATCACATTATACACCTTATGTGTTTATTTTTCCGGGTATACTCAGAAAAATTATTTCTGATCAAGGAACACAATTTACATCTGAACTAACTTATCAACTTATAGGTTGTCAACCTCTTTTCAATACACCTTACCACCCAAACTGTAATGGAAGAGTGGAACGAGAACATGCCATCCTAAAGTCAATATTAAAAAAAAACTTTTCCTTAAATTAAACCCACTAACTGGCATAGATATCCTCCGTGTGATCTTTGCAACGCGTGACATTCCAAGTGATTCCCTTGGATATTCCCCTTTCGAATTACGCTATGGGAGGCAATCTCATGGATCTCTATCTTGAAGGAACTGTGATCCAAAGATATTAACCCTGAAGTTCAAAGCACTTATCAGTTTCTTTTAGAGTAGAGAAAGATTAGAAAAAAAACAGCTGAGTTGATTGTGCAGAGCTCTAAGCGTAAATTTAAAACTGAAGCTTTGATTCTTTTACCAGACAAATCCAACAAATTGTTAATTTCATTGTAATAAGGTAGATTCTCTTGGATATCAATGGTAAGAATAGAATATATGCCAATATGAATGTAAAGTTTGTTATAGATAATGAATCTTAAATAGAATCGAAGGAACATCTCGGTATTCTAAAGCTAATTCTCCAACGAGTAACTCAAACGTCGACATCAAACTGTCAACTATCTGAAAAAACAAGCCTCAAATGCCTCAGTAAATGCTTCTTTTAGATGTATCTTCAGTGTTCCCATGACTTACCATTACTGTTGTTCACAAAACTGAATTCTCAGAAACTTAACCAATGAATTTCCAGATTTCTTCGTATTTGGGTTTCTTTAGTTTCTACTCCTTGTAGTATTAATCGTACCTGTTGTGAGTTCGAGTTTGATAAATCACTTCACCTCGACGCTTCTCCTGTTCAAGTGCTCTACCAGGAATGTTGTTTCATATATTATGTATTTAACCTGGTTACCAATAATGACACTGAAGTACAATTACCACCCTTTGTTTTTTTCGGTGTTATGCATAATAACCATATTGTAACCAGTTTTCTTTTCATTATCAGATATCCAGTAGACACTGGATATCTGGGAGTTAGAACCAGACGGCAGACCTTAGTGGGACGTAGACTCTTCATTTCTCCTTTGATATCTGGAGTGATAATACGAACCGGTATTGACAGGAGTTTCTGAACATCAGACTAACACTGCCTAACCAAGATACCTAATATCATATCTTCAATACATCTTAAGATGTTCTGAACTTAGCAGACTGCCACAAAATCTCACTGGAACCAACCCTCATTCAGCTCTCTCACTCTTACACTACGACTCCAAAAACGCAATTTCTACGGAAGAGTCTCCACACTTGACTCCCTCCAACTGAGCAAAACCAGGCAACCGTCAAAGGTGACCCCGTGTTATTTCGACGCCCACAAGACACTGGAGCCAACAGTCCAGAACTGATAGGTCCACAGCTGCCCAGCCGAAACCACCTCTTGTTGTTTTGACCCACCTTCCTTCTCTCACTTCCTGAAAACCAACCCACTGGGCACTCCCTTTCCTGATCATGCCCGTCTCCTACTTCAACAGCTCATTCTTTCTACTAAATCACAGGTTGAAGATGCCTTCTTTCCTCTCCGTCAACGTCAACGTGCTCTCTTTGCGGCTCTACCACAGGATCTCTGTAACCTTCTCTCTACCATTGCCTTTGACACTGCTCGCCTGAATGCGCAAATTCATTCTTCCAAACTACAAAATAAACTTCAAACGTCTCATCTCAGCTAGCCCTTGGTCTAAATTCTCCCTCACTGACTGTGTTACTAATCTGTCTTCTGTCTCACTCTCTCAGTATGAGCTTGAACTTCTTGGTTTTGGTCTTTCCTTTGCCACTTCGCCTACTCCTCGCGCTGGTTTTCCCTGATTAGCTCTTTTGATTCCTTTCGTCAATCTCGCTTCCGTAATCTTCCTGACTTGTCCACTTTTCGTGGTGCTCTCCTTCCTGCTCTTGTTAGTACTGTTCTCCAAGAATCACCACCTTCCACGCCGTTACCAACTTGCCCTTTCTTCTCTTAAATCTAACACTAACATTGTCATACTATCTTCTGACAAAGTAATTCGGTTGTTATCCTTGATCGCGAGGATTACCTCCGTAAAGCTGATGTCTTGCTCTCGACTCACGCCCCCCTACACTCCTCTCGTTTCCAACCCTCTTGATCGCATCAAGAGAACTTTCAACAAAAACTAAGGAGTCTCTCCGACCTCTGTCCTCCTGACTTTGACCTTGTTCAACGGTTCGTGTCATCTGTCCCTCTCTTCCCTATTCTATGGCCTTCCCAAAACTCATAAACCTGATATTCCTCTTCGTCCTATCATATCCTCTAGAGGTTCTGTCTCTTATTCTCTTGCTTCTTGGCTGGCCAAAACCCTCACTCCCTTTCTTGGTACTTTTTCTCCTGCCCACCTCGTCACTCTAAGACTTCATTGAACGGGTTCGCTCTCTCCCAACCTGTAAGATGCTTAGTCTTGACGTTGAGTCCCTCTTCACCAATGTCCCTCTTGATGATGTCCTTGATTTCCTTAGAGAGAAGGCCCATGAAGGGTTTCTTCATCTCCCTATCCCCACTGATGTCTTTCTTGATCTGATCCGCCTCTGTGTGGACTCTAACTCCTTTTCCTTCCAAGGGAAATATTATTCCCAAACTTCGGTGTCGCTATGGGCTCTCCTCTCTCCTGTCCTTGCTAATCTTACATGGAATACTTCGAGACTGTTCTTCTTCCTACCCTCGATGTGCAACCTTCACTCTGGCTCCGCTATGTGGATGACATCTTTGCTCTGTGGCCTCATGACTCCAGTCTCTTCCAACCTTTTCTTGAAGCTCTTAACAATCTTGCCCCTTCCATTAAGTTTTAAAGCTGAATGGGAATCTAATTTCCTTACTTCCTTTCCTTGATGTCCATGTCCACCGCTCAGATACAGGCTTTTCCTTTCCGTTTACCGTAAACCTATGCACAGTGGCATGTACATTCACTACTTTTCCTATCATGCTTCCCCTGTCAAGAAAAGTGTTCTTATCTCCCTCTTTCCGTGCCCTCCGCATCTGTGATCCTCAGTTCCTTCCAGCAGAAATTTCCACTCTTCATAATTCGTTCTCCCGTCTTGGCTACCCTTCCCATTTCATAGACTCTGCCCTCTCGCGTGCCAAACGCAATTTCTTCTCTCCAAAACTCTCTACTCATGGGAACTCTTATATCCTCTGCCTTCCCTACATTTCCGGTCTTTCTAATCTCAACAATTCTATCCGTCCCTTAGACATCAAGCTTACCTTCCGCCAGACTAACACTCTTCGCACTAATCTCGTTCATACCTCTCCTCCCTCTACAGATGTTCCTGGTGTCTACTCTATTTCTTGCTCCTCCTGTCCTCTTCAATACTTCGGAGAAACTGGTCGATCTCTTTCTGACAGACTTGGGAGCACAAAAAATAGTGTTAGGCTTGCCGACACTAACAATGCTCTTTTCTGTCAACGTCAGAGATCATAGTCATCCTATTGACTGGTCTTACTGCTAAAACTGTCTTCCCTACTTCCAACTCGAACGTCGCCGTTTAGTTGAATCCTCTCTTATACACAACTTTCCTTGTATGAACCTTAGCCCTGGCTTCGTCTCTGTAGATGCCTTCCTCTCCCACTACATTGTAAAATGCTCCAAACTTCAGAACACCCGTGACTTAACCTGAATCCTCATTTTTCTTTTTCTTCTTCTTTTTCTTCTTCCTCTTCCCCTTTCCTCTCTCCTTTTCTCCTCTGGGTTGTCTTTCTCTCTCCTGTCTCGTGTTTCTGTTCCTTCTCTATTTTATTTCACCACTTCCCTTTCACGCACCTCGGTGCGCTTGCTCTCCCTCTGTGGGTTTTCTAGCTCTCTTGCAGTGCTCCCCTTCCTTTGTATTTGACTGGCTTCTTCCTTATTTCCCACTTCTACCACTACCACTACTACTACCTCTTCTTCTTCTACTACAAACTACTGATGAAATTAGACACATGTGCGGCGTCTGGTTGTCTTTGTTGTGGACGTTTCGCCATCCAGTGGCTGGCTGGATGGCGAAACGTTACGGTGAGGATGCCCGGGTGTTGTGCGTGTGTCATTTCATCCTGTCGGTATTATATACAATTCTTGTACTACTACTACTACTACTACTACTACCACTACTACTACCTCCACCTCTTCCTGCCTATATATAGCCGTCCTGCTCCTCCCCTGTTAGTGTGACTTTGTCAATGGTCCAAGTCGGACCGAAACGTCGTCGTAAGCTTCTGTCTTTTATGTGCGGGTTATTTGTGTATCGTTCCAGTCACGGTATTGTGCCTTTTTGTTATTATTTACCTGAGAGGAAGATGTGAAAAAGTTCCTACACTTCACATCTTTCCTTCTTCCCTATTTAAATCACTGATAACTAAGATAATGTAAGATTGTTCTAAATTCAGACCATATTATGCTAACCTGAAATATATCAAAAACTACAATACACAAAGAAATAACTCCAACAACCTTACACTTAGTAAACACTCCATCTCCAGCACACATGTGTACACAAAACAACTGATGCTTTTACAATAAATATTTATCTTGATTTCTAACCAAGGTATCCAAGATTTCATAAAGAATCTAGCCAATGCACGCGACACTGTGCCAGTAACTTCAACCATGGTACTTTATATCTCCCTCTTTCCCGGTCACAATCCTCATGTTATTCATATTGAGAACCCTCCGACCCCCTCTGCTCCTAACAGTAGTACGAACTCGACAGATCAGTGAGGCTGACGACACAGTCCTCACTAAGGTACTTAAAACATACACTAGGCTTTCTAATTATCGACGCTGTTTATGACCTCCCACCATCTAAATGACAAATCTTCGTCTCACTTCCAGTTACCAAAACTTCATTCAGAATACCAACACCGAAACGAGAAACAAAACATACAACAATGCAAGGCTCTTATTAATTTTGCACACACTTATTTACTCACATAAAAAAATAATTTTTTTCTTTACAGTGATCTGATTGGTGTTGACATTTCTCCATCTGAAAAAGAAAATACATCCTGCCTCTACATTGATCCATCCCAGCAAGGAGCTAGCTCACATATTAATAAAACACATACAGACCCCAACAAGAAATGTTACATGTAATGAAGTATAATGAAGAAACATACTCTATATTGGACCTCAAAGACTAACAACTGGCCTCCACGTGGCAGGATCTGGTAACTCAGAATTATCTCTGATACTGACAGTGTTCACAAATTATAACAATTCTCTATACTAGACAAGGCATTTCAAATTTAATATACGTATAAACAATAAAAGAAATGTATAAAAGCAAAGTTGCCGTTATTTTTTTTGTTTCAAATATAAATATCAACATGAGATGGTATTATATTATGAAGGAATAATAAATGAAAATAAAACCATAATAATACACATACTCAAATAATTACATAATCTAAGGCAGAACTAAATTAAGCAAATCTTTAAACTATAATTTTAAAAAAAAAAAAATTTTTAAA